>CM051263.1:25194887-25579887 GCA_027921565.1 Artemia sinica | reverse complement strand
CTGTGACAAGGTAAAGCACAACAAAACACTACTGAAATATTCCAACTCTTGCATTTCAATGAAAAAATTCAAAATGAACTATGAAAATCAACAGAATGTAACTGTGACAAGGTAAAGCACAACAAAACACTACTGAAATATTCCAACTCTTGCATTTCAATGAAAGAAATTCAAAATGAACTATGAAAATCAACAGAATGTAACTGTGACAAGGTAAAGCACAACAAAACACTACTGAAATATTCCAGCTCTTGCATTTCACGACAGAAATTCAAAATGAACTTCGAAAAATCAAGAGAATGTAACTGTGACAAGGTAAACCACAACAAGTCACTACTGAAATATTCCAACTCTTGCATTTCACGACAGAAATTCAAAATGAACTTTGAAAAATCATGAGAATGTAGCTGTGACAAGGTAAAGCACCACAAAACTTCGTTTCAAAAATGAGCCATTTCCATAGCAATAGCTCTTAATAGAATTGTTTAAGTATGAACTCCAATTTTTCCAATGAGACTATAGAAAATACTATCAAAACACAATTCTCTGATTATAATGTATATCTTCAGTCAGAAAAGCATAGTTTTGGTTCAAAAATGAACCATCTCCATAAAAATAGCTCTTAATAGAACTTGTTAAGCGTGAACTCCTATTTTTCAGACGAAATTATAGAAAATATCGTCAAAACACACTTCTCTGTTTCAATTGTGTACATTTTCACATTTTCTGATCCAAATATGTATCTTCAGTCAGAAAAGCAGTTTCGATTCAAAAATGAGCCATTTCCATAGCAATAGCTCTTAATAGAACTGTTTAAGTATGAACTCCAATTTTTTCCAACGAGACTATGCAACTCAACCAAATTTAACTAAACCCCGTGTAACTGAATCCGCATGTAACTGAACCCCCGTGCAACTGAACCCTCGTGCAACTCAACTCCCGTGCAACTCAAGCCCCATTTAACTAAACCCCCGTGCAACTGAACCCCCCATGTAACTGAACCCCCGTGGTACTGAACCCTCGTGCTACTGAACCCTCGTGCAACTCGAGCCCATTTAACTAAATCCCCGTGTAACTGTACCCCCTTTAACTGAACCCTCGTGCAATTCAACCCTCCATGCAACCCATCTCCATCAAAACACTTTTATACAGTTTTTCAAGGATGAATAAAAAACGGATGTTGAGTTACATAATTTCGTGCGTGCTCCCAAAGCCCCATTTAACTAAACCCCCGTGCAACTGAACCCCTCATGTAACTGAACCCCTGTATAACCGAAACCCCGTACAACTGAACCCCCGTAATACTGAACCCTCGTGCTACTGAACCCTCGTGCAACTCGAGCCCATTTAACTAAATCCCCGTGTAACTGTACCCCCTTTAACTGAACCCTCGTGCAATTCAACCCTCCATGCAACCCATCTCCATCAAAACACTTTTATACAGTTTTTCAAAGACGAATAAAAAACGGATGTTGAGTTAAATAATTTCGTGCGTGCTCCCAAAGCCCCATTTAACTAAACCCCCGTGCAACTGAACCCCCCATGTAACTGAACCCCTGTATAACCGAAACCCCGTTTAACTGAACCCCCGTGCTACTGAACCCTCGTGCTACTGAACCCTCGTAACCCCGGTGCAACTGAACCCTCGTGAAACTCAACTCCCGTGCAACTCAAGCCACATTTAACTAAACCCCCGTGCAACTGAACCCCCCATGTAACTGAACCCCTGTATAATCAAAACCCCGTACATCTGAACCCCCGTGCTACCGAACCCTCGTGCTACTGAACCCTCGTGCAACTCGAGCCCATTTAACTAAATCCCCTGTGTAATTGTACCCCCTTTAACTGAACCCTCGTGCAACTCAACCCTCCATGCAACCCATCTCCATCAAAACACTTTTATACAGTTTTTCAAGGATGAATAAAAAACGGATGTTGAGCTACATAATTTCGTGCGTGCTCCCAAAGCCCCATTTAACTAAACCCCCGTGCAACTGAACCCCCCATGTAACTGAACCCCTGTGTAACCGAAACCCCGTACAACTGAACCCCCGTGCTACTGAACCCTCGTGCTACTGAACCCTCGTAACCCCCGTGCAACTGAACCCCCCATGTAACTGAACCCCTGTATAACCGAAACTCCGTACAACTGAACCCCCGTGCTACTGAACCCTCGTGCTACTGAACCCTCGTAAACCCCGTGCAACTGAACCCTCATGCAACTCAACTCCCGTGCAACTCAAGCCCCATTTAACTAAACCCCCCTGTACCTGAACCCCCATGTAACTGAACCCCTGTATAACCGAAACCCCGTACAACTGAATCCCCGTGCTACTGAACCCTCGTGCTACTGAACCCTCATGCTACTGAACCCTTCGTGCAACTCGACCCCATTTAACTTAACTCCCGTTTAACTGCACCCCCTTTAACTGAACCCTCGTGCAACTCAATCCTCCATGCAACCCATCTCCCTCAAACCACTTTTCAGCCATTTCTTGGTAATTTTTTTATTTCTAAACTATTTAAAATTGACAACACTGTCCAAAACATCACTTGTGTATTATACAGTACACAATCACCCCATCTCCTCCAAAACACTTTTCAGTCATTTCTTGTTAAAAATTTTTATTTCAATTCAAATCCCACACTCCAAATTCGCAAATCCCATTACCCCCTTTTGCAAATGTTAATCAAACATTTCCTATTGTAAAAGCATGTTTAACCATCTTGCATGGAAAGGTATCTATAAGTACATGCTCTGAAAAGGTGCCAAGGAACGTAATCTCCCCAAACACGTCAATCAAACAATTAAAAAATGTGGTTTTTTAAATACAGTGTCTCAAGCATGGATTTTTCTTGCGCAATTCAATGTATTTTTTCATGTATTTTTGAAAGTACTAGATAGGTTACTACTTTCGTTTTAAGTTTTAATGTCACTCCTTACTTTCAGTTAAAAAAACTTGTTTTTTTTTATTTAATTTCTTAACGTTTTTGAATTAATGCAGGTTTTGATTTTGGCTCACCGTACATGAATAATTATAACTAAATTTGTATATTAATTTTACTTTTTTTTAGTTTAAATGGCTTTCTTGAAAGTTGTTTAATTTTATTTACGAAAGTTTTTATTAGTAATAAATATATATAACTTACGAATTAACTTACGTAACGAACTTCTATATTCATATATTTTTAATACGTAAAATAGGGGGTTCACCCCCCCCCCCCATTCAATACCTCGCTCTTTACGCTAAAGTTCAAATTTTTTTCCAATTCTTTAAAAATTATCCCTTAATCACAAAGGCCTTTAACTTAAAAAAAAAAAACGCAACCGTGATCTTTCTTCTGGCAAACATACAAAATTCCACATTTTTGCATATAGGAGCTTGAAACCTCTACAGTAGGGCTTTCTGATACGCTGAATTTCATGGTGTGATTTTCATTTAGATTCTATGACGTTTAGGGGGTGTTTTCTCCTTTTTTCGAAAATCAGGCATATTTTCTCAGGCGCCTAACTTTTGATCGGTAGGACTAAACTTGATGAAACTTATATATTTGAAATAAGCATAAAAACTTGATTCTTTTGATGTATCTGTTGGTATCAAAATTCCCTTTTTTAGAGTTTCGGTTACTATTGAGCCGAGTCGCTCCTTACTTACAGTTCGTTACCACGAACTGTTTGATGACCCTTGAATCACAAGGGCTGTTTAATTAGAATGGATAGCTCTATTGAAAGTACTAAACAAAAACTTTAGCCTAAAGAGCGTGTTACTGATTAGGGGGGGGGGTGAAATTGAGAAAAAAATTAGTGTGGGAGGGGGCCTAGCTGCCCTTCAAATTTTTGGTCACTTAAAAAGGGCACTAGTAATTTTAATTTCCGTTTAAATGGATCCTCTTGCGATATTCTAGGACCACTGGATCGAGACAATCACCCGTGGGAAAAAAAAATAAAATAAACACGCATCCGTGATCTTTCTTCTGGCGAAAAATACAAAATTCCACATTTTTGCAGATTGGACTTGAACCATCAATTGTAGAGTTTTCTTACACGCTGAATCTGATAGTGTAATTTTCATTAAGATTCTATCACTTTTAGGGGGTGTTTCCCCCTTTTTTCGAAAATAATGAAAACATTTTCAGGCTCGTAACTTTTGATGGGTAAAACTAAACTTGATAAAATTTATATATTTGAAATCAGCATAAAAATGTAATTCTTTTGATGCATCTATTGGTATCAAAATTGTTTTTTTTATAGTTTCGGTTACTATTGAGCCGAGTCGCTCCTTACTTACAGTTCGTTTCCACGAACGGTTTGATTTACGTGTCAAAATATGAGAGCGTCACTTAATGATCGTTTTGAAGCTTTTGAATGGCAATTTAAAAAATAATGAGCATGATCTGGAGGGCGAGTATTGAGATTTTGAAAATTAACGATTTTGAAAATCAGCTAGTGCTAAGCATTCTTCTCCTTTAAATGAAAACCATATATATATTCTGAACAAATGTGTTTTGTCATAACCATAAAAACACACAAAAATTAAAACAATATTCAGGATTACAGAAATCGGCGAGGAATATATATTTACGATGATCATTTTAGCTTTATCATTTGAAGCACAATAAAGAACGAACTAAGGAGAGAAGTAGGCTCTATGTATTTTTTTTTAACACCAAGGCACTTCCGTAATAACTTCGGAGGGGGCATATTTGATAGCAAATTAAGAGTTCTATTGTCCTTAAAAAGAATCAAAATTTTTTTAGAGCAAGCATCCCCCAAACCCCTTATTCCACCAAACACATTCTATAAAAATTGTTAGATACCTATTTTGTTCAGCATAGTTTAAATTGCCATAACTATCCCTTTATGGATGACACCCCTCCCCCACACAAACACACACTGCCCTTAAAGCAAGAGCTGTAAGTTATACAATTCGTTCTTTGTTAACATGTAGTATTTGTTATTGGGAAAAGGGAGTATATTTGACCCTTGGGTAAGGCGAAGCTTTCAGTAAGCGCTGAGGAGAGTGCTGAACTAAACTAAAACAGAGTATGTAAACGCAAATTTTCAAAAAGGCGTATCTCAGGAACGGTATAGTTTATTAAGTTGGAACTTTCAGGGAATAATAAGGGAGAATGATCATTTGACCAAAAAGCCGTATGTCTAGGCTACTACTACTACAACTACTTCATCTGTGACTACTACTAAAGCTAAGGGTATTACGGTGAAAATTTCAGAGAATATTTAGGGGAAGTTGAACTAAATCAAAACACACTATGTCAGTACATGTTGTCAAAAGAGTGTATCAGCAATATCTTAAGAACGGTTTAGAATATTGTTTGCAACTTGAAATAGACTTTTCCGACTTTAATAGTCCCTTTTCCAGATTACTGGTCTCCTCCAATATCCTCTAGTCCTCTTAGACTTCTTTTAGTGGATTCTGACTCCCATTAAAGGCTTTCTCCTAGATCTATTCCTTTAGAAAATATTTTCAATTTTGCAACTTCGATTAGACTTTTCCGAGTTTCATTTTCCTTTTCCAATGTTTTTCGTCTCTTACAGCCTCTTTTAGTCCGGTCAGAATTTGGCCTTCTCTATGGTTATTCCATCTTAAATAGTCCTTTTCCAATGTTTTTTGTCTTTTCCCGCCTCCTTTGGCTGTATCCAACGTTCCTGCTTTCCTTCAACTTCTCTTAGCCTATTCAACCTTTCATAGTCATTTTCTGAGGTTTTCGGCTGCTTCTAACATCCTCTAGTCCAACCAAACGTCATTGCTCTCCACCAACTTCTATTAAGCTATCTCTACTTTTACTAGTCCTTTTCCGACATTTTGGGTCTCTTGCAGCCTCGTTTAGTCCAAACCGACGTTCCTGCTCTCCTACAAATTTTCATAGGCTATTTCATCCTTCATAGTAATGTTCCTAGGTTTTCAGCTTCATTCATTCCTTCAACATCTTCTAGGCAATTCTAACTTTCATAGTTGTTTTCCTGCGTGTTTAGTCTTCCAGCCTCTTTCAATCCCATCTGAGGTTCCTGCTCTTTTCCAACTTCTCTTAGTTTATTCCAGTTTTCATAGTTCTTTTGTGACGCTCTTGGTTTCTTCCACTCCTTTTACGACAATTTTGGTCACTTCCAGCTTTATTTAGCGCCATCCCGAGGTCCTGTCCTCCTCCAACTTCTCTATGCCTAGTACAACTTTTAAAGTCCTTTTTCTAAATTTCAGTCTTATTCAGTCTCCTCTAGTCCAATCAGACGTTCCTGCTCTCCTGGAGATTCTCTTAGGCTATAACAGCTTTCAAAGTCCTTTTCCAGCATGTTGGGTATTTTCTGGTCTCCTTTAGTCCTATCCGACTTTCCTGCTCTCCTCAAATTTTTATTAAGCTAATTTTAGTTTCATAGTCCTTATACATTTATTCTCTTCCAGCCTTCTTTATTCATATCCGGCGTTCCTGCTCTCCACGAGCTTTTCTTAGTATATCCCAACTTTCATAGTCCTTTTTCAGGCTTTTCCCTCCCAGCCTCCTATAGTTCTATCCGAGGTTCCTGCTCTCCTCCAACTTCTCTTAGGCTATTTCAGCTTTCATAGTCATTCTCCTAAGTTTTGATTTCTTCTAGTATCATTTAGTCTCATTTGACGTTCCTTTACTCCTCCACCTTCTTTTAGGCAATTTTAACTCTCATCGTTCTTTTCTGTTATTTTTGGTCCCTTACAGCATCCTTTACTTCCATCCGACGTTCCTACTCTGCTCAAACTTCTCTTAGTCTGTTCCAACTTTAAATTTTCTTTACCGACGTATTTGGTCTCTCACAGCCTCCTTTAGTTCTATCCAACGTTTTTCCAGTCTCATTTAGTCCCATCGGACGTTCCTCGTCTCCTCCAACTTTTGTTGGGCTATCTCAACTTTTATAGTCTTTTTCCCGCGTTTTTAGTCTCTTCCAGCATCCTTTAGGCCAATATGACGTTCCTGCTCTCCTTCAATTTATCTCAGGCTATTCCAGCCTTCACAATCCTTTTCCTAGGTTTTTTAAACTAAATCGAAAGGTAGTATGTGCATGAAAATTGTCAAAAGGCGTATTTGGAATACTAAGGGAACAGTTGGGGGTACCACGGTGGATAAAAGTATTAAGTTGAAGCTTGAATGTATATTTAGAGGGATGTTTAGTTAAAATGGATATTAAGAGGGTGTATCTGCAATATGTCTGTAATTTTTAGCGGTCTTAATGTAAAACTTTTATTGAATGCTGGGGTGTATGTTGAACAAAATTAAAACACACTATATGCATGCAGGTTGTCGAAACAGCTTATCACAATGATTTTAAATTGAGCCTTTCCGTGCTACTACAACTACTACTGCTACTATTACATCTACTACTGTAGATTTAATATTGCTGCCACTGCGACTGTTTAAGAATGTTACATCTTGTAACTGCTTGTTTTAGTGACTGCTTGCGACTGCGCACATTTGACACTACGACTAATTGTGATTCCTACTACTTTCCAATGTGACTCCAACTACTTGTGACTGTGACTACTTAGAATTGCGACTGCGAGTGTATGCAACATTGACTGCAGCAACTACTGATGTCTGCAGCTACTTAAGACTTCAATTTTAACTACTTGTGACTGACTTTAAATACTTAACACTGTGACTGTTGCGGATTGTTGCTGCGACTACTTCTGGCTGCTATTGCGACCACTTGGAACTATGACTATGGTTAAATATTACTGTGATTACTTGTAACTGCAACTGTTACTACTTGTGACTGTTACTACTGCTACTACTACTACTACGGCTACTGAACTAAATCAAAAGAGTTTGAGCGCATCCAGGTAGTCAAAATTGGTTTGAAGTAGCTCTTTAGTTTAAAAATATACTTTTGTGGAAAAAGTTCTTTAAAATTAATTATTTTGAAAGGGCAAATTCTCTTTACGATTATTCTATTTAAATCCAATATATTTGCTTGCTAATTTTATTTCCTTTGGCTGCTGATAACCCAAGACATTCTAAGTTACCATACAAAGAGTATGGGTAACTTATAAGACTGGAAACTGGCGATGGTGTCGACAAAAACTGTCAAAAACATTTATCATTTGTAACCAAATGACATTATTTTTCAGTGTAATAATAAGAATAATTAATTTAATTAGCATTACTGGTAAAGTTAGGGTAGTAAATAGTGTCTGAACTTAATTCATGACAGAAAAACGAGTACAGAACTTAAAATAAGCCAAGTGTTGCAAAACACTGGATGGTGTTGACAGTTTTTGCCGACACTAGAGCCAGCTCCCACTCTTATAAGTCACCTATACACTTTGGTACCATTACTAAAATCGAATTTACTGTTTGCTAATCTTGGTTTCCATGAAAAACTAAAGATTAATGTAGATAGCGTAATGTTGTGTGTAAAAACACAAAGTACTCGGTGGGATCATTGCTTGCTCATTTTGATGCTCAGGAAAATCAATAAAGTAGTTTTGACAGGATGGTGTCGCTTCCATGTATACAAGGTGTCAGTGAGACCTTTACTTACTGAGACTGTTACTCCATGAAAAGCGAAGTCATTAATATAGGCCGAAAACGACTGGGAACATAGTTTTTTCATGTATACTACCTCTATCCCCCTTTCCGAAAATTTGAAGTTATAAAGAGGATTAAACATTTAATTTTGCTACATGGCTGCCCAACCTTATATAAGGGATGATAACACAGAAAAAAAACATGACAAAGTTATACACAAAAGATATATATTGCATACATTTCGTGTGTAGGAGATAGTATCTACTACTAATACTACTACTAAAAGCTCACCGCAGCACCAAGCCGCCTGAGCCCATCACAGCTACGCATGCTCCTCCTCCATCCCGATCTATTCAAAGCCTCCCTCTTTACACCCTCCCAGGAAGTTCCCATTTCCTTTAAATCTTTCTTTGTGACATCTTCCCACCCCAGACTAGGACGACCTGCTATCCGTTTAGCTCTAGACAGTTGGCCGAAACGGACAATCTTCGGCAATCTGTCATCCTTCATTCACAGAACGTGCCCAAGCCATCTCAACCTTTCTTCCATTATAGACCTAGAAAGTGGGATTGAACCACATTTTTCGTACAGCCTACAGTTTGAAATACGGTCAGTCAGACGGGTACCCAGAACAATCCGTGGGCAATTTCTCTGGAAAACACCTAGTCTTCATACGCTTTTCGGAGCGCCCATGCTTCAGAGCCATATTTGACCACTGTCATCACTGTACCTTCCAATATTCTAATCTTGGTTTGCAGACTTGTCTTCCCATTCTTCCAACCTTTTTTTAACTGTGAAAAAAACACTCTGAGCCTTGGCTATTCTACTTTTAACATCTTCTCTGCTCCCACCGTCTTTGCTAATAACACTACCAAGATAAGTGAAGCTACCCACCTGATCAATTTTTCGTTACCCAATGTCACCTGTTCATCTTCACTTATTCCAGGCCTTAGCAACTTAGTCTTCTTAACATTAATTTTCAAACCAATTCTAGCACCCTGAACTCGAAAAACCTCTAAAAGTTCATTTATTTTGCTCCCACTTTCATCTAGGATGCTTAAATCATCAGCATAATCTAAGTCCAAGAGAGTCTTTCCTTCCCATTTGATTCCGTGTTCTCCCATTGCCTTTCCTGTTCTCCTTAAGACGAAGTCTATGAAAATAATCCATATAAAGGGGATAGAACACTATCCTGCTTAACTCTTGATTTAATACAAAACCAGCTGCTAACCTCATTTCCAACCTTAACCGCAGCTGTCTTGTTCTCGTACATAGCACTAATCACTTTAATGTATTTTTCTGGTATACCATACAAGGATAAGACGTTTTTTAAAGCTCTTCTATCAACAGAATCGAACGCTTGCTCATGATCTTTGAAACTGAGGACCAAAGGTTTTTGACAACTAAGGCACTTCTCAATTTTTAACCTAAGAGTGAAAATGTGTTCAACACATCCTCTACCTTTTCTAAAACCGCACTGTTCTTCTCTTAAAACTTTGTCTACGGCATCTCTCAGTCTAAAAAGTATCATATTACTAAGTAATTTACTACCTACAGAGACCATACTAATACCTTGATAATTACCACACTCACTTTTATCCCCTTTCCTATAAAGTGGTTTAATTAACGTTTACCTAAAATCGTTAGGTGCTTCCCCTTTTTCAAAAATCATATTCATAATTTTCAGTAATTTATTTCTAACCTCAGAGCCACCATATTTCAGAAACTCATTTACCACACTATCAGCACCTAGAGGAGATACTAACCTGCCATAAAAATTGCAAGATTATAACAAGAACTAAACATTTATGTATTTAAATAAACAATTTTTGCTTGAAAGTCGATATGACACCCCGACCTTGTACAAAATGCGGCGCTACTCTAATTTCAGATATAGGAACACCAGCATTGCCAACGTGGTACAACTGCACAGTTTTGGTAAAATTATATGTCCTGGTGCAATGTGGTACATTTGGAATTTTTTAGTATAATTCAAATATCGGTACATTCGGGTTTTATTCGCTCTTCTTGAGTCGGAAATCTTGTCAAGCTTTAGTTTGTCCAAACATACCCTCGAGTTAATTCCTTTAGTAATATTAGCACAAGCAAAGGGATATACCAAAAAAATTTTCTGATAAAAGGCTTAATAAAAATTTCGTCCTTGAATTTTATAAGCGTTCCCAAACTGATGGTTCATTTACGCATTGCGGAAATCCATGCGGATATACGTCCGTATCTTTTCGAACGATGGCTCAGAAAACGCTATGTTTTAAGGCAAAATTTTCAAATAAATGCTTTAGTTTGACTTGCTGTTGAGCAATAGAGAGTCAAATGACAACATTTTTCTTGTTTTTTTTTATAGCCTTGGTGAGCAGTATCATATAAGCGGTTTTATTCATTTAAAAACCTTGCCAAGAATCCGTCCTGATTTGATCAAATCGTTGCGGGAAGCTAGAGAGTTTTTCAAGCACGAAAACGGACGGAATCTCAGCACGGATTGCTGAATCCGGACGGATTTCAACAATTTGTAAATACAATATGAGTCTATCCAATTTGTATGCATCGATTTGCATAAACAAATATTGCTTAAATAGTTAGCAGCCTTGCTATGGATCAGGTCAGTTGAAAAACAAGCGAGAGATAAGTTGGAATTTTGACATTAAGTATCTAAATAATATTCAGCACGTTGTTAATTAGGACTAAACATTATAGAAGTAAAATTACAGATATATCAACTCTTTTCTTGCGAGGGGGGAATTTGAACTTTTCTTTTGTATGTGCTTCATTGACGACTAATGAGCCAATCTGTCTTTTTTGACAAATCCGCCAAAGAAGAGAGCAAGCAACTAATACCTAAGTTCTGATTTCTTTTTATATAATAAAGCCATTCTATGACAGATCTTAGCAGTCATTACGGCCCAAGGTTTATTTTTTCCACTCTTGCTATTGAGCTTTTTCTCGGTTCTCAGTGACACCAATTAACCATAACTACCAGCTAGCGTCGCAAAGTGACGTGAATGGTAAATTTTTAACCTACTGTGCAGGTGGCATCCCCAATGGTTCAGTTTTAGCGGGGAAACCGACGAAGTTTATATCAAACCGTTGGCAAAGCCGAGAAGCACCGGTTCAGGTATCAAAAATCTTATTTAATTTGAACCTTTTCAAACTGGTTTAAAAACAAGGGGTATACCTGCATCCATACAAGACTGATATAGTGTTTTAACTTTTTTCACGGCTTCTGTTTCATTGGCTAGTATCGGCGCATCCAGTAATCCTGAAATATAAGCAGGCAAGTTGAATATTTCTTTCAAAGCTATTTCTAAACATCAATGATGAATCTCTGCTTAAAGATAAAGACCTATCTAAAATAAGTACGTTAAAAATGGCTTGTCTCTAAAATAAACAGTATGGTTAATTAGCAGCATGCCTACTCCCCCGGTATCTAGAAAACCAGACATATTATTTTTTTACAATATAATATAATATAACATAATTTAAACAAATATTATTTTTATTCTAAACGTACGTCTGCCAGTCGCTAATTCCTGATTGTTTTCTGATAGGTAGTGTTACGTTTGTTTTAAAGCATGGCAACGACCCTGAATCTTATTCAGGCTACCGTCCCAGTATTGTTTTGTGTTTTTTTAAATAAAATTTTGTGGTAGGTCTTACTCTGATATTTCCAAAATACATTATTCCACTTCGCTTCAGTTTCCTGGAATGGGATAGTTTGGAATAGAATTCACTTTTGACTGACGTGTTCTTATTAGGTTGTAACTGGGACTTAAGTTGTAACTGGGCGTTTTTTGGGACTGAGGCAATCCTGACTCTCGTCCTATCAGTATCTTTTAATATTCAAGTACCTGAAAAACTCGTTTGTTGAAACGAGTTTTCAACAAAAGTAAGTAGCAGCATTAAAGCTTAAAAAGAACAGAAGTTATTCCATATATGAGGGAGACTCCCTCCTCCTCTACCCTTTTTTCTTTACGCTAAAGTTTGACTCTCTTCCTGTTCTTTGCCAAGAACTCCCCCCCTGTAAGTTTCCCCCAAAAAACCTTTCGGAAGCCTTCCTTCCCACGGAAAATTCTCAACTTAAAAATCCCCCTGAAAACTTTCCGTATGTTTAACAAGATCAAATACTATGTGTAAGCAATGAGCAAACTGCGTAACTTACAGCCCTTTACTCAGGAGCTATGGATAGTCATGTCATCCCAAGAAGTAAAGCTGTTGAACCTTCCAGCTATGCTGAATAAAATTGCTATTTCAAAACTTTGATCAGATTCTTTGGGGGGGAAGGGGTGTCGGAGGGGGACTAGTTACTCTCCATTTTCTTTTTTACTTAAAAAGGGTATTAGAACTTTTAATATTGATTTGAATGAGCCACCTCCTAATATTATTTAATTATTGGTTCAATATGATCACCCCTTGGAAGAAAACAAATAAACACACATCGATGATCTTTCTTCTGGCAAAAAAATTTACAAAATCCAACGTTTTGTAGACAGGAGCTTGGAACCTCTACTTAAGGATTTTCTGATATACTGAATATGGAATTGGGGTGTTTCCCTCCGTTTTTGAAATCAAGCAAATTTTATCAGGCTTGCAGCTTTTGATGTCCCTCCAAACAGCTGCCTACCTGCACCCTTCCCTCTTTATGATGTTACCTGTGTCAGGTGTTCCATACATAGCTTCTTTGCCCCCATGCCCAGTTGTCATAATGAATTGCCTGGCAATCATATCTTAATCATTTGGAGTTTTTTTTGTGGTTTGTGTTTGCTGAGTTTTGCAGTCTAAGTTTTCGAGGGTCAAATTAACATGGGCTGAATTTCGCTTGTATTGAGTTTTGCTGGGAACAGAATCTCAAGGCTGAATAATATGAGGTTGAATTTTACGTCGTTGAATTTTACAGAACGGATTTTTGTCGAGTTGAATTTAGGCCAAATGCCCACGTTCATCAGTTAAAAGAGTACATATTTAAGTCAAAGCGACACCCATTGCAAATTTCGTTCGTCCAGGTCCTGCTTTCTTATTTGAATTATTTTAAAAGACCAATTTCTGCTACGAAAAGTTGCGACAAAGATTATAGATTATAGATTTAAAGATTGCAAAGATTATAGATTTAGTGGGTATATCAAGCAACAAGTTGAACAAAAGATGTGGTTCTATAGCATTTTTTAGGGCTATAGTCCAATAAAGCTTGAGACGGCTAGGACACGTTTTACGGATGGATGATGACAGATTGCCAAGAGTTGTCCTTTTTGAACAATTATTCAGAGACGCGAGAGAAGCTCAAAGACTCCCTCGGGGGTGGCAGCAATGAATATAACATGCTATAGATTTAAATGTTCTGTTTGAGTGTTTTCCAACGATTTTAAAATGGTTCTGTCGGACGTTTCATAACCATCATAATCTATTATCATCATTGTTGACATCTTCAATGGTTTTAATATCATCGTATCAAATACATGATTTGATAATACATCGTATCAAACCGAAGGTACAAAGTTTTATCCGCCAATACCAACTCCATGCCATTGGTATTCCTTCATCAAACTGCTATAAAAAGTGGTCGCCGATACGCGTCCTCTTATAAGTTTCGCTTATTTAATGTTTGCATGGATTGAATTTTGCAATAGTTGGATTTTCTGTTGGTGGCATTTTTGGTTATTTGAATTTTGATTGGTTTTAATTTTGCTCGGGCTGTGCTTTAAAAGGTTTGATTTACCTGATTGAACAGAGTCCTAGTCTTATAAAGAAGACAGCCTTTCTTTATTTTCCTTCACAAATCATCTTATATATATACATGTCATCTGTGGTATCGCTGTTTCTACAGTATTTTTTTTTTGTCGTTATGTTTCAGTTTCTCTTTAGCCAATCATCAAATTTTGAAATATATACTTGCCTTTTAGCTTGAGCTGTACATCATTTGTCAGTGTTTCAAATGTGCCAATAGTTGATTTATCGTCCGGTATAAAACTCTTTTTCATCCATGAGCCACAGGAATATCTGTAAAAATCTTCACAAGGATCAACGCTTTTGTCCATCCAACTTAAGATACTCGCGGCTGGAAGAAACGTAGCCTGATTAATCATAACGGAGCTTACATTTCATACCTCAAATATAGTTCTCATAAGAAGTTTATAAACACTTGGACAATTGATATACATTCATAAAGCAAAATTTGGGCCAAAAACCTATATAATAATAATTTCAAAAATAAAATATTCATATTATTTTTAGGTGGCTAACTGACCTAATGCAGAAAGCCACACAACTTGTTACAGATGACTCGCCGTGGGATAACTCATCTGCAAATGTATCTTCATGGAGATCACTTGTTATGAAGACACGTGGTCTTAGAAACGGCTTGTCATGTGGGCAGCTCGACCTGAGTAAGCTTTCGTAACACAAAGGAATGGAATTATTGGAGGAATTTTAGAATTATTAGATGATGATTAGAAAATTAGGATGACAACAAGAAAAGTTTTGAAAATGAAGACAATAATGAAACCAGCGACATTACTTTTTTGTTGTTATTTTTATTTGCTTTATATTTATTATCCTTGTTTTTGCTGCAGTAGATCGATCTTTTCTCTGACAACATTGGCCATCGCCTTTTATTGTGATTGTGATCAACGTCATTATCATACCATAGTCTCTGATGTCTTTGTCATCACAAACGTTGGTCAAGTCCGTCAACTTTGATCACCTTAGTCAATATTGACAATTTCATTCATCCTTCGTTATTGCTAGAGTCATAAGCAATTATCTACGTCGTAATTATGGAAAAATTGTATTTATAAGTCCAAGAAAAAAGTATATACATTCCACGCAGTAGGAATCCCTAGAAGTCTTCCAATTACGGATTATAAATGTACCTGTCCTTCCGGTAACTAAGTTTCAAATGCAAGGAGTTAAGATATAAGCACAATTGTAAAACAGTTCGAGGTAACGAACTGTAAGTAAGGAGCGACCTGGCTCAATGGTAACCGAAACTTTAAAAAATGGAATTTTGATACCAATATATACATCACAAGAATTGGATTTTAATGCTGATTTCAAATGTATAAGTCTCATCAAGTTTTTCATCAAGTCACCCATCAAAAGTTACGCGCCTGACAAAAATTTGGCTGATTTTAGAAAAAAGGGGGAAAGACCCCCTAAATGTTATAGAACCTAATGAAAATCACACCATCATATTCAGCGTGTAAGAGAACCCTACTGTAGAGGTTTCAAGCACCTATCTACAAAAATGTGGAATTTTGTATTTTTTGCAAGAAGAAAGATCACGCATGCGTGTTTATTTGTTTTTTGTTTTATTTTTTTCCCAGGAGTGATCGTATCGACCCAGTGGTCCTAAAATATCGTGGGAGGGCTCATTGGAACGTAAATTAAAAGTTCTAGTGCCCTTTTTAAGTGACCAAAAAACATGGAGGGCAACTAGGCCCCCTCCCACGCTAATTTTTTTCCCAAAGTCACCCGATCAAAATTTTGAGATAACCCTTTTGTTCAGCATGGTCGAAAATATGATAACTATGTCTTTTAGGATGACTTAGTCCCCCGAAGTCCCCAGGGGGAGGGCTGAAAGTTATAAACTTTACCCAATGTTAATATATAGTATTGGTTATTGGGAAGTATACAAACGTTTTCAGGGGGGATTTTTTCTGGTAGGTGGGGGGTTGGGGGTTGTGTCAGGGGTTATATGGGAGGGTCTTTCCATGAAGGAAGTTTTCATTGGGGAAGGGACATTGCTATGAAGGGGGCGCCAGATTTCCCATTATTATTAAAGAAAAAGATCAGAAATTAAATAAAAAAACAAGTTTTTCAACTGAAAATAAGGAGCAACATCAAAACTCACCCCCTAGTGAATACCTCGCTCCTTAAGCCAAAGATTTTTTAGTACTTTTGTAAGAGCTATTTATTCTAATTAACGGTCGTTCTGATTAAGAGGTCATTTTTAAAGAATTGGAACAAAATTCTAACTTTAGCTTAAAGAGCAAGCTATTGACTAGGGGGCGAACCCCCTAGTATACGTATTAAAAATCTATGAATCTAGAAGTGCGTTACGTAAGTTATTTCGTAAGTTACGTATATTTATTACTAATAAAAACGTTCGTAAATAAAATTAAACAAGTTTCGAGAAAGCGATTTAACCAAATAAAAGTAAAATTAATATGCAAATTTTGTTTGAATTACTCATGTACGGTGATCCAAAATCAAAACCTGTATTAGTTCAAAAACGTTCAAAAATTAAATAAAAAAACAAGTTTCTTTAACTGAAAGTAAGGAACGACGTTAAAACTTAAAACGAACAGAAATTATTCCGTATATGAAAGGGGCTGTCCCCTCCTCAACGGCTCGTTCTTTACGCTAAAGTTTGACTTTCTTAAAACTCTATTTTTTTAAACAATAAAAAACTTTGGCGTAAAGAGCGAGGCGTTGAGGAGGGGACAGCCCCTTTCATACACGGAATAATTTATGTTCGTTTTAAGTTTTAACGTCTTTCCTTACTTTCATTTTAAAAAAAAACTTGTTTTTTTTATTTAATTTCGTATTAATCCAAATAAATGGGAGAGCACCGATATTAAAATAATGATCTTCAGCCAATACGGCCCAAATTTTAGTAAGCCTAGCAGAAAAAAATAAGAAATTTGGTATATTATATTTTGTCATATCATAATAAGAATTGGCTGCTCCTGATTGTACAGATTGTATTGAATTTTAAGCCCTAGAAAAGCTGCTTACATATTTATTTATTTGCCTTTATTATTAGAGTCTATGGTTCCGTTTAAAATATAGTTAAAAATTGCGCAAATTTTAAACCCCATCATGACTATTTAAATGCTTGGGATTTACATCAGTAGGCTACATACACGATCAATACTGAGGAGAGAGGAGTATTGTAGCTTTTGAATAGAAGGAGGGAAGGAATTGTGAATTATTCTGGGGGGGGGGGGGGTATGAAAAAAACGCATTTTTTAGTGTACTACTTATTTTTTTTTCTTTGAGGGAGACGTCAAAAAAATCTCAGGGGCAAACTCTCTGTATCTCTACTTTGTGAATGTGTGGGTTTTTAGAGTTCACAGCTTTAAACTTGATTTTTTAATTTGTTGGATTTTTTAATTTTTCTAATTTTTTTGATTTTCTATATTTTTTTGAACTTAGCTGGAAATAATTTATATTTTATCCATGGGTATCATATAAGATCTTTATCACAGAGCTTGTTTTGTGATTTTCCGGTTTTGAAGCTCTGTGCTTTCATTAATCAAACAGTTCGTGGTAACGAACTGTAAATAAGGCGACCCGGCTAAATAGTAACCGAAACTCTAAAAAACGGAATTTTATAATAGATACATCAGAAGAATCAGATTTTGTGCTGATTTCAAATATATAAGTTTCATCAAGTTTAGTATTACCCATCAATAGTTACGCGCCTGAGAAATTTTGCCTTATTTTCGAAAAAAGGGGGAAACAAACACTAAAAATCATAGAAATCTGATGAAAATCACACCACAGATTCAGCGTATCAGAAAACCCTACTATAGAAGTTTCAAGCTCCTATCTGCAAAAATGTGGAATTTTGTATTTTTTGCCAGAAGAAAGATCACGGATGCATGTTTATTTATTTTTTTTTTCCCAGGGGTGATTGTATCGATCCAGTAGTCTTAGAATATCGTGAGCGGACTCACTCGAACTTAAATTAAAAGTTCTAGTGCCATTTTTAAGTGACCAAAAAAATTGGATTGCAATTTGGCCCCCTCCCACGCTCATTTTTTTCCCGAAGTCACCCAATCAAAATTTTGAGATTACCATTGTGTTCAGCATAGTTTAAAATCTAATTAGTATCTTTAAGGATAACTTAATCCCCCACACTTCCCGGGGGAAGGGCTGCAAGTTATAAACTTTGCCCGTTGTTTACATATAGTATTGGTTATTGGGAAGTATACAGGTGTTTTCAGGAAGAATTTTTTTCTAGTGGGGAGTCGGGGTAGGAGTAGGGGTTACGGGGGAGGATCTATCCATGGTGGATATTTCCTTGGGGGAAGGAACATTTCCATGAAGGGGGTGCCAGATTTTCCAGCCTTATTTAAAAACGATCAGAAATTAAATAAAAAAACAAGTTTTTCTCAACTGAAAATAAGGAGCAACATTAAAACTTAAAACGAACAGAAATTATTACGCATATGAGAGGGTTCTCCCCCTAGTCAATACCTTGCTCTTTACTCTAAAGTTTTTTAGTACTTTCAAAAGAGCTATCTATTCTAATTAACCGGCCTTTGTGATTCAGGGGTTTGTGATTCGAACAAAATTCGAACTTTAGCGTAAAGACCGAGGTATTGACTAGCGAGCGAACTCCCTAATATACGTAATAAAAACATACGAATATAGAAATTCGTTACGTAAATTAATTCGTAAGTTGCGTCAGAACAAAATTTCGAGAAAACCAATTAGCCAAAAAAAGGAAAATTGATATGTGAATTTCGTTTTAATTATTCATGTACGGTGAGCCAAAATCAAAGCTGCATTAATTCAAAAACGTTCAGAAATTAAATAAAAAAAAGCTTTTTTTAACTGAAAGTAAGGAGCGACATTAAAACTTAAGACGAACAGAAATTATTCCGTATATGAAAGGGGCTGTCCCCTCCTCAACACCTCGCTCTTTACGCTTAAGTTTGACTCTGTCTCACAACTTTATTTTTTAAAACAATAAAAAACTTAAGCGTAAAGAGTGAGGCGTTGAGGAGGGGATAGACCCTTTCATATACGGAATAATTTCTGTTCGTCTTAAGTTTTAATGTCGCTCCTTACTTCCAGTTAAAAAAACTTGTTTTTTTTTAGTTAATTAGCCATCAAGACCAAAGCCAATTATCAAACAGTAATCGATCAAACAGTTTGTGGTAACGAACTGTAGTAAGGAGCGACGCGGCTCAACAGTAGCCGAATCTATAAAAAAGAACGGAATTTTTGTATCAACAAATGCCTCAAAAGAATCAACTTATTATGCTGATTTCAAATATATAAGATTCAATAAGTTTGATGTTACCCATTGAAAAAGAAGAGCGTGGAAAAATTTGCCATGTTTTCAAAAAAGGGCAAAAAACCTCCTTAAAAGTCAAGGAATCTTGGAATTTTGTATTTTGTGGGTCACAGATGCACATTTTTTTTTTTTGGTTTTCCATAGATTAAGTGAATTGCTTTCTGAACGTGAGTACCGTATACATGGGTGCAAGCATGGCGAATACTTGATGAAACATCTAATTAGAATTATTTTTATCCACAGCCTTGCTATTGACAGCAAAGTTTTTTGCTAAGAGATTCTTAGTGGCAGAAAAAATAAACAATATCCTGTCTTGTATACAATTGGAAGGCTAGGTGCTCGCGTTAGCATATAATACCCTAATACCTTACTTCAAGTGCTACCTAATTAACTGCAGTTCTTCGTGGCACACAGTCGAGTAGCTAATGGCACCACAAATCTTATAATAAACTGGAAGATACAAAATCTAATGTACAGCTTGATTACCGGTAGATGGTTCATGACACACCTCCCCCAGCAAAAAATCTCTCAGTGATAATCAAATGGATAACTGATCCTGTCAGTTAGATTAAATAAACAAAAACAAGTTTTTTTAACTGAAAGTAAGGAGCGACATTAAAACTTAAAACGAACAGAAATTATTCCGTATATGAAAGGGTGTCCCCTCCTCAACGCCTTGCTCTTTACGCTAAAGTTTTTTATTGTTTAAAAAAATAGAGTCTTGAGAAAGTCAAACTTTAGCGTAAAGAGCAAGGCGTTGAGGAGGGGACAGCCCCTTTCATATACGGAATAATTTCTGTTGCTTAAAGTTTTAATGTCGCTCCTTATTTTCAGTTAAAAAAACTTGTTTTTTTATTTAATTTTTGATCGTTTTTGAATAAATGCAGGTTTTCATCTTGGCTCACAGTACATGAATAATTAAACAAAATTTTCATATTAATTTACTTTTATTTGGTTAAATGGCTTTCTCGAAACTTGTTTCATTTTACATTTTATTTACGAACGTTTTTATTAGTAATAAATATACGTAACTTACGAATTAACTTACGTAACAAACTTCTATATTCATATATTTTTAACACGTATATTAGGGGGTTCGCCTCCTAGTCAATACCTTGCTCTTTAAGCGAAAATTCGAATTTTGTTCCAATTCTTTAAAACTGACCGCTTAATCACAAAGGCCGTAAATTAGAATAAATAGCTCTTATGAAAGTACTAAAAAATCTCTGGCTTAAAGAGTGAGGTATTGACTAGGGGGTAACTAGGGGGTTGACTAGGGGGTATTTTCTGTTCGTTTAAAGTTTTGATGTTGCTGCTGTTGCAGTTGAAAAACTGGTTTTTTATATTTAATTTCTGATCTTTTTTTAAATAATGCTGGGAAGTCCGGCGTCCCCTTCATAGCAATGTCCCTTCCCCCATGAAAACTTCCTTCCTGGAAAGATCCTCCCACATAACCCCCGACCCCCCCCCCCCCACTACCAGGAAAAATCTCCCCTGAAAATGTCTGTACTGTATACTTCTCAATAACCAATACTATGTGTTAACATTGGGTAAAGTTCATAACTTTCAGCCCTCCTCCCGGGAACTTCGGGGGATTAAGTCATCCTAAAAGACATACTTATAATATTTTCGAATATGCTGAACAAAATGGCTATCTCAAAATTTTGATCAGGTGACTTTGGGAAAAAATGAGCGTGGGAGGGGGCCTAGTTGCCCTCCATTTTTTTGGTCAATTAAAAACGGCACTAGAACTTTTAATTTCCATTCCAATGAGCCCTCCCACGATATTCTAGGACCACTGGGTCGATACGATCACCCCTGGGGAAAAAAAAACAACAAATAAACACGCACCCGTGATCTTTCTTCTTGCAAAAAATGTAAAATTCCACATTTTTGTAGATAGGAGCTTGAAACCTCTACAGTAGGGTTCTCTGATACGTAGAATATGATGGTATGATTTTCATTAAGGTCTTATGACTTTTAGGCGGTCTTTCCCCCTTTTTTCGAACATCAGCCAAATTTTCTCAGGCGCGTAACTTTTGATGGGTAATATTAAACCTTATGAAATTTATACATTTGAATTCAGCAATAAAAGTCGATTCTTTTGATGTATCTATTTGTATCAAAATACCGTTTTCTAGAGTTTCGGTTACCATTGAGCCGGATCCCAATAACCAATACTATATGTTAACATCGTGTAAAGTTCATAACTTTCAGCCCTCCCCCTGGGGGCTTTGAGGGGTTAAGTCATCCTAAAAGACATACTTATAATATTTTCGACCATGCTGAACAAAATGGCTATCTCAAAATTTTGATCGGGTGACATTGGGAAAAAAATGAGCGTGGGAGGGGCCCTTGTTGCCCTCCATTTTTTTGGTCACTTAAAAAGGGCACTAGAACTTTTAATTTCCGTTCCAATGATCCCTCCCACGATATTCTAGGACGACTGGGTCGATACGATCACCCCTGGGGAAAAGAAAAAAAAAAAACAACAAAAAAACAAATAAACCCGTATCCGTGATCTTTCTTCTGGCAAAAAATGGAAAATTCCACATTTTTGTAGATAGAAGCTTGAAACCTCTACAGTAGGGTTCTCTGATACGCTGAATATGATGGTGTGATTTTCATTATGGTTCTATAACTTTTAGGGGGTCTTTCCCCCTTTTTTCTAAAATCAGCCAAATTTTTGTCAGGCGCGTAACTTTTGATGGGTGACTTGATGAAAAACTTGATGAGACTTATACATTTGAAATCAGTATTAAAATCCAATTCTTGTGATGTATATATTGGTATCTTGTGATGTATACATGCTGAACAAAATGGCTATCTCAAAATTTTGATCGGGTGACTTTGGGAAAAAAATGAGCGTGGGAGGGGGCCTTGTTGCCCTCCATTTTTTTGGTCACTTAAAAAGGGCACTAGAACTTTTAATTTCCGTTCCAATGATCCCTCCCACGATATTCTAGGACGACTGGGTCGATACGATCACCCTGGGGAAAAGAAAAAAAAACAACAAAAAAACAAATAAACCCGTATCCGTGATCTTTCTTCTGGCAAAAAATGGAAAATTCCACATTTTTGTAGATAGAAGCTTGAAACCTCTACAGTAGGGTTCTCTGATACGCTGAATATGATGGTGTGATTTTCATTATGGTTCTATAACTTTTAGGGGGTCTTTCCCCCTTTTTTCGAAAATCAGCCAAATTTTCTCAGGCGCGTAACTTTTGATAGGTAAGATTAAACTTGATGAAACTTATATATTTGAAATCAGAATTAAAATCTAATTTTTTTGATGTATCTATTGGTATCAAAATTCCGTTTTTTTAGAGTTTCGGTTACCATTGAGCCGGGTCGCTCCTTACTTACAGTTCGTTACCACGAACTGTTTGATACTCCCAATTACTAGCTAATCTCGTAACTATGACGTGTACAATAGATGATACATTGGTGGTAATAGTTCCCTGAAGAACAGGAATCAGATCTTTGTGTCTATATTCGGATGCCCAAAAACATGACAAGAATTTTAGGGGAAGGGGCGCAAACTATTCCCTCTTAAGACCTTGCAAAACAGTATGCGCTTCTTTTATTATGTATGTCGTCCGGCATGCTCTTCAGTTGTTATTTAAATTAATGATGTTTTTTTATTTTATGGGAGTAATTGAAAAAAATTCACAAGAAAAGCTTTTCAAAATAAATTAAACAGCTACATTAAACCAAAGACAAGTGGACAAAAATCAAATAATAACTAGTTCAACATCCCCTTCAATATTTACTGAAAGTTTCAGTTTAATACGTTAATTGTTCCTGAGATATTGTATATATGAAATTTTGACGGCCTGGACGCACATCAAGTCTTTGGATAAAATTCAGTTTAGATTTACTTCAAAACCTCCTTCAACTTTCACTGAAACTTTCAATTTGATAAACTTAATACCGTAAGCGCCTCCTGAGATATCACAGATAAGCCCTTTGTATAACCCGTATACATATAATATCTTTATTATTTAGTTCAACACCTTCCTCAACTTTCGCTGAACGTGCTTAATTACTAACTTACTAACTTAGTACTTTTAGTTGCTCCTGTGGTATTGCATATATGCTATTTCGAAAGCCTTTCTGTACTTAATGTCTTTTGATTTATTTCAATATCTTCCTAAACATTCCCTGAGAAGTTTCAACTTAATATCTAAGCTGCTCCTTAGACGTTTCAGATACGTTTGTTTTACCACTTGGATGCGTATGGTGTCTCTGATTCAGTTCAACATTCCCCTCATCATTTTCTGAAAGTCTCAACGTAATGCGCTTAGCCGTTCTTGATATAATGTAATTACACGCCTTTTTGACAACCAAGATATACGAAGTATCGTTTGATTTGCTTCAACATCCGCTTAAACATTCCCTGAAAGTTTCAAGCTAATATCCTGAACTGTTCCTGAGATATTGCAGGTATATCTTTTTGACAACCCGCATGCACATAGTGTATTCTAATTTAGTTCACCTTCCTGCTCAACCTTCTCTGCCTGTTTCACCTTAATACCCTTATCCCCTTTGGAATCCTGGGTTCAAAAATGCCTCCCATTGACAATAATTAAAAACTATATGTAAACAATGGACAACTCTCATAATTTACATACCTTGCCCCTTGGTTTTATGGGTCATGTTGTCCCCGGTGTCATAGTTATTGGACGTTTCTACTATTTTGAACAAAATAGCTATCTAACAATTTTATCAGAGGTCTTTGGGGGTTGAGACGGGGGGGGGGGCAAATAGTAAAATATGGGCTGGGAAGGTGGCTGATTGACCTCCAATCTCTTTGGACTCTTAAAAAGGACACTTGAATTTTCAATCGAATGAGGCCCTCTCCGGATTTTTTACGACAACTCCTTCCATACAACATCCTTGGTTAAAAAAAAAAATTAATATATTGAATTCATATACTCTTTACTTAGTCAGAGCAACAGCAGGGCCTGATTAAACGATATGAGCTATGATTACCTGCTTTGACACATGAATCAGTCGTGCATGTTGTGCGTAAATTCATTTCCATTTCTTTTCCAATTTCATGAATTTCTCCACCTGCAATAGCATTCACATAAATTATAAAATAAACAATACAGCGTGTATTAAAACATCAAATCCAATATTCTAAATCCTAAGAAACTATGGCTTTGAGAAACCTAAATTCTTATAAAAGCAAGAGGCTCGTGAAAAAAACGCATATTTTTCCCTGTTTCTTTTTTTCAATCAATATAAAACAAAAATACTAGATCTAATTTCTTAGAAGTATCACAGAGTATTTTTTCTGACAAAGCTAATTAATTTTGAAGAAAACACTGCTATCTATTGACATGTCTGGGCTTCTATCTCTTCCCTGAATTGTTTTATCAGGGAGGAAAGACGGCAGGTTGGGAGGAGAGGGGTTTATGTGACTAAGAATAAGACAAGTTAAGGTTACTTCTTTTGGGATTGTTGAGAGGGGGTAATAAGATAGTCAAGAGCTCCATACAACAATGGTGCAGTAATTAACTTTTGAAGCTGGGCATGAACAGTGGCTATAATATTGCACTAAGAGCCAGTTTCAAGGGACTGGCAAAAGTCATGCGAGGCTCAGGCTGAATATTAGGTACGCATCGTCATTAAAGAAACAGTATTCTAACGGAGCTTGAAATTTGATTCGTAGCATTAGAAAATTGGAATTTCCGAGAAAATAGGAAATTATAATTCTTCTTTTTTAGAGTAAAATGAAATCAGATATTAAATATCATGTTACCAATTGCAATATTAAACATCTAATTGCATGTATTTAGCTGCTTTGAAGAATTGAATCACGTAATAGAATTTACGTTTTGCCAAT
Organism: Artemia sinica; assembly: GCA_027921565.1. NCBI lineage: Eukaryota > Metazoa > Arthropoda > Branchiopoda > Anostraca > Artemiidae > Artemia > Artemia sinica. The sequence continues at coordinate 25,554,481 of CM051263.1, read as the reverse complement.
TGGAAGAATTTGCAGTTTCTAAAACAAGAATTCCCCTCATCTCTTTTATTTTGCAATTAATAAACTAAGAATTTCACTTCGATTTTTATGGTACCCAAATCAATTTTGTAGTTTTACAATAAAGTATCATAAACTCAAGTCAGTTATGATCCTTTTTAAAACAATTTATGTTTTTGCTTAGAATAATTACTGTTAATATCGTTCATTAAGTACCATGAACAAATTCACAATGATTAGTACTGAAGAATCTTCAATGATGAAATAAAAAATACAATACCAATCATTTGAAACACTAAAAATTTTGAAAGAACTTACCTCAAAATTCGAAACAACCAACTTGTTGCATAATCTATTGCCGTTGTTACGAACTTTGTATTTAAGTCAATCATGCAATATCATAAATAATCAGCCAATAAGCAGAGCTTAATGGAAAACGGGTAATAAATTCAAAAGACGTCTTAATATCCCTTAATAATCTCCGGCCAAATACTCTCATTCTACAGGGCCTTTTTTTGGACCAATCTTAGATGTGAACCCGACACGGTTTCTTTCCGTTGTATCTCTTCTCCTTTTTATAGATTTTCAAGACGAGGTTAGAATTGAATTTCAGTTATAGCTCCGGTAAGTTCAGCTTATACCCAAGATTCTTAATCCTTTTTTTTTACCGATTTTTGGTGTTTAAATTTTTTATTTCAGAAGTACAGCATGAAACTTAGTTGTTTTTTTAAAGCTTCTTACGCTGAGGTCAGATTTATAGTCTAATCATAGGTTCTTCTTAGAAATCACAGTTTTCTTGTAATTCTATTACTTATTGTAATTTTTGAAGATTCGAAAAATAAATCAAAAATTTATTTTTTTCAAACATTTACAGCATAAAAGAATTTATAATAAATATCTGCATTCAAAATAAAAGTTTCTCCAATTTCGACTTTGTAGCCATATTTATTAGAGCCGTTTTGTCAGCACTCGACTAGCAAGAACTTTCTTTCATGATTCAGCGAGAACCCAGTAGAACCCCGTCTCACTTGGGTGACGACCCACTGCAGAAAGACTAAGATAGCAGAAGTTGGTCAAACAGTAAAATAGAACTTAATTAAGGGGGGTGGTCTTTCTCTTTCTTTAACTTTTGGTCAAGGCCGTATCCAGGGGGGGGGCTACCCGGTTTGAACCCCCCCCCGCGAAATTTTTGACCGACTCGAAAATAAGTCGAAAATTAGTAAAACCTAGGTAAAAATCAGTAAAATTAGTCGAAAACTGAGTCAAAAATTAGTAAACCCCCCCCCAAAAAAGTAAAAAACTAGTAAAAACCCCCCCTGAACAAAAATCCTGGATACGGCCCTGCTTTTGGTAATGAGTATTTTCACAAGTTAAATTGTTGTGCTTTTAAAAGCTTCATATTAGCCCACCTTTACCGTCCTCTAGTCCTCAGATTCCTTTTATGTATAAGGGCAATGCAAATGGATCAATTGTCAATGATAAAAAACAAATCCTGCCCCCAAAAATAGTTCAGAAGAACAAGAATCATGAGATTTTTTCTTGAGAGTGGAGGGGGGAGGAACAAAGTCCAAAAGTTTAAACTATTTTCTTTAGTTATCTTTAAACTATCTTATCAAAAATGTCAATTTTTCAGTTTTCATAAATATTAAGTTAACCTTTTCCAAAAAAATGTAATATGTTTACCCTTGTTACGAGATACGATATATTTCACTTTTTTTAACTAAACATAGCTTCTAGGAATAATAGAATCATGTTTAGTTACATTCAAATATTATGTATAATCTTGAAGTTTAGCAGTCTGTTTAAATTGTCAAGTGTTATTTTTCATGGATATGAATAAGGCTTATCCCGTAATTTTTTTTACTTTTTTCTTCCTAGTTTTGCTTCGTGCGTTGAGACAGGAAATGCCATACTTCTGTTAGATTTCAAAATTTCGCGCCATCTATAAACTATAATAGTGTTACCATTTTCATATTAAAGTACCTTCATGTCCACAACGCTATTGGGGAGAAGACGCTTGTTCTAATGTTGCGGTTAATCAGCATATTTTAGTTAGCTATTATTTGCACATGTATTATAATTCGTCTTTCTTCTTGTCCAGAAACAAAATTGAGAAGTTTTTCTTAGAAGTTTTCCTAAAGCTTTTACTCTGATGTCTAAAGATGATACGAAATAGATAGAAAATTCCCGCCCAAAAATAGTTTATGGAGATAGTGGTGTAAATATTTTTTGTTACTCAATTTAAAGTTTGGTAACAAGAACAATCATCGTTGCTGTAGAACAGTGATTCCCAACTTTTAAAAATACCGTACCACTTTAAAAATATTTTCATCGTGGTGTACCCTCTACAATTAAAAAGGAAAATAACATTGAAAACAATACTAAACCTAACTTGAATATATTTTTAAACATAATTTCAAAGCAACGGAACGTTTCACATTTTATTTTCTAAACAATTTAGCATGAACATTTATGAACAGAAAACATAATAATTCCTTTAAATACTCTAACGCCACCAGCACCACTACTAATGGTATTATTGTATGGTATCGCGTCCTGCGGTCTCTCGTGGACTAATCTACCGCCAGTATTCGTAATCTGGCGGCACTAGATTTAGTCGTGATGTCACCAGTGTAAGTAACGCGTCCCATGGTGCTACGGTCAACTTTGACGCGCCCTGGATTCTACGAGTTCTCCCCTCGCTGATTCATGTGGGCTTGCAGTATCTATAACCAGTGTGGGTAAATCAAGTGCACTACCTGTGAGAGAGAAAGTACCACTTTGTTTGGCCTACGGTGCCACGGTATGTGCCACAAATAATCTACATTTAAATATATTATTGGAGGGGAATAGACCCTCCAGTGGATATAACAATGACGGTAAACTCCAAATACTCTCTTCTTAACCACCCTCTCGATGAACTCTAAACAGGAACTAACTCAACAAAGTATATACAGAAAAAAGGTAAGTTTACCTCTTTCACCCTCATGTGACGACGCAGGCCAGTAAAGCCAATGGAGCCCCAAATTGAATTAATTTTACCCATAAATTAATTATATATCCATTTCAGGAGAGCTTTTGACTCTGGGATTCATGCCCAGATTTTGGTTGAGCTGTGTAAGCGAGGCGTGCGTTCTTCTATTGTAAGGTCATACGTGATATGTATAGGAACCTCAAGCCTCGTGTTCGTTAGCAAGATGGTGAGCTTAGTGGGGAGATATCCGTACATAATTGAATTAAGCAAGGGGCTATAACGTCTCCTACTTTGCATAATAACAGTGTTAATGATGCACAACAGGCTATTTCTCCGAGTTATATTTGCAAGCATATTGACTTGTCACTTCTGGGTTTTGCAGATGATCTTTTAAATCTGTCTCGGTTGCTTTCTTCATTAGAAAATAATTTCTCACATCTTGAAAAAAGTTATGCTGATATTGGTTTGCAGTTTAATGTAGAAAATTCTGCTGTTTTGTTTTTTAATTGCCCTGAGGATAATGCTACAGTCAGGCTTGTGGAATTACCGTAACACCGTCTAGTCACATTACGTACCTTGGCCTGCCGATTGGTCGTAATCTTCGAGAGGCCCAGTCTTTGCCTTTCTTAAAAAGTGCGCATTGCCTATGCGGGTGTTGTCACTAGCCGTCGCAATTCAAGCCGTAAATATTTGGCTCGTCTTTATAATGCAGTAGCTTTGCCTCATGTCTTGTACCTGTCTCCTTTTTGGAAGCTCCTGAGTGCACGAAACAAGAAAGACATAAGGTCGGTATTTTTCAAGTATTCCCGATATCTTCTTCAAGTGCCGCCTTTTGTTAGAAACCGCCATATTGTTGCGAAATATAGAATTGTTTAGCCTCTGAGTGCCGTGGAGGAGGTAATTCAGAATTAGGTGAAAAAACTAGAGCTTCAGGATCACGAGTGGGCCCACCTTCTCAAATAGTTATGTTATTATGTAGTTATTTCTGTTTGTATTTGTTTCTTTTGCCAGTTTTGCTTTTTCTTTCTTTTCTTGTTTGTGCTCTGTATTTTTCTGTTGATTGCAAGACAGGTTATTAATAAAATTCATTCATTCAATTCATTCATTCATAAATCAATGGCAAGGTTTAGCTAGCCCGTGAAAAAACTAAATAGAACTATACAAACCAATTTATTCCTTCTTGCGAAATTACTGCCATTGAAAAGAGGCAAGCCTTTACGAAAGTCTAACATACAAATAAAAATTATATTACGGTAAATCTATGCATAAGAAAAAAGGGTCATTTATCTGATAATAAGAGGCACAGGCCCCAACACTTACATTTATGAACAGAAAACTTAATACTTCTATCTCAATGAGATCCTTGAGCCTGGATATTCCAGCTGAGCTTTTTAAAATATGGATCAAATAATGACAGGTAGAGCCCTAAATCTGGAGCTGCATAAAGTTCGTTTCTATGTTTGTTCTTGACAAATGCAAAGGATGAATTTACCTACTCAACTAGCAATGGGTTTTGTAAAGGCAATAGACACTTCAGGGCTTTATCCCGGACACTTGTATGTTCTTTTCTTGTTATTTCGAAATAATGTTTTACAGTTAAAACTAATCAAAATAATTAGTTACCATTCCTTAATAAGATAAAAACAAAATTCATTCTCACTAGCCATTTTTTTAAGAGCTTTTTAATTTTTAGTTACTATGGGCCGTGGTTTGTTTTTTACTAGGTTGCAGGTACCGCTACAACCAAAATAAAAAATGACACATGGTTGGACTTTTCTACTTTCAATTATTTAACTAACAATTTAAAAATAATAGTTTGGTTGCCGTTAGGGAGCCCCAGTAGACCAGTATAATTAGGTAAACTACCCACTTCAAAACGAACGAGACATAGTCCGGGACCCACTAAAGTGTATCTCGTTTATTTCTGAGTTGAGGTGGTCAGAAAGACACAGTCAGTTTGACAATAGTTTCCGACTATATCGACCATGCTGAATCCGAATATGGGTGGTGGCAAAGTTGGAGATTACGGCCTGACCTTGTAAAAGCAAAAAACAGCCTTTTTAGGCCTATAAAACGTGTACAGACTGTTTATTTTTTTTCTAAGGTTGTACCCTCTGATTTAGTGGCGCGACATCTCATTGCGGTCCTAATATAATCTTCTCATAGAATATGTTAATTTTTCTGATATCTTGTATAGCCCAGGAGCTATAGGCCCATATTTATTAATTTTTCCCGAAAATCTCAAAATTCAAAGGTTCATTTTCAACTAAACCACGTATCTCGGACCTTTCTATAATTTTTGGGTTTTTCATTCTTTTCCAGAATTTACCTTTCGCATTTAGCTTCACATTACGATAAAGTTCAAAGTTTAAACTGTTCGGTGAAGCCGTGTAGAATTTTTTGAAAAAGTATAGGCCAAAAAATATATGCAAAAATACATTTTTCCAAAATGATGATGTGACACATCTTTTATGCTAGAATTTAACTCCAAATCCTAATATGAACTTTACTTTTCAACCAAATATCAACTTTTTTTTTCTTAATTCAAAATGCATTTACAATGCTGACTGATTTTCAGTTTATCTGCTGATAAGAATGGGACATTGACAGTCTCCCTACAAATCCTAAGCCAAGAACCTGCCCTGGTCATCTTCAAAGATTGCCCTCTATTAAGCCAACCTTTCAATATAGTTGTGAAAGATTAAGTAATTGTGAGTGTTTGAAAACATTGTTTATGTCACGTGTACAGTGGGCAACAGCCCGTAAGCACTATCGATAACAACAACAATTTTGTAAACTCTGTTGCTGATTAAACTTGAGGTTGGTAGTGTGAATGAGAAGTTGTACTGTTAGTGGTTAGAGCTAAGAATAGGAACTGAACGACGCCTAATGCCTGCCTTAAATCGACTCCCAAAATCTACAACTGATCTGCACATTGTAGCTGATCGGTATGACGGAGTCTTTGGCCTTGTAAACATTTCCGGGAATCCTATTGTTCTAAAAGACAGTAGTGGATGTCATGAGCGGAGAGGAAATACAGTGACGAAGAGTTTTACCGTTACGAAGAGCATGGTGCTACAAAACTGGTATATTTTGCTTATGCAGTCAGAGAGTAAGCCAAGACTTATCGAATGTATTTTTGAATTGTGGAGCCATGTCTGTGTTCTGAATTAAGACTTACCATTTACCTCTCTGGTGGATTCAGTGATAGAATGAAGGTGCTAAAGCTGGTCCCCTCCAAAATGACTTAAGATCCGAACCCGGACTACAAAGCGAACTTGTGTAGCACACATGAAGAAACAGACACGCGTGTTGCTCTCCATGTTGCCGAATGCTACAGAAATGGATGTTCCCAAGTAATTGTTGAAGCAAATGACACAGACATTGTTGTCATTTTATTACAGAACTATCGCGAAATATTCCTCTGCAGGTGTGACCCAGGCGATGAACCCGAGCTCTATGTTCAGTTCCGTGACAAATTCTTTCCGATCCAAAAAATTGTGAATAGAACATCGTGGGCTGTTCTATAGTCAATAGGGCTGCTACATTGCATTAGTGGATGTGATACGGTCAGTTTTTTCTTCTCGAAGGGCAAAAAAATTTGCTACTTCTGCTGCTAAATCACAGCTCATTCAAGAAATTACTGATCTTACACGAAAAGTGAGGAGTGATATCAAAAACATCATTATGTACGAGCCCAAAATCTTGCGTATCTGTACGAAATTGACTGTATCGGTATATAGCAAAAAACAGTCCGAATTTGATTCTCTTAATGACCTCCGAATTCATTTATTCCCCAGAAAAAAGAGCTTGAATAGCTTACCCCGAACAGATGGTTCTTTCGTATCTCACGTCAAAAGAGCTATACTTCAGTTGAGCATTATTCTTCAGGCTGTGATTCCTAAGCCCTATACCTTCGACCCACTTGAGTTTGGCTGGACCCATCACGACATTTTAGGAGTTAGTCCAGCGACTTCAGCGCTGACCCCCTGGCCTCTATCTGTCAACAAGGCTTCAACCTTTTGTTACTGTAAAACTGTGTGTGGGAAAAAGTGCCCTTGTTTGGGGATAAAGCTATGCGACATTCTTTGCGCATGTAGTGGGGGATGTGGTGCCGACAGCGACGATTCGGACGAGGATTAGCGGGATTTTTTTGTATGTGCGGGAATTGTATTTTGACAGGCTTTACCTGTAGCTTTAGTTACAGTGCTTAAAATAATAAACACTCTTTAATCATGTTACAGGTTTAAGCTTTCAGCTTCTTTCGATCATGGTTCTTCCGTGTCCGTTTACTACCTTGCAAAGCTTCGTAGGTTCATTATAATCTGGATTTACAACTATATTTGCAAGAAAATCAGAGTTTATAGCAAATTAAATAGCATATAGCAACTAAAGTTGAAACACGATGACCAAGTTAACACTACCCTTGGACTCGGCGTCAAAATTTGGCATAAAAAGATGCCCTGCAATACCATTTATCCAAAAAAAAATAGGCCTACAAATAAGTAATTAGCCTATAACAAACGAAGTTAAGATTGGGCTGCGAAGTAAAGTTCATTTTCAGATTTGGCGTTAAATTCTAGCACAAAAGATGGGTCACATCATCATTTTGGACAAATGTGTTTTTGCATATACTTTTAGGCCTACACTTTTTCAAAAAATTCTAGACGGTTTCACCGAAAAGTTTAAGCTTTGAGCTTTACGGCAATGTGAAGCTAAATACAAAAGGTAAATTCTGAAAAAGAATGAAAACCCAAAAATTATAGAAAGGTCCGAGATACGTGGTTTAGTTGAAAATGAACCTTTGAATTTTGAGATTTTCGGGGAAAATTAATAAATATTAGCCTATAGCTCCTGGGCTATACAATATATCGGAAAAAATTTAACATATTCTATGAGAAGATCATATTAGGATCAAACTGAGATGTTGCACCACTAAATCGGTGCGGTACAACCTTAGAAAAAAATAAACAGTCTGTACACGTTTTATAGGCCTAAAAAGAGTATTTTTTGGCTTTTACAAGGTCAAGCCGTGATCTCCAGCTTTGCCACCACCCATATTCGGATTCAGCGTGATCGATATAGTTGAAAAATATTGTCAAACTGACTGTGTCTTTCTGACCACCTAGCTGTCACATTATAGTGGTCTGGCTCCCGGACTAACACTGAAATAATTGACTGTGAAATCTGTTTGCTTTCTCAGCGTTAAAAAATGATAATTCTACAAATGAGAATGTAGCCCTTACTATGTGAGTGAGCGAAACAAGGGAGGATATAGAGCGAAATCTTGGGGAGCGGCAACGTGCCAAGGGTGCCAATGATTGACTAAGTTGACAGTTTATTTTAAAAAAGAGTGAAAAAAAAACACGGAATGGGGGTGCCGTAGAAAAATTTGGAAAAAGTTGTCAAAAATTGCATTCAAATATACGACACGAGCACGGATATCAACATGCAATTTAACAACCAAATATAAATTCTCCTTCAACAGTAGACGAAGTTTAAGTTGCACCAATTCAAAGAATATAGAGGTTGAATCAAGGATTTCTTATGATTTTTTAAGTAAGACCCAAAAAAATATTTTCAGTTTTTGGCTTTTTTCGAACTTTATTTACTTTATATACAATTTTTTTTCAAGATGAAAAAGAGCAACTACCCCCTGACCCCCTAATAATAGACATTAGCACATTGGCTCATTCCTTGGCCAGGTACTTGTCTATTATGGCGACCACACTCAAGTTCTTTTATCTGAGTAAAACCGGTTTCTCTGTGTGCATTCAGAGATAATTAGCTTAGTCTCTATGTCTGATAACTAGCTTAAACTACTATGTAGGTATTTTTTATTTAAATATTTAATATATAGAGTTAGTTAGGTTAGGTATTTAATAGAATGCGTTCTGGGCGGCCTGCTTTCCATAATTCTCTGTTTTAGTTTCTAAAATTTTTTTACTAGAGTATTATATTTTCATTGCATTTTGGTATATTTCATTATGAATTAACCTACAGAGAAACCGGTTTTACTCAAACCAAGAACTTGAGTGTGGTTGCTCTAATAGACAAGTACCCTTGGCCGTTTGTTTTTACATGTAACCTTTAACTTTTGTGATTTTATCCATAATTTTTGTATTATTACCTTTGATGCTGGACTTGTCAAAGTGATGCAATAAAAGTTGTGTTCCAACAGTAATAAGTCCAAGAAGAGATAAAATACAAAGAATAATTAAGCATTTCTCGAGAAAGGTTCTTCTTTGATAGAAGCTCTGTTCCTTACGAGGCCAGTTTTTTGTGCTTAATGGTTCAATCATGTATGAGGATTCTTCCTGAATCTTGTCTTTATCGTAGCATTCATTGAGAGGTATATCTGCATGAGTGTTAATTGAAAATTTCCTACTTTCTTCCATCTTGGGTCTTCTTTTTGCAACTATAATCAAGGAAACAAGATTAGCAAGCTGAAAAAATGACCATTTAAGAAGATTTAACGGGTTCTGAAAAAAAAACAGGACTTAAAGAACATATTAAACTGAGACGTAATTAATACTTTTAGACTTGTTTTCCGTGATTTTAAATTTGAGTTTTACATTACAGTATAAAATAGATCAGTTAATGGGAAATGAGCTTTTATGCCGCATAACATAGAATCCCGGGCTGTATCCAGGTTTCTGTTCGGGGGAGGGGGTATTTTTTCGACGAGGGATCAAAAACCCATCAAAAATGTGTTTTAATGCTTTTTTATTACGTTTTTACGAGTTAGACAAACTTTTCGGGAGGGTACAAACCCCCTAACCCCTCCCCTAAATACGACCTTGACAGGATCCCGTGGTTTTTGTGATGTTCTGCATTTGCATAACCTATTTAGACGCAACACCCAGAGGTGTCAATTCAGATATAGAGTGGGGGAAAAAAGTTTTTTTTTTTAAATTAGAGGGGGCAATTTTGTTGCTTTTCGATATCTTTTCAAATAAAATGGCGAGAAATTTTCAAAATCTAGAAGTGGGTTATCTAGAAGAGGGTGATCAGGGGTATGGGATACCCATGCATCAATTTCCCATGTGAAACTTCTAGATGCTTTATTATATTTGCAATTCACCACAAGATAAAGATGGAGACTTAATTTGGCAGTAATTTCTCAATTCTTGAATATTTTGGCATTACTTCTTTAATGTTTCCTAGTTTCTTTTCTAATATTGGAAAAACAGCTTAGTATATTTTTGAAAAGTAGTAGGGCCTCATCAGTAGTTTTGGACATTTTAATCTCCATCGATAGACAAAAAAAAATATGTACCATTTTGTTATCTAGGTGATCAATGGGTCACGAGTGTAACATTTGATATATTTTCTTATAAAAACTGCGTGAACTTCTTAGAAAAGCTGAAAATTCAGCCATCTTAGAGGATATTAAAAAGTTCATGCTTCGTTTGGCCCGGGACGAGAGGGGGAGAAACCCCTTAGCATTTTTCGAAAAAAATAATTCAAACCACTGTTATTTAGTCTTTGACTGGCAGAATTGTTTAAAAGTGGTGAATGATTGATGTATATTTTCTTCTTTTTTATATAGATACTAATGCATAATAGGCCATGATTAGAGGTTTTAAAAATAAATCAGGCGTTGCATTGACAAAGCACTAAGTATGGGTTTCCGGAAAAGATAAAGGAAAGTATTGATACTTTATTAATTTGTCTGCTTTTGATGGGTGACACATGCTGACTCTCAACTTCGTGACAAACTACGCCTGCCCTTAAAGGGAATTCCTCTTTTTATTGCTCAAATAAAACGGCCATTGATTTTTAGGAGTTGTCCTTAAAGAATTGAGATAAATGTCAAACTTTAGCGCAAAGAGTAAGGTGTTGAGGAGGGGGCAACCCCATTTTATGCGTATTAATCTCTGTTTGTTTCAAGTTTTGACGTTTTTCCTTACTTCCGGTTGAAAAAATTGTTTGTTTTTAAATTTCTGATCGGTTTTAAATAATACCGGGAAATTCGGCTTCCCCTCAATGGAAAAATCCTTTCCCCACGGAAAGTCCCTCCTCCATAAAGTACCCTTCACCGAGAAAATTCCCCCAAGACAATTCCATTCTCGCTGAAAATTCCCCCGGAAAATTTCTTCCGGAGAATTTGGCTGAACAATTTTTCTTAGCATATTTTATTTGAAAATGACTTCAGTTTCTCATTGTTTTTCAGATCATGCCGGAAATCCCCCCCCGTAGAAAATTTTCCCCACGAATCCCCCGTCCCCCTAGTAGAAAATTGCTCCCTTAGAAAATTTCCCCTAGAGAAATTCTCCCGTGGAAAATCCTCGCCCTTGGAAAAATCCTCTAGACAATTCCAACCCGATGAACATTTCCCTGGACAATCCCCCTTAACATCTTCTCCTGTGAAAACGATTTGCCAAAGAGAAAGTAAGATAAAAAAATGGTAAGTTCGTCCATTGTAAAATTTACCCTTGGAATTCTACCCCCTGGAAACTTCCCTCTCCACGTAAAAATATCCCCGTGGAGACTTTCCCCAGCAGAAAGTTCTCCCCTCCCCTGAGAAATGTCTATATACTTCCCAATAACAAATGCTACACGTAAACAACAGGCAAATTCCATGACTTATAGACCTTTCCACAGGGGCTGTGGGGGCCATGTTATCCCCAAAGGCATAGCTACTGGAAGTTTCAACTATGATGAACAAAATGACTATTGATGAATACAATATTGATAGGATGACTTTGGGGAAAAAGGGATATGATAGGGGAGCTAGTTGCCATCCGATCTTTTTGGTCACTTTAAAAGGGTACTAGAACTTTTAATTTTCGTTCAAATGATCCCTATAGAAATATACTAGGGCTATTGGTTCGATGCGATTACCTCTGGAAAAAACAAACAAGCAAAAAAACAAAAGAAATACGAATCCGTGATCTTTCTTCTGGCAAAAACTACAAAATGTCACATTTTTGCAGATGGGAGCTTGAAACCTCTACAGTAGGGTTCTCAAATACAATGAGCGTGATTTTGTGATTTTCCCTAGGATTCCTTGAGGGGATGTTTAGGGGGGTTTCTCCCCTTTTTTGTAAATTATCCAAATTTTCTCAGGTTCGTAGCTTTTGATGGGTAACACTAAACTTAACGAGTCTTACGTATTTAGAATCAGTATAATAAGGTAACTCTTTTAATGCATCTATTGACATCAAAATTCTATTTTTTAGAGTTTCGGTTTATATTGAGCCAAATCGCTCCTTACTTACAGTTTGCTACCACGAACTGTTTGATATGCGCTTCACAATCGCAATTTCGCATAGCATCTCTGTTAGACCTAAAGTCGTACCAGGCACTTTCAAACAGGACCTAAACTGACGTCCATGAGTTCAAGAAGAAGTTCACATCATCTGCAGTTAAAACACAAGTGACGACGACAATCAATATATACAAGATATAAGCCTGCCACATGCCGATTGCCGGAACCTGGTACTTTATATATAAATATATATATATATATATATATATATATATATATATATATATATATATATATATATATATATATATATATATATATATATATATATATATATATATATATATATATATATATATATATATATATATATATATATATATATATATATATATATATATATATATATATATATATATATATATATATATATACATATATATATATATATATATATATATATATATATATATATATATATATATATATTTATATATATATATATATATATATATATATATATATATATATATATATATATATATATATATATATATATATATATATATATATATATATATATATATATATATATATATATATATATATATATATATATATATATATATATAATACCGGGCCCTGGCACTCGGCACAAGGCGGGCTTCTATATATGGATTCTCATTGTCACTTGTCTTCTAAACGCAAAACATCTCCTCCCCGTCCCTAGCGAGCCGGGAGGAGAGCCCTAAGTTGCACCTCACAGCGGTGGAGTGGTGTAACATTCTATTAGTAGCCTAGTCCGACAAATAGAATGGCTAACGCAACGGGGCGCCAAGGGTCTGGGGAGCCTTTGGTCAAGTAAATTCCTATGAAACACCAATGGATATTGAAGATCAAATGCAGAGAGATACTACTATTACGGCGTTCGCGGTAGCCGACGCGGACCAGGTCAGGGTGGTGCCTGGCCCGACAAGTATGCAAGCCGCCCGATCAAGAAAACGATCAAGAAAACATCTGAATATTGGCGCCTGGAATGTTCGCAGCTGCAAGCTGGAATCCACGCAACTGCTCCTTGCAAGGGAGCTGCAAAAGTATAATATCAACGTTTGTTGTCTGTCAGAAACAAGACTTAATGATGTTCTGTCCAAAAAGTTGACCATTTCCGAATCGGACTCATTCCAGTTGTATAACTCGGGTCCCAATGATGGTTCCGGCCAGCAAGGAGTTGGGTTCTTAATAGACGGTCCTACTGCATCATGCGTCACCTCTTGGGAGCCAGTGTCACCAAGGATCGCCATGATCAGACTGAGAGGCCACATTAGCCACATAACCATAATCGCCGTGTACGCTCCGATAAGGGACAGTAGTGACGCGGTCAAAGATGCCTTTTATTATGACCTACAAAGAATCATCGACAAGACACCAAGGCGCGACATGCTCTTTGTAGCTGGAGACTGGAACGCCCGGCTTGGCAGAGTAGACCCGACACAGCAGCAGTTATTGGCCGCCACACCGTTGGTGACAGATGCATCAATGGAGAAAGGCTCTTACAGTTAGCCAGATACAACAACCTATGCGTCACAAACACTCTCTTTGAGCACAAGAGACTCCACCTCGTTACATGGCGCTCGAACGACGGCGTAACAACAGCCCAGATCGACCACATCTTAGTCAGCAGAAGATGGAGGAGCTCCTGCACAGATGCCCGGGTATACAGAGGAGCAGACACAGGATCTTTAAATGGATCCGACCACTATCTCCTCACTTGCAAAGTCCGTCACCGCCTTAGTAGGCAGAAGCGACAGAAGGCAGGGAAGCGCTTCGATGTTTCGAAACTAAGATGCCCGGAAATCAAAGCCGACTTTGAGTTAAAGCTAAGCAACCGGTTCGATGCCTTGAATCGTCTCTCACTCGTCGATGAAGAATGGGCGCAGATAAAAATTGCGACACAGGACGTAGCTGAGGAGGTGCTTGGCCACACAAAACGAAAACAGCTAGCCTGGATCTCTGACCACACCATAGAACTAGTTGAGAAGAAGCGACCCCTAGTGGGAGGTGCAAAAGAACCCTTAAAAGTAGCCCGCAAAGCAGTTAAACAGTCACTGAAACAGGACAGAGAACAGTACTGGTCAAATCTGGCGAATGAGTTGGAACAAGCGTCCAGGAGCCACAACAGCAGGAAAATGCTCAAACTACTGAAAGAAGTGACTGGAAAAGCTCCTGTAACGGTTGACACACTGAAAGATAAGTCCGGAGAACTCATCCGAACAGAAGAAGGACGCATGGAACGCTGGCGAGAGCATTTTTCTGAGCTACTGAACCCTGTCAAACCCCCGTGCGATCTACCTGCCTTCTCGAGTGCTGCTAGAGAGCCCTACGCAGTAAACCTCGATCCGCCAAGTATTGAGGACGTACAAAAAGCGCTGAAGTGCATGAAAAACAATAAAACTCCTGGAGAGGATGGGATCCCTTCTGAAATGTTCAAGTCCTCACCAACTCTACTATGCCGCCTAACCGACCTTTTTGTCCAGGTGTGGACGACAAAGACCTTCCCAAAAGACTGGAAAGTATCAGTCCTCGTTCCGCTATACAAAAAAGGAGATAAGGCCATTTGCGGAAACTATAGAGGTATCTCCCTGATCGACCATGCCATGAAGATCTTCTGCGTCATTCTTTTGAATCGATTCAAAGACGCACGTGACAAGTTAACCCGTCCTGAACAAGCAGGCTTCAGACCAGGCAGAGGCTGTCCAGAACAGATATTGACGATTCGCCTCATCCTTCAGCAGTACAGCAGGTTTCATCTACCCCTTCTCATCGCCTTTATTGACTTTGCAGCTGCCTTTGACTCTCTCATCAGAGAGGAGCTATGGAGAATTATGGCTGAAGACGGTGCGCCACAGGAGATCATTGAGATACTGCGAAGTGCATATAAGGACACTGAGACTTGCGTCCGTGTTTCCGGCAATGACACCCCTAAGTTTCCAGTGGAGTTTGGGGTAAAGCAGGGATGCCCCCTTTCGCCTATATTATTCAACTACGCGATAGACTGGATCATGTATAATGCAATGAGAAACCACAGCGGAATAGTCTTCGGACAAATAGCTGGTTTCCTCCAGCCCCTGACAGATCTGGACTTCGCAGACGACGTTGTTGAGCTGGAAACTACCGCCGACAGCTTACAAGGCATGATCGACGATACCTATGAGGTCTCAAAGCGCATCGGACTGGCCATCAGCAGCGCAAAGACTAAAGTATTGGCTCTCAACCAACCTGCTCCTTGCCAAGTTACCCTCGACGGTGAGCCAATAGAAAGCGTTGAGGAATTCAAGTATCTTGGCTCTATCATAACACCAGATGGCGGAGCTGAAAGGGATATCTCTGCCCGCATAGCAAAAGCCTGGGGAGTTTTTACTAGTCTGAAAAAAGCATTATGGACCAGACGGGAGATCTCAACCAAAACAAAAGTTAGAATCTATGGTGCAACTGTTCGAGCAGTACTACTGTATGCTTGCGAGACATGGCCGATCAAGACTGAAGATGCGAGAACTTTGGATGTGTTCGACCACCGCTGCCTTCGTTACATCCTCCGCATTAAGAGATGGGACAGGATTTCCAATAGTGAAGTAAGGAGTCGCTGTGGCCAATCAGAAGAGCTATTGCTTATCATTAAAAGACGTCGCTTGAAACTCCTCGGCCACACATTGCGCCGTCCCGAAGGCACGATATGTCGAGACGTCCTTGTCTGCGAACCAGCCCCCTCCTGGAAACGTAAACCAGGAGGACAAAAGAAGAACCTGTGGCACACATTCAAGGAGGACCTGGAACCGTGGGGAGGATTCAGGAGACACGGTCGGAGATGGGACAAATACTGGCTGAAGATCGCCGGAGAAGCTGCAGCCGACAGGTCCAAGTGGTCGTCGGAAGTCATCCCAAGATCCTTTGGTGCCGGGCAGGACAGTTCATCGTCTGGTTCCCGCCGAAAGTAAAAGTAAAAAAAGTAAGTAAGTCCAAATAGACCTTGAATTAGAAGTAGTGCCTTTGTAAAATTACGTTTTTTATTAGACATTTAACTTTTGCCTCGGCTTGTCTTTTTCCATTATGAAGTACATATCGCCGAACCTTTGTTTCGTTTAATTTATTAAAAAAACTTTTTCCACAAAATAAGTTTTTCCAAAAAAGTAAAGAACTCCATTAAACCCAAAAATAACAAAATAGAATCAAATAATCTACCAAGCATACAACTACCACAATCAGTATCAATAAATAAATGAAACCCAAAACAAACAGAAATAAAAAAAATAACAGAGTCAAACTAAAAAAGGCCAGAAATTAATATGAGTAGAGTTCTAAACCCCATACCTTCTAAAAGCCAGTATATAATTTGTACTTTACTGAAAAAAATTCAAATGAATTCTATGAAAAATGTGCATTGTCAGTTTAATATACATATGCTGATATTTATTCCTTAAAACCTTAATTAATATGTGATTTCTTAAAGTTATAAAATTGAAAACATTTAAAAGAATTTTTACCTCCGTTTCTGGGCAATGCGGTCCATACCTATGTATATATATATATATATATATATATATATATATATATATAATATATATATATATATATATATATATATATATATATATATATATATATATATATATATATATATATATATATATATATATATATATATATATATATATAAATATATATATATATATATATATATATATATATATATATATATATATATATATATATATATATATATATATATATATATATATATGTATATATATATATATATATATATATATATATATATATATATATATATATATATATATATATATATATATATATATGTATATATATATATACTATCCTTATAAACGAGCAATGGTTTTATATTTATGTATGTAAGTATTGGGGGCATAATATACTCTGGAAGGCCCATAAGAAATTAACATGGGATTTCTGGAAGGCCTATAGGGGGTGTATAAGTGGAGCTCCTAACCTCATAATCTCCGTCAGTGTTACCTCCGTTGATGTTTCAAAGGCCATTTCGTTTCAATGGCCACTCATCACCATGAGTGGTCATGCTAACCTATGTTAAATGAACGTAACTTAAACTTAGTTTACTTGAAAAAAATTTCTTACTATTAAGAAAAACCTGTTGTTTCCAAGAGAAATTTGATTTTATTAAGTAAAATTTTGTTATTATTAATGAAAAAGTTGTTACTTCTAAGAAAAATTTGTTAGCTGTTTAGGTTAGGTTTTGGAGTTTTCTCAAACGAGAAAAATCAAAAATGCACTTTGAATACATAAAGAAAGGAAACACTGACAAGATAAACATCGGCACAACATTACAATAGGCATCCTGAATCCTACATTTCAAATGAAAAATTTCCAAAATGGCCTTTGAAACATCAACGGAGGTAACGCTGACATGAAAAACCACGACACAACACTATAAAAGTAGCCTAAGTCATACATTTCAATCGATGTCGACTTTTTTCATGCTCTGGATCTATTGAAACCCAGAAAAATAATGAAAATAAGAAAAAAAAATTTAAATTACAGAAAATAAACCTCAAGATTCTCAAAACTCGGATCATAAGCCCTAGAAAATATTAAATATATGAAACAAATGTTAAAATATGGTATATAATTGCCTAAAATCCTCAAGTGCTAGCATTGAGGCCTGGTTGAACTTCGTTGAAGTAAGGATGCTAGGACTGTGTCGAAAAACTTTGCTTTTGGTTTTATTGGTTGCATGTTGTTGTGTGTCTTTCTTCTTTTATATATTTTTGTCTTGCTGAGGACGGCCTTTGGACATAGGGCCGGAATATTCATTCAAATTATCTTAAATTTCTTATGAAAAGAATTTCCTATTGTTCTTCTTGTTTTTGTTGTGACGGAAAGGCAGTGTAGTCTTCGTCGCTATTTTTTATGCCCTTAGTCAAAATTGCTCCCTAGGTGTTTGTAAAAAACGGTGTCACAGTGCCATTCTGGTGTCGAGGTTGAATTTCTTCATGCCCTGGATCTATTAGGATAAATCATGAAAAATAAGTAAAAATATTAAAATATGGAAAATGATATCTCAAGGACACCCTAGACGGTCAATCCTTTTGATCAAAAGCTTCCGTCAATGAATTGATTAACGCATGATTGACCGTCTTGGAACCGATTGAGGCATTCAAACTTTCTATTAATCACCGTCAACGCTTGACTCAAGCGTCAAACAGGTTCTTATATGGTCAATCATGCTTTAATCAATTGATTGACGGAATCTTTTGATCAAAATGATTGACCGTCTAGGGTGTGCTTTTAAATTCTCAAAACTCGGGCCACAAGCCCTAAAAAATATTAAATATATGAAACAAATGTTAAAATATCGAAAATAATTGCTTAAATCCTTAAATGCCTGTATATCCATAGTAAAAATTGAACCTGAAATGAAGAATTTACACAAAATTTCAACTAGCTATGGCTAAGCTTGTTAAAAATGAGCCATTTTCTTGTGAAAACACACAAAATCAGACAAAAAAATTGCAAAATATTCCTTTATTGCCTATGCAATAGGGATAACAAAATGAAGAATTTATTCACAGTTTCAACTAGCTATGGCTAAGTTTTTTAAAGATAAGATCTTTTTTTTGCAAAAACTCGCAACATTAGAAAAAAAACGTTAGATGTTCCTTTATCCGCTATGCAATATGAAAAATAGGGAAACGCTCCCAAAGGCTGCATGGGGTCTTGATAAAAGTTACAGCATCTAATACAGGACATCAAAGAACCTTAGTGTTAAGGTTTCAAGTGCCTGGGATATGACTGAGTGTTTAATTGGGGGGAGGGGAGGCACACAATACGTATTGAAACTAGGATATACATAAAAACATATTCAATTATATATGTCGTTTATAAATGTAGCATATATATTTTTTGGGTATTTAAAAAACTCATGAAGGAATGAAAGGTTTTGAATGCCCCTCTCTCATCCGAAATAATTAATTTGACAAGATCTTTAAGACTTCATATTTCATGAATAAAATTTAGGTAATAGTCCGAAAAATTCAAGGAATATGAAGGCATTAGTACTATGACAATTCCTAATTTTGTTCGCAACGGTTCTTCTTAAGCTTTATAATATTTTCTTCAAATCTGCAAAATTTCGGGCGAATGCTAAAGTTCAAAAAATATATGGACATTAACACAGTTGCTGAGATTTAGCTTTATATGGGGTCTGGATTAATCGACTGCTGGGCTTTCTCCAGTGCTTAGGTTAGTGGTTCTCAGCTAGAATTGTTTAATATGCGTCCCAGTATACGTGTAGGTGTTATTGTCTTTTTAGGGTTCATATACAACTTCAAGTATTGGTGAGTATTACCATCAGTTTTGTATATAAGAACAATGATGTCTGGTACTTTTTACTTTACTTGACTTTGAAGTTGAGATACAAAGGCATATTATCATGAACAGACAGTTGAATGGTCAATTCGATGTAAGTTCTATTATATCTTTGTGCTGTAAAATAAATTTGTCATCGGTCTTTCTCAAATTTTTCAATTGTATAAATTAAATCATCATCTTTTCATTTCAACGTCTCTCAGATTTTTCAATTTTTCGTCATGCGGGCGAACCGTGAATAAGTGTAGCATTTCCTTAGAGCATTCTTCAAAAGATTTAGGTAAAATCATCAATAGTCTACGGCAAGTTTGGCGCATTACTATTAAACACAAAAAATCCTCGTATGAATTTTATGCTTGGTGTAATACACTCTATTGGTCGTAAGACTCATGCTAGACGTTAGAGAAAAAATTAATATTTTTCGAGTTGTCTGAAAAACATTTTATCATGGTTTTGAATTATTTTCGCTAATAGTGTTGTTTTGCTAGACATTAACGGTCCAAAAGAAAAGGATCTGAATGACATTGTAAATTGGTACATATTCCTCAAATGTTAAAATACAAGTAACCAAACCTAACCTGAATCTATTGAATAAATACTCAAAGGAAATAGAATATACATGTTTTTTTTAATCCATATTCCCCCTGTCTTTAGCTATAAATTGTATTTTATAATAGTTTTGCTTTCTAGAAACCATCTTTTTCCATGTTAAGACTAGAAAATCCGATTGCGTTTGTAATTCTCTAGGAGGTGTCTGAAGAAACGCTAATGACTATTTATTTCATTAAGTTTAAGCGATCAAATTCTAGTGGAAATGAAATGTCCGGACATTTTGCCGGAAAATGTCCCCCGTCGCATGCACACCATGTTCAGTTACAAGCTAGTATATTACAATGTCCCCCTGGGTTCCTGAAGTCTAGCTTGCCACAGATGATGGGGTCATCCATATTACACCGGGTTAAGGATATATGACCTTGTCATGGAAGTATCTTGTGATTTATATCCTCTAACCCTAGTCGTGTTAAAGTAAAGTTTTGTAATAACATGTCCTTTCTCTAAGAAAAAGACGCAGAAAATAGAAAAAGTATATTAAAGTTCCTTTATTAGCTATGCAATAGGACACAAAAGAAGAATTTATCCTCTACAGTTAGTTACGGCTATGTTTTACAATTCATTTATGTTATTTTACTGTGTTCATGACCGTATATATGGCTTTAAAATACACTTATTTATCTATCTAATTAATATTCAGGATAATTGTACCAAACATATTTTCCATGCAGACCCGCTATACTTTACCCCCCCCCACCCTTTTTCTAATGTGCAGATCTGTAGCCCAAATTTATTTCTAAAGTAGCAAAGAAACTAACGAAAAGACCGATGTGTTCTCGAATTTTACACAGCGTAAACTTGAGTGAGTGGCACATAATACACAAGTAACGAAATTCCTTCCCCCTACGGAAATTAAAAAAAAAAAAACTCAAACAAAATTCTGAAATTTGGAAAGCATTGTTTTCACGGTGGGGGATTTTATCGGGGGGAGTTATTTTCCGCAGGGCGTATTTTCCGGGGGTACTTTCCGCAGGGTTATTTTCCACGGGGTATTTTCCGGGGGAGTATTATCCCGGGAGGGGGGGTAATTTCCTCGGGGGGTATTTTCCGCGGTTTTTTCCGGACGGTATTTTCCACGGGGGATTATTCTTCGTTGGGGTATTTTCAACGGGGGTATTTTCCGGGGAGGAGCTAATCTCGGGGGGGGGGGGGGGGGTAAATGCGTAGAACCGTTTTCAGACTTCAAACTGTCCAAATAATTTATCTCCAACTAAATACCCCTCCCCCAGGAAATTACCCCGCCCCCCGTGGAAAAGAAGGCTTTCCAAATTTGAGAATTTTATTTGAGCTTTATTGTTTTAATTTCCGCAGGGGAAACGATATTTGGTACTTGTGTAGTATAGGCAACTCACTGAAGTTTAGGCTGGGTAAAACTCGAGAACAAACCGGTTTCTTCGTTAGTTTTTTTCAGCTTAGCGCGAGACAAGACAAAGACAAGTGACAGAATATATTGGAAATATATAATTTGGGCTGTATAATTGCACATAGGGGGAGGGGGGGTAAAGTATTTGGATAGTTTGAAGTCAGAAAACAATTCTTTCTAGGTATATGGCCACTAAAAAATTACAGAAGAATAGCGAGGTATCTGGAAATTTTGTTAACTAAAAAAAAAAAAAAAAAAAAAAAAAAAAAATCCAAGCCTAAAGTAAATGTAATTTTTCCTTTAAGTGTTTTTGCCAAGGGTTAAATGTTTTTGTTTGTTTTTTCAATGACCGTTTTTCCAAGTATTAAGAACTATTATTAAGTTAATGTAGTGTTTCTTTTAAGTGTTTTATGATGATCGCTGATCAAAGTTTATGTTGTTTGTGGCTTTCACATATGTTATTTTAATACAGAAGTACCGAAATTCCTTCCCCCTACGGAAATTAAGAAAATAAAGCTCAAATGAAATTTTCAAATTTGGAAAGCCTTATTTTCCACGGGAGGGGGGGGGGGGTATTTTCCGTGGAAGGTACTTTTCGGGGTATTTTACAGGGGGTATTTTCCGGGGGGGGGGGTATTTTCTACGGGGGGGATTCTCCGCGGTGGGGTGATTTCCGGGGGGGGGGGTATTTGCCACAGGGGGTACTTTCCGGGGGGTATTTTCTGGAGGGGGAGGGTAATCGCCAGGTTGGTATTTCCCGGGGGGTAATTGCCGGTGGGACAAACGCCAGTAGAGGACTAAGTACCATTTTGTGTACAGCACTAGGAATTCCCATGCTATTTGCGTACAGCACTAGGAATTCCCATGCTATTTGCATAACGCAATAGGACCATGCTATTTGCTTGTCTTTCCTTGGTACCTTTCCAAACGAGCGGGGATTCCCCACTGGTTCCTACACATGGCAAAAAGCGAGATATTTATTATAAATTTGGAACAATATCAATCTATTGAAATGGTTAACGATAACAAACATGTTTTCAACCAGATGGGTTTCTGAAGCACATTCAGCATGGCGTGTTTTATTTTATTTTTTTGGCAATTGGCATTTTTTTTTCTGATAACAAGTACCATTCATTGCGATCACAGCCCTAAAAAACAAAAGGGTTTAGTGTTTGCGAATTGGATCGTACGAAGGTAGAGAAAAAGAAAAAGGGTTTAGCATTTGCGAATTGGACTATACGAACGATATTAATTTCTGATTTTTTGGGCAATTGCCTTAACTTGAGATTAGTTTGCTATTAAAAAATTAGATGCTACAAGCAGAATTGTTTGATTGACATTTGCAAAAAGGGATAAGGGATTCGCGAATTGGACTATAAAAACGATATTAATCGAATAATAGAGAAAAAAAAACAGAGCTAGATAGTATTTTTGAATTGGACAGTATGAAGATGGAGAAAAAAGGATTAAACTGATTATCAGTTAAGGTAACCCCTAAGGGCTTGTTAACTCAGGTAATTTGTTATAAATTTGAAACAACATCAATCTATGAAAATGGCTAACGATGATAGAATGACATTATGAGTTGACCTAGCTTTACCTTTCCGATGTGGTCTGTATAATACACAAGTGATGTTTGAACAGTGTTGTCAATTTAAAATAGGGTCTAACGTTTTAGTATACTAAAAAGTTGATACTAAAAGAGATGTAGATGGTAAGAAAAGTATTTTAATAATGAAATTCAGAACAAACCTTAGAAATCCTTGAAAATCAAGTAGTAAGGTGTACGTGAGTACGAACTATCAATGATCATAAGCACCAACGACCCTATCCAGCAGAGACATCAACTCCCCAAAGGTCCCTTATCCCCAAACTCGAAGGACACCCCCTCCCTCCAACTTTTTGGCCCCCTCCCCCCATTTTTTTAAAAAAATTTTAACTTTTTCTTATAGCTTTTTTTATTATTTTTTTTAACATGATATATTTTTTCAACTTTTTTTACATCTCTAAATCATATCAGAAAAATAGAATGACACTTTTGATTTAAATTTTAAAATATATTCTTGTGCATACCCATACTCCTATTGGTGAGGACTGATGGTTCTAATTCAATATTTTTTTCATGAAAGCAAACTATCTTTTTTTAACTAAATTTTTTTTGGACTTCGAAATTATTCAAATTTTTTTTACATCTCTAAATCATGTCCGAAAAATAGAATGACACTTTTGATTTAAATTTTAAAATATATTCTTGTGCATACCCATACTTCTATTGATGAGGACTGATGGTTCTAATTCAACATTTTTTTCATGAAAGCAAACTTTTTTTTTAACTAAATTTTTTTTGGACTTCGAAACTATTGAACTTTTTTTACATCTCTAAATCATATCAGAAAAATAGAATGAAACTTTTGATTTAAATTTTAAAATATATTCTTGTGCATACCCATACTCCTATTGATGAGGACTGATGGTTCTAATTCAATATTTTTTTCATGAAACCAAAATATTTTTTTAACTAAATTTTTTTTGGACTTCGAAATTATTCAACTTTTTTTTTACATCTCTAAATCATATCAGAAAAATAGAATGACACTTTTGATTTAAATTTTAAAATATATTCTTGTGCATACCCATACTCCTATTGATGAGGAATGATGGTTCTAATTCAATATTTTTTTCATGAAAGCAAACTATTTTTTTAACTAAATTTTTTTGTGGACTTCGAAATTATTCAACTTTTTTTACATCTCTAAAGCATATCATAAAAATAGAATGGTACTTTTGATTTAAATTTTAAAATATGTTCTTGTGCTTACCCATACTCCTATTGATGAGAACTGATGGTTCTAATTCAATATTTTTTTCATGAAAGAAAACTATTTTTTTTTGGACTTCAAAATTATTCAACTTTTTTTTACATCTCTAAATCATATCAGAAAAATAGAATGACACTTTTGATTTAAATTTTAAAATATATTCTTGTGCATACCCATACTCCTATTGATGAGGACTAATGGTTCTAATTCAATATTTTTCTCATGAAAACAAACTATTTTTTAACGAATTTTTTTGGACTTCGAAATTATTCAACTTTTTTTACATCTATAAATCATATAAAAAAATAGAATGACACTTGGTTTAAATTTTAAATATATTCTTGTGCATACCCATACTCCTAATGATGAGGACTTATGGTTCTAATTCAATAATTTTTTCATGAAAGCAAACTATTTTATTTAACTAAATTTTTTTTGGACTTCGAAATTATTCAAATATTTTTCAATATTTTTTTCATGAAAACAAACTATTTTAAAATTTTTTTTGTTTTTTGGACTTCGAAATTATTCAAATTTTTTTTACATCTCTAAATCATATCAGAAAAATAGAAAAAAATAGTTATTTATTTTATTTTTTTGTACGTATCTTAAAATGACAAAATATGCTTACGACTCCAACAATTGTACTCTACGCTTGTTCAGAGACACGATGTGGCTTTCCCACTGGTACTCTATGGCCAGTTATCGACACTACCTAGTCTATTGCATGTATTAAATCAGTATTTTTTACGCAGTGGAACGATAAACACATAAGTCATATCTTTAAAAAAAGTGAAGATGGAGCATTTTAATAAAGTGTGTTTGCATGACAATGTTATTGTAGCATTGAATGCCGACAAGGAGAAGTATTTAAACTATGAAACAAGTACAAGTGATAGCACTATTGGAAATGTATGCATGCATTGTCATGACAGTAAGGAATTAAATTTCTTTGGAGTACCGAAAAAAATTCAACTTTTATGTTGGTGAATATGCGAGATTGAGATCTCCAGAGATGATTGCACTCAGCGAGAATGCCAACATAAAATAATCGTTGATGATAGAGGACAACTCCTTGCTACTGTTGCAGGTAACACATTACCTACTGATACATCCAATCGTCAGCTTTCGGATATAAGCATTCAACGGAAGGTCAAAAAAAGAAAGGCCTATTTTTCTACTAATATCATAAACCATATTTTGTCTACGTGCCGAAACTGTTACCTGTGTAAAAATAATGTGATAATAGACAGTGAAATTGCCAGAAAAATAAAAAGGGCATTGGCAGAAAATATCACTATGGAATATAAAGATGAATCGATGAAAAACAAAGCACCAGCAAACGTTACTGCCATTGATCAAACAGTCAATGAACCAAATAATACCAAAGACAAAAAGCATATTGAGCCTGTTGATGACACACCAGTAAAAATTGTGCATGACTTAAAATGGAATAATGATTATTCTACTGATTACGAACTAAGAGAAGACAATAGCTACAATATCAAGAGAAAACAAGGTGAACTATTTTATGGAACAGATTCAAAATGTCCAAACTTGATCATTGATATTAATAATGTATCATAATATATTTTATAGCATTATTTCATTAAAAATATATTATGCATGACATTGTTATTTGTTCATTATTTTTAGAGTAAGCTAGCATATCAAACGTTTAGAATGTCTAATAAAACATCGGAGATGTAAGAAAAGGAATTTGCATACATCTATTGTCAGACACATGGGATAACATTGACAAAATATTGGTATCAGAATGAATAAATTATTTATCAACATCCGTTGTTGGATATGTCATTATGAAAAAATTGTAAGTAATTAAGTAACAAACTCTTTCTTGAATTCACCTCTTGGATACACAATACAGAAATTTAATTAAAGAAACTATGAAAAAAATAGTAAGTAAGTAACAAATTCTTTCTTGAAGTCACCTCTTGGATACACAATGCAGAAATTTCATTTAAGAAATTATCAAAAAATTGTAAGTAAGTAGCAAATTCTTTCTTTAATTCGCCTGCTGGATAAACGAAAAAGACATTTCATTCAAGAAATTATGATAAAATTCTAAGTAAGTAACAAACTCTTTTTTGAAGCCACCTCTTTGATACACAATGCAGAAACTTCATTTAAGAAACTATGGAAAAATTGTAAGTAAGTAAGTAACAAATTCTTTCTTGAAGTCACCTCTTGGATACACAATGCAGAAATTTCATTAAAGAAATTATGAAAAAATTGTAAGTAAGTAGCAAATTCTTTCTTGAATTCGCCTGCTGGATAAACAAAAAGACATTTAATTCAAGGCATAATTTCTTGAATGTAGTATCTGTATTGTGTATCCAAGAGGTGAAATCAATAAAAAGAGTTTGTTACTTACTTACAAATATTTTCATAATTTCTTGAATGAAATTTCCGCATTGTGTATTCAAGAGGGGCTTCAAGAAAGAGATTGTTACTTACTGAGAATTTTTTCATAATTTCTTTAATGAAATTTCTGCATCGTGTATCTAAGACGTGAAAACAATAAAGAGTTTGTTATTTACTTAGAATTTTGCCATAATTTCTTGAATTAAATGTCTTTTTATTTATCCAGCAGGCGAATTCAAGAAAGAATTCGCTACTTACTTACAATTTTTTCATAATTTCTTTAATGAAATTTCTGCATTGTGTATCCAAGAGGTGACTTCAAGAAAGAATTTGTTACTTACTTACTTACAATTTTTTCATAGTTTCTTACATGAAGTTTCTGCATTGTGTATCCAAGAGGTGACTTCAACAAAGAATTTGTTACTTACTTAGAATTTTATTATAATTTCTTGAATGAAATGTCTTTTTCGTTTATCCAGCAGGTGAATTCAAGAAAGAATTTGCTACTTACTTACAATTTTTGGATAATTTCTTAATGAAATTTCTGCATTGTGTATCCAAGAGGTGACTTCAACAAAGAATTTGTTACTTACTTAGAATTTTTTTCATAATTTACTTAATAAAATTTCTGTATTGTGTATCCAAGAGGTGAATTCAAGAAAGAGTTTGTTACTTACTTACTTACAATTTTTTCATAATGACATATCCAACAACGGATGTTGATAAATAATTTATTCATTCTGATACCAAGATTTTGTTAATGTTATCCCATGTGTCTGACAAGAGATGTTTGCAAATTCCTTTTCTTACATCTCCGATGTTTTATTAGACATTCTAAACGTTTGATATGCTAGCTTACTCTAAAAATAATGAACACATAACAATGTAATGCATAATATATTTTTAATGAAATAATGCTGTGTAGAATATTAATACAAAAATATATTATGATACATTATTAATATAAATGATCAACTTTGGACATTTTGAATCTGTTCCATAAAATAGTTCACCATGTTCTCTCTTGATATTGTTGCTATTGTCTTCTCTTAGTTCGTAATCAGTAGAATACTCATTATTCCATTTTAAGTCATACACAATTTTTACTGGTGTGTCATCAACAGGCTCAATATACTTTTCGTCTTTGGTATTATTTGGTTCATTGACTGTTTGATCAATGGTAGTAATGTTTGCTGGTGCTTTGTTTTTCATAGATTCATCTTTATATTCCATAGTGATATTTTCTGCCAATGCCCTTTTTATTTTTCAGGCAATTTCACTGTCTATTATCACATTATTTTTACACAGGTAACAGTTTTGGCACGTAGACAAGATATGGTTTATGATATTAGTAGAAGAGTAGGTCTTTCTTTTTTTGACCTTCCGTTGAATGCTAATATCTGAAAGCTGACGATTGGATGTATCAGTAGGTTATGTGTTAACTGCAACAGTAGCAAGGAGTTGTCCTCTATCATCAACGATTATTTTTATGTTGGCATTCTCTTTGAGTGCAATCATCTCTGGAAATCTCAATCTCGCATATCCACCAACATAAGAGTTGAATTTTTTTCGGTACTCCAAAGAAATTTAATTCCTTACTGTCATGACAATGCATGCATACATTTCCAATAGTGCTATCACTTGTACTTGTTTCATAGTTTAAATACTTCTCCTTGTCGGCATTCAATGCTACAATAACATTGTCATGTGAACACACTTTATTAAAATGCTCCATCTTCACTTTTTTTAAAGATATGACTTATGTGTTTATCGTTCCACTGCAAAAAAATACTGATTTAATACATGCAATAGACTAGGTAGTGTCGATAACTGGTCATAGAGTACCAGTGGGAAAGCCACATAGTGTCTCTGAACAAGCATAGAGTACAATTGTTAGAGTCGTAAGCATATTTCGTCCTTTTAAGATACGTACAAAAAAAATAAAACAAATAACTAAAGCTGAATAATTTCGAAAAATAGTAATAGTAAACTATTACAAAAAATAGTTTGTTTTTTATGAAAAAAATATTGAATTAGAACCATCAGTCCTCATCATTAGGAGTATGGGTATGCACAAGAATATATTTAAAAATTTAAATCAAAAGTGTCATTCTATTTTTATGATATGATTTAGAGATGTATAAAAAAGTTGAATAATTTCGAAATCCAAAAAAAAAAATTGTTAAAAAAAAATTGGTTTTCATGAAAAAAATATTTTAAAAAAGTTGAATAATTTCGAAGTTCAAAAAAAATTAGTAAAAAAAATAGTTTGCTTTCATGAAAAAAATATTGAATTAGAACCATCAGTCCTCATCACTAGGAGTTTTGGGTATGCACAAGAATATATTTAAAAATTTAAATCAAAAGTGTCATTCTTTTTTTTTTTAATATGATTTAGAGATGTAAAAAAAAGTTGAATAATTTCGAAGTCCAGAAAAAAATTGTTAAAAAAATAGTTTGTTTTCATGAGAAAAATATTGAATTAGAACCATCAGTCCTCATCAATAGGAGTATGGGTATGCACAAGAATATATTTTAAAATTTAAATCAAAAGTGTCATTCTATTTTTCTGATATGATTTAGAGATGTAAAAAAAAAGTTGAATAATTTTGAAGTCCAAAAAAAAATAGTTTTTTCATGAAAAAAATATTGAACTAGAACCATCAGTCCTCATCAATAGGAGTATGGGTATGTACAAGAATATATTTTAAAATTTAAATCATAAGTACCATTCTATTTTTCTGATATGATTTAGAGATGTAAAAAAAAGTTTAATAATTTCGAAGTAAAAAAAAAAAATTAGTTAAAAAAAATAGTTTGCTTTCTTGAAAAAAATATTGAATTAGAACCATCAGTCCTCATCAATAGGAGTATGGGTATGCACAAGAATAGATTTTAAAATTTAAATCAAAAGTGTCATTCTATTTTTCTGATATGATTTAGAGATGTAAAAAAAGTTGAATAATTTCGAAGTCCAAAAAAAATTTAATTAAAAAAAAGTTTGCTTTCATGAAAAAAATATTGAATTAGAACCATCAGTACTCACCAATAGGAGTATGGGTATGCACAAGAATGTATTTTAAAATTTAAATCAAAAGTGTCATTCTATTTTTCTGACACGATTTAGAGATGTAAAAAAAGTTGAATAATTTCGAAGTCCAAAAAAAATTTAGTTAAAAAAAAATAGTTTGCTTTCTTGAAAAAAATATTGAATTAGAACCATCAGTCCTCATCAATAGGAGTATAGGTATGCACAAGAATATATTTTAAAATTTAAATCAAGTGTCATTCTATTTTTCTGATATGATTTAGAGATGTAAAAAAAGTTGAAAAAATATATCATGTTAAAAAAAAATAATAAAAAAAGTTAAAAACAAAACTTAAAAAAAAAAAATTAAAAAATGGGGAGAGGGGGCCAAAAAGTTGGAGGGAGGGGGTGTCCTTCGAGTTTGGGGGTAAGGGACCTTTGGGGAGTTGATTTCTCTGCTGGTTAGGGTCGTTGGTGCTTATGATCATAGATAGTTCGTACTCACATACACCTTACTACTTGATTTGCAAGGATTTCTAAGGTTTGTTCTGAATTTCATTATTAAAATTCTTTTCTTACCATCTACATCTCTCTTAGTATCAACTTTTTAGTATACTAAAACGTTAGACCCTATTTTAAATTGACAACACTGTTCAAACATCACTTATGTATTATACAGACCACAACGGAGAGGTAAAGCTAGGTCAACTCACAATGTCATTCTATCATCGTTAGCCATTTTCAAAGATTGATGTTGTTTCAAATTTATAACAAATTACATGAGTTAACAAGCCCTTCGGGGTTACCTTAACTGATAATCAGTTTAATCCTTTTTTTCTCCACCTTCATACAATCCAATTCGCAAATACTATCTTGCTCTGTTTTTTCTCTATTATTCAATTAATATCGTTTGTATAGTCCAATTCGCGAATCCCTTATCCCTTTTTGCAAATGTCAATCAAACAATTCTGATTTTAGCATCTAATTTTTTAATAACAAACTACACTCGAGTTAAGACAATTGCCCAAAAAATCAGAAATTAATATCGTTCGTACAGTCCAATTCGCAAATGCTAAACCCTTTTTCTTTTTCTCCACCTTCGTACGATCCAATTCGCAAATGCTAAACCCTTTTGTTTTTTAGAGCTGTGATCGCAATGAATGGTACTTGTTATCAGAAAAAAAATGCCAATTGCCAAAAAAATAAAATAAAACACGCCATGCTGAATGTGCTTCAAAAACCCATCTGGTTGAAAACATGTTTGTTATCGTTAACCATTTCAATAGATTGATATTGTTCCAAATTTATAATAAATATCTCGCTTTTTGCAATGTGTAGGAACCAGTGGGGAATCCCCGCTCGTTTGGAAAGGTACCAAGGAAAGGCAAGCAAATAGCATGGTCCTATTGCGGTATGCAAATAGCATGGGAATTCCTAGTGCTGTACGCAAATAGCATGGGAATTCCTAGTGCTTTACGCAAAATGGTACTTAGTCCTCTACTAACGCCTAGAACCATTATCTGAATTCAAACTGTCCAAATACTTTACCCCCTATAAATAACCCCCCCCCTCCCCCGTGGAAAAGAAGGCTTTCCAATTTTGAGAATTTTATTTGAGTTTTTTTTCGTAGTGGGAAGAAATTTTGGTACTTGTGTATTATGGACAGCTCACACAAGTTTACGATGTTTAAAACTCGAGAACAAAACCAGTTTCTTCATTCGTTTTTTTCAGCTTAGCGCGAGACAAGACAAAGACAAGTGACAGAATATATTGGAAATATATAATCTGAGCTATATATTTGCACATAGAGGGGGGAGGGGTAAAGTATTTGGATAGCTTGAAGTCAGAAAACGATTCTTTCTAGGCATATGACCTCTAAAAAATTACAGAAGAATAGTGAGGTAGCTGGAAATTTTGTTAACTAAAAAAAAAAAAAAAAAAAAAAAAAAAAAAATCTCAGCATAAAGTAAATGTAATTTTTATTTAAGTGTTTCTTCCAAGTGTTAATTTTTTTTTTCAATGACCGTTTTTACAAGTATTAAGTACTATTATTAGGTTAATGTAGTGTTTCATTATAGTGTTTTATAATGATCGCTGATCAAAGTTTATGTTATTTTTGCCTTTCATTTATGTTATTTTACTGTGTTCATGGCCGTATATTTGGCTTTAAAATACACTTATTTATCTATCTATCTAATGTGCAGAATAATTGTACCAAACACAGTTTGCATGCAGACCCGCTATACTTTAGCCTCCCCTCCTAATATGCAAATCTATAGCCCAAATTTATTTCTAAAGTAACGAAGAAACTAACTAAAAAAACGGTGTGCTCTCGAATTTTACACAGCGTAAGCTTGAGTGAGTGGCGCGTAATACACAAGTACTAAAATTCCTTCTCCCTACGGAATATAATAAAAACTCAAATAAAATTTTCAAATTCAGAAAGCCTTATTTTCCAGGGGGGGGGGTATTTACGGTGGGGGGAGTATTCTCCAGGGGGATATTTTCCGTGGGGGGGTATTTTCCAGGGGGTATTTTCCGTTGGGGTCATTTTCCGGAGGGGGGGTATTTTCCGAGGGGGGCCACATGGTGAGATATTTTTCGGGGGCTAATAGCCGGGGAGTAAACACCTAGAACCGTTTTCTAACTTCAAACTGTCCAAATACTTTAGTAGAAGGGCCTTATTGAGTCCCACGAGAACCGCGTGGTTTATGGTTTTCTCACTGAGAATGAAAAAACAGGAATTTTCTCACTTGGAAAAACAGGGACTTTGTCACATTTATGTCTGTTTTCATGGATGGTTATGTGTGTTGATCGATTTATTTGATGTTTTTATGGATTTTGTCAGTGAGAATTTGAAAAACAGAAACTTTGTCCCGTTCATGGATTATTGAGTCTAATGGGGGCAGGTCAATGACACTTCCTTCTTGTTGTTGTAAGTGCACAATCTCAGCGAATGTCAAGGTCGATTTATTGTTGTTGTTGTAAGTGCACGCTCTCAGCGAATGTCATGGTGTCCAGAAATAGTATTTGTTGTTGTTGCTCGAGCCAAATGCTATGAGTTTCCCGGAAACAGTTAGATCACGTGTTTCCTTCTCAACCAATCAGAGGGCTTGTTTACATATTAGCGGCGGAGGGAATATAAGGAACGGGTTTTTTGCTATAGTTTTATTAGTCTGTGAATAGAATTCAAAGGAGTGAGAAGAACAGTTTTGACTTTACTCATTTGGATATATATTTGTAATAATGAGTGGAATGTTTACACTATTAGAAGTTGATAGTGGAGTTGATGGTAATAATACAAGAGCACCAAACATTGCGGTGGAAATTACGAAAGGATCGCGGCTTTGTCTGGAATGGGATGCAGTATATGCAAGATATGTGATATCCTTGAGCAAATTTAAAATGGAAGATCAATTATGTTTTGCCGCAAAAGTTGATATAGCACATGTGAATAGACTTCAATGTGCTTTAAGTGCATTGGTGAAACATATCGAAGACAATAAACTCTATCGCTAATTGTACATGCTCTGTATTATTGATGTTGTTGTAATTATTCAATAAAATTGTTTCGAAATCGAAAATGTTCCCTTTCTTTTCTGGTTAGGGCTAACGAATCAGGGTCAGTCTAGAGTCAGCAGTCAGAGTGAAAGGACTGAAAAATGAATAAATTTGAGAAAGAGAGAATTAGATCAAATCTAGTGTTTATGGAAAAACATTTGATTTTGGATGATGATTTTCTCGAGTTATCTCTTAAACGCAGGATATTCTCCTGTCAGGGAACACTTGACAATATAATGAGGAGTGATTCTCCCCCATTGGACTATTGTATGAAACTTTTAAAATGTGATTCAAATGCTTATACTCAATTTATTGATATATTAATTGGAACAAGGCAGAATCATATTGTGGATATACTTTTGAAAACATTGCCAATGGATTCAATGTAGATGGCTCTCCCCATCATTCGAAAGAGGTAACGTCACAGAGTTACTCCTCTCCCCCATTTCCCTCTCATTGAATTTATCGACCGAGGACGATCAGTTTCGTTTTAGCTGTGAGTGAGTTGACATCGGAAACCAAAAAATGTTCTATATATGTCCATTGTGCTTGTACACACTTGGCAGTTGGACTCAATGTGAGAATTGTACACTTATAGATGACTATAGTGAAAAGTGTAAATTATGTAATCCTTGTAAATTACATAGAGGCTATGCAGTACAAATTAAAGGATGTAATTCATGTCTTGAAGAGGTGTGTGACTCTCACCCTAGAGGGCACCTGTGCTCCAATTGTCACAATGATAAATGTGATCAGTGGGAGAATACTTACCCCGCTATGATTGGAAAGAATCCTAAACGTGATTTTAGTTTATTTCTACGAGATTGGTATCGTCGCGGATTTAGATTATTCTGGGAAGAGGAATCTGGTCTACGATTCAACTGTTGGGGTAACAAGACAATCTGGTTTCTACGTCATCGCTGTGATGACACTGCCTACTATGACTATAAACCAAGTGATTTTTATTTGGCAGTTACCGAATGTGATTCACCACTTGAAAACACTGTATGTGATATTGCTTCAAATAGACAGATTGAATTCGTGAATTTCATAATATGAATGCAAATAGTATCATTGACTATACAAAGAGATATGACGAGAGTGAAGTTACATTGTACTGTAGAAAATGTTACCCTGACTTTGCCGTCAATCAAGATCAATATACAGTGAATCCAAATGATTTACCAGCATTAGTGGTTCACGGCAGTTGCCTATACACCGATGAAGAAATCTAAAAGTGAAGATTTAAAGACATTGTTGTATATATATATACATTTTATTAATAAACAAATTCACAAACATTTTTTAAGCACTTTACTCTTAGGGCACTGAAATCAATATTAAATACACTTGTAAGTATATTTTCCACTAGAAAGTCTTTCAGACGGGGATTGTCACCATAAATGTGGAGAAACTGCTTGTAAGTATAGCCACGACATCGGAACACAAAATATAGTAGTGCGTGGAAGCCACAGCTTTTAGTCGTTAGATCCTGCACCCTCTTTCGATTTTGAATAATAGTTTTCCCACTGTTCTCAATATAGTTGCTGATGTGAGGTGTGTAGAATGTATAGGGTAGACCAAGAGGATCAAAAAATTCAATCGTCTTCGTTGTTTGATAGATGCACAGCCAATGACCCGTCAGCACAGTCGACGGACTGCTATTAACAATAATCAAGGTATTGTTCGCGCTTTTAATTTTTCCTAGATAGTCTGAGGGTAGACAATAGGATTTGTACTGGGACATGTAGGGGTCCATATTAAACACACTGATTATTTGACTGGTGTTCATGGCGCCAAGTCTAGTAGAACACTACCTTCGGGAGTGATTTCCCAATAGGTTTCATATTGATTTAGTGAGATTAGGGCAACACTCTCAGCCAATGGGTCGGCAAATGTACACTCTAAACGTACAGTCCCCGTACGTACTATACTCATATCCTGTGTGCCAGACAAATCCAATACAATGATACCATGTGTTTTAGCAAACATATCTTCGGTTATACCATTTTCAAATAGTTGCGAATCATGATCTAGGGTTTGCATGGTCAACTCATACAATGTTCTATAGGATTTATCAAAAGATAGATTGTAGAGTGGGATACCGTTTACTTTGCACACAAGAGATGAAAGTCCAAACATCTCGAATTTATGTGGACATTCAGTCCATGATCCTATTGCACTGGCGCTCTTTACAAATGCCAAAGCCAATTTCGAGGGATTTCGCCATTGACAAAGGACGAATCGGTGAAGGTGCGTGACCCCATGGCAATATGACGTTGATTGGTGATTGTATGAGGAACAAGTAGTTTAATATTGTTGCCATTGGCTCTCAGTTTTTCCACGGCCAAAGCAACAGAACTCATAACCTGCTGTTTGCGTACATGTAGCATTGCTGAGGTGAGGGAGAGACTTACATCGGGATTGCCAGCAAGTTCTTTTCTCAATATGAAATTGGAGGGTGCAAGCGTCAATTTTATATCCACTTTAACATTGGGCGGCAGCCATTGGGGTATATTAAATATTTCATGATATATTTTTCCAACTAGATGTAATTCACTAGTTGTAGCATTTTTAAGTGCATCTGTACTATCAGTATTAGTAATATATTCATATCCATTGGAGGCACCTCTCAATTCCTTGTATGGGTGTCATCAGCATGAATTGCATATAGCTTGCATAGTTTGAGAGATTGTTGCTTGTGCTCACCAGCGTACCGTTGATGTAGACACTAATTTGACGAAATAAATTATGTAGTATACAATTTTCATAGGATATCCCATCGGCCCGAATTGGCATTGTATTATCGGATTTCCGGACTTTCATTTGTAAATCTATAAATGTGGATGATAAATCTATGAAGTAGTCTTCATTGGAATAAATTTGAAAGTGGATATTATCGGAGAGGGGTTGTTGTGGATAAAATTGTTCATAGTATCCATGCTTGACACTCACATCAACATTTTCGGCATTGAATAGATTCAATGAGGCGGTGATTGAAGGTTGAGAATCCTTATGCGGCAGGTAGAACATCTTAAGAGAAGATATCAAGTTTCGATCTAACAATTTTCTTCCTGGGCCTTCTGGTTACACTACGTGTCGGCTTTTTCCTTCTTTTCTTTGACAAAAGGGATGTATTTCGTTTCCGACCTGAGTAGAGACTGATGAGTGATGCGTTGTTTCTTGACCTTTTTAAACCTTTGCCATTCTGTTTTAATTTCTCGCCAAGGGTTCGTGCGCTGGACCTAAGATTTTCCGTAGCACTTTTTTTAAAATCCTTGCCAGAGCCCCAATCGTATAGTGTAGAGGATGCAAAATCTGTCGCAGCCGGTACAAGATATTTTCTAGCCAGTGGTAGTGAAGAGCGAAACAGCTTAGCAAACCAGCTGCCAAGACCATAGCCAGACATTGACGAGCGACCCTTGTAATAGTCCATTCCATTGCCCTGTTGTCTTGGGCCAAGAGTATTAACATAGCAGTCAATATCAGGACAAGTGAATACCACTTTTTTATTAGACATCTTGCTGTTGAACGATGGGTCGAAAATGGCATGTAATCACAGCCAAACCTTTTGAAATTGCTATTGGATCACCCAATTCGGTTCTTAGTGTTAACTGACAGAGTTCCAAATAGGAAGTGTTTACGGGAATATACTGAAGATGCTTTATATTGTAGTGATGAATATGTTCTTGATTGGTTTTTCGTTCAAGAACTCGTAGGAGGGGAACATTTGAATTACCAACCCGAGATGTTTCCACAAATGAAGCATAGAGAAATATACAAGTGTCTGTGGAGAAGGCAGGCGGGTAGTCAGCAAAAATGAAATTAGTGTTTCCGGCACTTTTACCATTGATTATATTGAGCTTAAAGCCAAGAACATCCTTTAGATTATCATACCTTTTCGCTGGCAATAGGTGAACTAATGTAGATCTTGCCCTCCTCCTTTGAATAGTTGAAATGAAAAGCTCTTTTTTACGAGCGGAAATTCTTTTATTAATAGAACGACATAAATCATTCATACAGGTGAGTTCCTCGTAGGGTAATTCAATATATGGATAATCCAACCAATTGATTTTTTGAATTTGTTCTTGATCACCTGGTGGAGGTGGCCAATCATAGGGTCTAATTTTTATATCATATTTACGATCCTTTCTCAGGATGTCATAGGTATTTTTGAGAATACAGTCGACAAGAGCCACTTCATGCTTTCCGTCGAATTTGATGGTGGGGGAGAGTTTCGTCCAAAAATCACTTGTTCTATTCAAGTCGTTGTAGAGAGGATCAGAAACATTGGACATGAAAGTCACATAGAAATCATTGGGCATTGTTAATATCTTCAGCACTGACCCAAGAATCAAAATCTGAGTTGTATCCTAGCCAGCGAACAAGCAACTGTTTCTTGCCCCTACGAGTACGACTCTTTAATATCTTTTCAATTTGATAACTTTCACTAGTGTTTCTAACTTTTTGCAGTTCATATTCATAAAAACCGCCGAGAATCTCATCATCTTTGGTGTCTCGCAGTCGATAAGTCGTGGGTTCGGTGTCTAGGATTTTGGACACTTTAAAAAGTTCGGTGCTCCATAAATAATTCCCCTTTTCAAAAATATTGGTGCTTCTATTAATTCGAACAGTATCACCAACATTGAATTTCTTCTTCTTTTTCTTCTCATTGCCATTGGAGTATTGCTTTAGAAAAGCATCAAATGTATTTTCACTATAATGAACATCCGTTGGTGTAGAGTTGGACAGAGATCGATGTGGTTGTTGATTATAAATCATCATGATTTTATCTAAATCGTGAATAAAAGCAGATGTATTTTTCAATGTGCAATATCTTGAAATTAATAGACGAATCGTTCTTATTAATCGTTCGGCCAATGCAGCCTTTATCGGACTGTGACTATGATAGAGTGTTGTATTATATTTCAAAAGAACCTTTTGCACATGGGGATTAACAAATTCACTGCCACGATCCGATTGAATTTTTCTATACGAATCCTGTTCAAGAATACTTTCAATGGCCCGAGCAACTTCAACACCTCTCTTTGATCGTAGTGGAATGGCATAGGCATAGCGACTAAAGATACTGATTGCCACCAGAATATATTTGTAGGGTGCATTGTGACGCCATTGAACTGCGTCTAAAGTTAAAAGATCCATTTGCATTATAAGCAGAGGGAAAAAGGCTTTAGTTTGTCGATATTGTTTACTGCGAAGCATGTGATTCCGATGTAGTGTGTAACTCGGTTCATTTTCTAGATACTCTTTTGCTTTTTTCAATGTGGTACCGGAGACTTTGGAAAGCGTTTTGGGAGAACTTAAACTTCCCGCTTCACCAATATTTTTATAGACACCTTTCAGAACTTCATCCATTTTGAACGTAAACACGTAGTGTAATGTCCACTCCCCTTTTGCACACTGGAGGGTGAATCAATTCGTCTTTGCTTTTGACTAGCAGCCACAGGTGTTGTAAAATCAGTAGTGCTAGTATCTTCAAATATTGAATCTTCTTCTTCTTTTTTAAATGGTGTTGTTGGAGGACTATATTCTCTTAGT
The DNA here is from genome assembly GCA_027921565.1 of Artemia sinica. NCBI lineage: Eukaryota > Metazoa > Arthropoda > Branchiopoda > Anostraca > Artemiidae > Artemia > Artemia sinica. The sequence continues at coordinate 25,515,553 of CM051263.1, read as the reverse complement.
TTCTTTAGAATTTGCTTATTGCCAATAAGACTTTTGGGAAAGTTTGATACACTTAGAAAGGTGTATAGATTATCGTCAAAGGATAAAAGTCCTTTACGATTCGTCACCATATCACAAATTAAATCAACTAGATTATAACTTTTTCCCTGAATTATAATTCGTTTCTCTGTGCTATCGACTTGAACTTGATCACCAGTTTCCAACATGAGATAAGATAATACTCTTTTACTCTGTTCTCGATAGGACAGTGGCAATAGGTTTCCAATTTTTAATACAATCGAATTCAATTCCTTCTCCTTTGATTGTGCAGAATCTTGAGATGTTTCTTGTTTAGAGAGATCGGCGAAGGGTCTCTCACGATAAGGTTTATGTTTGTCCACACGTCGCAATGCATCTTGAAGTAAAAGCAGTTTTTTGTCATCGGCAATGTTCTCATCATTAATGAATTTGCTTAGATTGTCTTCAAAAAGTTCGACGGGCGAGAGGACAAGTTCAAATGGTGTCAATTTATAAGGTTTTGCCATTCTCTAGAGAAAACTGTTTACAAGTCCTGCGATTATTGGCAGTAAAAGTGTGAAAAAGCTACCGCCTGCTTGAAGGAGCCGTTTTCTTTTAAATTTGTTTCCCTTGTTTTTACAAGCCAAGGCACGTACAGTGGAACGATGTTGCTTTGTCTGTTGTCTAACACCTTCTGGCAGTTGAACATTGCCCTCAGTTAAATTTAAACAAAGTTCAGATATTAGATTAATGAAATCATTGTCAACACCATGTTTGAGTATAGCCTTCCTAAGCAATGGTTTTGAAGTGCTTAAAACGGAAAATAAATGCCGTTGTTCGTGTAGTTTCTTCAGTGTCATAATGGCGACTAATAGCCTTTTCTACTGTTCACTGGAAGATATACTGTAATTTCATTGTTGAAAATGTCGGTGACTACACGAAGATCCTCGGGCGTGCTCTGATTAAGATCCAGCAAAATGTAACCATAGGGCTTGCTAGTCGCCTGAGTGTACGCTGACAACAGAAATTTAGGGGTGCCGGGGTATATCTGCTTATTGAGAGTTATGAGTGAGCTATAATCACGAACGACTCGATAGATAATATAGATAGTACAATTCAAAGCAAGGGTTCGCATACATTTGCTCTGATGAAACAGATTGTGTAGAACCAGAGTAACGGAAATGTGTTCATGATCAGATCGGACAGTGAACAATTGTAGCATTTCCTGTGAGAACTGTTCAATGGATTCAGCCAAATCATCAATAATCAACCACGAGTTCGGTTCAATACTATTGAAAACATCAAGTCCCCGTATGAATTGTATTGGTATGGTTGTGGCAATAGCTTTTATTTTATCATAGGACTCTTGCCAGATACTATAGCAATAGTAGATTTTTTTCGGTTTTTCCAAAAACATTTTATCGCAATTTTGAATTATTTTAGCTAAAAGTGTTGTTTTCCCCGACATTGAGGGACCACACAGAAACGATCTGAAGGGTGTTTTAAATTGATACATGCTGTTGACAACAGTCAGACTATGACTAACTGTAAATCACATGTGCTCAATGAATAAGTAGTAATTTTCCCATAGATCTATCTATTCAAGAACAACAAAAACAATATTTCATGGCAACATTTATTACAGCAATATGATAACACTTGTTCAACGTGACACTTGGTTAACATGAAAACTCTATTTGTTCAACATGAACTCGGCAATGATAACACTTTATAATAAACACTTATTTTCTTTAAACACTTTTCTGTACAACACTTTTGTACATTAACACTTTTGTCCATCTACAGCACTTTCTGTACAACACTTTTCTGTACAACATTTTTGTACAACACTTTTCTATACAACACTTTTTGTACAACAAAATACACTTGGAACAATAGCACAGTTGAACATTACAGTGAATTTAAAGGTGGGATCACCCCCCCCCCCCCGGGGACCGCGGGGCCGAAGGCCGACCGGCCGCGGGCGGGACCCCCCCCTGGGCGACCGCGGGAAGGACCCCCCCCTCCCCCCCTCCACCCCTGGGAGCCGCGGTGTAAAAATAATAGTTGTCCGGTCACTGCTACTGCAGGTTAGTGGATGGGTTAGTGGTGGTGGTTAGTGCTTGGGTTAGATTAGCTGGTTAGGTTAATTTGTGAAAGGTTGAGTGGTGGTGGTTAGTGCTTGGGTTAGATGAGGTAGAGTTAATGTGGTTAGATTGTCAGGTTAGTTAATTTATGAACAGGTTGAGTGGTGGTGGTTAGTTGGTTAGGTTAATTTATCCAGACCAAGTTGATTACGATAGTCTATGCATTCAACTCGGTCTGAAATACGGTAGTGACCATGAGGTAGGACAGTCACACCATTCTCGAGCACATAGACCTTGTCAGATATACACGACATTGCATTTTTTTCTACTCTCACAGTATAATTTCTATACTGTAGAGAGCGAATTGCAAGCACTTGTGCTCTTGGCACTAGGCTACTTTCTACACAGTCTCTGTACACGCTCATGTTAAAATTGCTCTTACAAAATGTGTAGGCACCCCTTTACACGCCTTCTTTTCATCCCCACTATGTGTTTCCACGCAATAAACTTTGGGACCCGGGAACACCCCCCTGGATATCAAATCACTCCCCGTCTCTGATTTTAACATTAATAGTTGGTTGGGGGCTTGACGTTTCACCAGCTCGGGGTAGAGGGATGGATTCCAGTTGGTGAAATCCATCCGCGAGCTGATGTGCACCCCATTTTGCAAATCACCCAATAAATCTTCAGTCCCATTTACCTTTAACAGCAGAGAATCTGTATCACCATAGTAAACTTGAACCTCCCCCTCCCGTGGCCATATCACCTTGCACACATTGTAAAAGAATGACAACATGAGCTTTTTTGAAATTTCTAGTACTGAACTGCCTCCTGCATTATTCTTGTTCAGTACCACATTTCGCTTTCGCCTGTGTAGAAGAACCATGCCGGCCTCTATGCTCGTGAATGATGTAAAATTGGGGTCGGCAATAATTCGTGCACACTCTAGAGGGTCAGTCACGACGTCGCAGCGAGATCTATTACGAACGCTTTCACTCATTTTGCCAAACGCTGAATTTAGAATGAGCTTGTACAATTCCTTCTCCACCTTTGAATTTGCCCTAGAACGTTTATCGACAAAGGTGTCGATAAACGTTTTCAAATATGGTCACTGATTGAACTGCAGGACCCTGTGTATTTTGGTGATCTTGAAGCCGTTGCTCACCATCCAGTGCAAAAGCACATGGTGAACAACGATATTCTCCTTAGGGTCCAAATCAGCAATCAGTTTCTGTTTGGAGGGAGTCCAGTGCATCCCCATATCCTCAACCAATGAACGATTGTAGGGGCTCAGAGAGTCCCTGCTCACGGGCCGATTGATACAGGGAAAGACAAAATCTTTGACTGAGTCGTGAAGCGCCAGCGGAATGTGACCGTCAACTTCAAAGAACCATCCTTGTGGCCCATTGTCCTCGACGGTGGTAATGTCGGGGAACTCACAAGGATTCTCAAGCCATTGATAGTTCCCACACGGCAAAGAGTAGTGGGACATTGCCGAGGGGTACAACGAGCTCATGTCCAAGAACACTGCATTTGACTTTGCACCGGTGCTTTGTCCGCTCGGATCGGTTGATAAGACGCGGTCCCCATGAAAAACATACCCTCCCCGCATTGAACACTCTACAAAAAGGTGCTGATCTACGTCGGTGATTAGGCCTATTTCCTCCCTGCTAATTTTTAAAATTAAATCCATCACTAAATGGGGTGTGGAAAAATAATAGCCTATATCTAACCCGAACTCTGAATAGATCTGGTCTGTATTCTTACAGACTATATCCAACAGAGTTAGAACGTAACTGGCCAAGTACAGTCTACAATAATCCCACCCATTTTTACAATCCCCCTTGGACCACACCTTCTTGGCAAACTCATACTCCTCGGCTTTGCATTCACTGTTGGTCAGTGAATTGTAAAAACCTTCAATTGGAGGTAGTTTCTCCTCACTTAAGCGAGCGCCAGAGCAGTAATAATCGTATGCATATATACCTTTGCAGGTCAACAGGTCATACATCTCACCGTCTGGAAAGTGCTGTTTAAGCAAGGGAAAGCTATCAAAATTGTCGCTTTTCTGCACTTGAATCAATTGACTCAATGCCTTGGGGAAAAAACTAAAAGAATCTAAAAACCTAATTTTATTCCAGCACGTATGCCCATTATCCACTACCTGCCATTTCAGTTCGAGAAGCAATAACTTCTCGGCCGATTTGGGAATGATGTTGTAGATAAAAGAATTATTCACCCATGGACAATCTACTCCCCCTCCCTCCCTATGCATACGTGCCAGTGCCGGTAAAATAAATTTTAAGTCATAATTAGAGTTATGAATAAAAACAGGGATAAAAAACTGCTGGCTAACATTTAAATTACACGATTGATGCGCTACCCCCCTAAAATTACTACCCCCAGATGATATTTCCTGCCACAAATGGTCATGATCTCTGACTTTCCCCCTCCCCCTCTTTTCCCTTTAGTCCCCTTATCCTCCTCTACAAACTCCCCCTTACAAACCCAACATATTTTTTGATTTTTAATCGCGAGACGATCCTCTGCAGACAGCACCATTGGATAATGCGTATTTCTCAAACGAGAAATAGCACCATGAGCCGTGCCAATCAGTTTAGTCAATGCCTTGACCATGCACTCGGGCCCGTCATCCAATGTTTCTACTATTTCTAACAACCACATGGTGTTAGAACTATCTCTTTGCGCATGTGCATAGGACACTGCAATAGCCTGATGTTCTTTGACTCGGTTTGGAAATTGGGGGTCATTCACCTCCACTAGCTTAGCCTCACAGTCCAAAGATATTTTGTTGCACTGGAGAAGGGTATTTTGAAAATTTTTAAAACGTAGAATGGCCCTATCCCCTGAAACCGTTTCCACTGTCTGATATCCATGCCGTCTACAATGCTTCATGTGACCCCGTAGTTTTATATCACTACGGAATCTAGATAGGCATTTTGGACAGTAGAAACATTCCCCCCTAAGCTTACCCTCCCCCAGAACTCTACTAATGTCAGTGATAGGGTTAAAATTACCGATTGCGTTCGGTTGACTAGGTGGTGTGTAAAGCAACCAAACCCAGTGTTTAACCAAATCAATTGACGGGCCCCTTACAGGGAAGACCACCCCCTTCTTTTTTAAACGAACCACATCTTTAAATTCTGTTTCGTATTGTACCACAGTAACGCCAATATTTAAATGAGCATTAGCCCTTTCAAACATGTCAATGGATCTTAGCGTTACTGGGTATTTTCCTTCTAAGCATGAAAAATCTACAACTGGGAATTCGGACCCTTCCTTCCCATGTACAGCCCAGTGATCTAAATTCTTCTTGGTGGCGTCATCTGCTAGAGGCTGAAAGGCTGATATGAGGAAAGCATATCTGAAACACATTTGACCTGTTTCAAAACAAATCCGCTGGACACCACGACAACCTACTAGATCTGGATTATAATTTAAAACTACTGACCTCTCAGACCCTGCCCCCCCTCTTAAAATAAAATCTTTCTTAAATTTACAAATATTAACACTTAAATTTTCAACAAAAAGAACTAGAGATCCACTCCCATTTTCGTTATAGTTCTCGAGATGCGTTATAATTTGATCTACCCAATCCATGAAAGCTCCCTCAAAATTTTCTAAATTTGAATAAACCAAACGCATCTCGGAATGTATAAAATGATAGTAAACCTCGCTTTCCCCTCATTCAAATAAAAAACCTTTAAAACAATTGAAACCTTAATTGAATCCCTACCCCCCACAATTGAATTTGATTCTCCAGAAGTGCATGAATTTTGTCTACATAGGCATGCACAATTTCTACAGGGTCATAAACAAAATTTCCCCCCATAAATGTATTAAAAGGATCCCCAAACGTTGCAGTGAAAACAACTATATTATTTAAAATTATATTCGACAATTGAAAATCGGGAAGAGTTGTACCCCCCTCCCCCTCTTGTATATTACCCCCTCCCCCAAGTTGTTCAACAATATCTGGCGAATGCTCCACTTCAGTTGTTCGAAGTGGACTCGTTAGGGTATCGAAGGCTGGAGGAGGAGGGTTCCCTGTGAAATCATTTAAAGGCTGCAAAGTGTTCGGGCTCAAGTCTACCAGCTCAACTGCGCTATTATCTACATTTAAAAAATCAGCTAAAAAGTCATCAATATCGAAAGGTACTTCAATAGAGTTAATGATTTCGTTGTCCTGAAACTCCACTGGCGGTGTTAGAATTGGTTCTTCCTCTTCTTCTCTGGACAGAGAGTAGGGGACCAATGCTCGTCCGTTCTATAAATGAAAAAATAGCTTATTTTCAAAGTGTTCAAATCATCCCTACTGCTTTTAAAATTTGAATTATTATTTAAAGTCAGCGCTTAGTAGTAGTAGTAGTAGCAGTATGAGCATAGTAGCATTTGGTTAATTCAACTGAAAGAAAATCCAACTTAATATAAGATAAATACAATCTAAAATGCCGCTTTACATGGAAGGCTGCAATTTGATTTTGTTCAAAAAAATAGCTTATTTTCAATGTTCAAATCACCCCTACTAATTTTATTTATTTTTTTTTTCGGCGCTTTTTGGAGCCATAGCGCATCCCTGTGGTGCTTCTCTGGCCCACAGCGCATCCTGCGGCGCTTCCCTGACTCGTGGCGCATCCCTGTGGCGCTTCTGAGGCCCGCGGCGCTTCCCCCGGCGCTTCCCTAACCTTGCCCCAAAGCGCTTCCCGGACCCATCGGTGCATTCCGGGCTCCGCGGCTCCCGACCATTTACATAATGTCCCAAAAAACCGTATTGTTAGGCGGCATAAGTCGTTTCGCTTACTTCCCGTACAGGTTGTCTAGGACTCCAAATGAGCCTAGATTATTTTTAATCTCGTGTCTGTTCTATTTCCAAGCGTATTCTCTGGGAAACAGTACAATTAAATTTGAGAACCGTTAATTCTTATTCAGGAATGTCTCTCCATGCAAAATCTTGGCAAGTTGATCTAGACAATCGTTACGCAAATTAGAATTAGGCCTATGTGTAAGAGATTGCAATGCTATAATCTCTGTCCAACACAAATTGAGTGGGGGAAAAACATCTTTTAAAATCTATGAAATTTTAATTTTACAGTGTTGAAAAAAAAGCGAAAAGCGAAAAGATGGAAGAAATGGGTAGAAACTAATCAGCTTTTGAAAAAACCGTGGTCTTTACTTGATAGCCTCCTCATAGAAAATTGTGTTTAAATAAAACGGCAGTTTATAACGCAAAGGCAGTTTTCTATGAGGAAATTATGACCGGGATATAGTATCCCTTTTCGGCTTCACTACGAGCCGATTCAGCAGACTGCTGAATGTATGCGATAACAGTGACCTGATTTAAAAGGGGGAACAATGTCCTTTAATATCTCTGACATAATTTTACTGTGATGAAATAAAAGGTTTACTTCTAGGCCACTTAAAACTATAATATTCTAGCAAAAATAGCATTTTGTGATAAAAAGGTTCTCTAACAGTAAACTAGAAAATTAGCTAAAAATATTATTATGAGAAAGCGAAGATGTCTACAATGGAAAATTGGAAAGATTAGAAAAAGAGCGGTTTCTTTGCAAAAAAAATTACATTTAGATATGTAATAGGGGCTAATATCTCACAGAGATAAGTTTATATTGGGATTGAAAAGGACTAAAAATTGGAAGAAATAGATAGGTAGGAAAAAATGCTTACATTTGCATAATCCGTCTGGGCTTGGGTGCCCGAAGGACCAGGTAGTGCGTGTTGGAGGGCAACCTCATGATCTTGAATAGGCGGAGCAGCTCCTAAGACCCTCGACATTGTATGATAAGGGGGTGGCGGGCCGGCTATTTCACGATCTTGCGTAGCTTTGGCATTGTAGTTATCCGCCCACTCTCTCTTAAGTTTTCTGCCAGGCTGCATTGGGGCTGGCACTGATGGGGCTGCCTCACCCTCTCTGGCTTTCTTGGAAGGAGGGGGCACGCATTCTTCATAATTTGCCTTAAAAAGAAGAGAAAAAAGTTAGTATTGAAATAATTTGCCCCTTTTTTACAGAAAGAAAGTTAGTACTCATAACCTAACCATAATTTTGTCTAGAAAAGCATTTATCACTAAGAAAGCACAACGTAAAAAAATTTCGTGAAATATACTAATTGCATCCTTTTTTTGAATCTGAGAAAGAAGAATTACGGCTCACTGAGCCGTTCAAAATTCAGCCTATATAAGTCAGCCTAATTTCTTATTTTTAGGCGTTTCTGTTCTTTTCTGGTTTTAATCTGCATTGAGCATGCCTTGTTTGATGCATTTAAAGTATTAACGGTATTTTTTATCTTTCCATATCCTTTTACGATAGCTGGTATTTACCCCACCCACAGAAAAAACATTCCGAGGAAAATAATCCCCACGGAAAATATCCCTGAGAAAAGACGTGGAAAAATATCTCCTCCCCCCACCGAAAGATATCGCATCCTTTTGAATCGGTGAATTACGGCTCACTGAGCCGTTCAAAAGCCGGCCTAGTTTGTTTGAAGAAAATCCCCCCCCCCCTAATACTAAACGTTGAAAATGTGAATATTTATTCAAATATCGAAGCATTGATCTGAGCTATGGTTCTTTTTCAGTTATCCAATAAATAAAAACATGTTTTAGTCGCGTCCTTTTGAATCTGTGAAATCTGTGGAAACTAAACCGCTAACGAACAGGAAATGCTTTAAAAAAGGTCAGTGCTAATTATAGGCCTCGCGCCGGAGAGCCTTGTGTCAAACCAGAGCGGGCTAATAACAACAGAGCGATGGATGTCTCAGTTAGAGAAAAGATTGCAATTGAGAAAAGCCAAAATTTAACGAAAGGATAATTATTTCTTTTGCGAGAATTTGGGATTGTAAAACAGTGGTGGGAGGGGGTTAGGGTAAAAAGAATATATTTTATGTTTTCCATTGATTATAATGATGTTTGTATGGTTTGGGGGGGGGTTTGGGGTAAAGGAATATATTTACGTTTTAGCTGAATATACTGGAGGATGTCCAAGGAAAATTCGTTTGAAAATAAAAATGCACTTACATTGCTAATTGCGGCTGCCAAGGCCTCAAGTTCATCAATAATTTCATGTGTTCTATCCATTGTGTACTGGAACTTTCTGATAATTTAATCACATTGCATGCCCGTTATATACGAAATCTCAAGGGTGAATTGTTATGTAACGGGGAAAACCATATGTAACAAGCCCTCTGATTGGCTGAGAAGGGGGATGTAACCGACTCGCTGTTTGGCTGAGAAGGAAACACGTGATCTAACTGTTTCCGGGAAACTCATAACATTGAACAATTTTATCCACAACAACAAATACTATTTCTGGACACCATGACATTCGCTGAGAGCGTGCACTTACAACAACAACAATAAATCGACCTTGACATTCGCTGAGAGCGTGCACTTACAACAACAAGAAGGAAGTGTCATTGACCTGCCCCCATTAGACTCAATAATCCATGAACGGGACAAAGTTTCTGTTTTTCAAATTCTCACTGACAAAATCCATAAAAACATCAAATAAATCGATCAACACACATAACCATCCATGAAAACAGACATAAATGTGACAAAGTCCCTGTTTTTCCAAGTGAGAAAATTCCTGTTTTTTTCATTCTCAGTGAGAAAACCATAAACCACGTGGTTCTCGTGGGACTCAATAAGGCCCTTCTACTTACTTTACTCCCCGGTAAATATTCCTCTGGAAAATATCCCCCGCCCCCCGTGGAAAAGAAGGCTTTCTAAATTCAAGGATTTAATTTGAGTTTTATTTTTTTAATTTCCGTAGGAGGATCTAGTTTTGGTACTTGTGAATTATGGGCAACTAACTCAAGTTTGCGCTGTGTAAAACTCGAGAACAAAATTGGTTTCTTCGTGAGTTTTTTTCAGCTTAGCGCGAGACAAGACAAAGACAAGTGACAGAATATATTGGAAATATATAATTTGGGCTATATGCTTGCACATGGGGGGAGAGGGGCGGGGGTAAAGTATTTGGATATTTTGAAGCCAGAAAATAATTCTTTCTATGTATATGGCCACTAAAAATTTCAGAACAATAGCGAGGTATCTCGGTATTTTGTTAACTAAAAAAAAAAAAATAATAAATAAAAAAAATCCCAGTAGGCTATAAAGTAAATGCAATTTTTCATTTAAGTGTTTTTTTCCAAGTGTTAGTTTTTTTTTTCAATGACCGTTTTTCCAAGTATTAAGTACTATCATTAGATTAATGTAGTGTTTCATTTAAGTGTTTTATGCTGAACGCTGATCAAAGTTTATGTTATTTGCGCCTTTCATTTATTTATTTTACTGTGTTCATGACCGTATATTTGGCTTTCAAATACACTTATTTATCTATTTATCTAATATGCAGAATAATTGCACAAAACACATTTTGCATGCAGACCCGCTGTACTATATCCCCCCCTAATGTGCAAATCTATAGCCCAAATTTATTTCTAAAGTTTTCGTTAGTTTCTAACGAAAAAGCCGGCGTGTTCTCGAATTTTATACAGCGTAAACCTGAGTGAGTGGTGACAAATACACAAGTACCAAAATTCCTTCCTCCTAAGGAAATTAAAAAAATAAAACTCAAATAAAATTCTCAAATTTAGAAAGCCTTATTTTCCACGGGGGGGGGGGGGAGAGGTATTTATCAGGGGTTATTTTCCTCGAGGGTATTTTCCGTGGGGGGCATTTTCCGGGGGATATTTTCCGGGGGTATTTTCCGGAGGGGGGATATTTTCTGCAGGGCGCGGGGTGTATCTATATATGTATATATGCATATATATATATATATATATATATATATATATATATATATATATATATGTATATATATATATATATATATATATATATATATATATATATATATATTATATATATATATATATATATATATATATATATATATATATATATATATATATATATATATAGTACTTTCCTGCTTCGGTTTAATGGCATGTCTTTGCCCTTATTTCAACATACTATGGAATTGGCGGGATGTGAGGTCGGCTGAGAACATATTTGAAATCTTAGACCCAATTTCCTGTAACACCTTTTGAAACTTGAGTGTTCAAACTAGACTCTACCCAAAAAAGAGAATTTATTACCATGGTCACTTTAATCACCCATCAAATCAGTTGAACAATGGCCAATAAACAATTAAAATCCATTCACTATTTGTGTACGGTTCATATCAACAATCGATAGATTATATAGTGATAGAATCTTGTTCTCAGCAAGTGAGTTGTTTTTAGGGCCTTTTTTCATATATATTCAGGAGGGATTTGTGCTTTAATAGTGACAGGTATTTGGCTTAAATGCATACAATTATGTAAGACAAAATAGCAAACAAAATAATTCCTTAACTTCTTTTTAATACTTGATCTTTACATTTTAGTGAATCTGAAATAAGGTTTGGCTGCAGGAAACGGGCAAATCCGTTTAGCCGCCCCCCTGAAGATACTAGGCCTTATCTCAGTACTGCACATAGGAAAATTCATACTGCGCCAATGGACTCTCCGCGTTGAGATTTAGGGCGGTCAATCGCAAGATTTATGCGGAATTCTAGGCTATTTTTCAACACTCCCATAAAGATGTTACGGACTTTAATCTTTAAGATTGATTGAAATAACAGTTACTGTTCCTGGACAAGTTTCAAATGGTGATCCTTCCTCACTTCAAAATGGTGATTCCTCCTCACTTGACAGTTTTTTTTCAAAGCGCCTTTTCAAGTTTTTGGCTACTATGAGCTAGGGTTTGTTCTTTCCCGGATAACCCTTAAGGGGGGCACCATGGCAGCCCCTGTGTGACTTTGCTGTATACTGTTTTTTCGACATCCTATGGCTTAAATGTTTCAATGTAAGACTATATTTTTACTATATGATTCGAAACCAGCGATAATACGACATCTAAAGTCCTTCAATGTCATCTTTTTAGCATGTGCTATAGCGGAAAACTTGATCAAGACAAAGGCATTGACCATTGTAATGTTGATGAAGTACCACAGTAGGTGATACCACCACTTTCTCCTTTGCCTGTCTATTGCATAGAGAGACTTGAACATATCAGCTTTTTTCATGCAGTCCATAAACTTGTTATACTCGACGACCAAGTTTGGGTATGTAACTTGGGTAACATTTCCATCTTAGTCCTTCCTACTGATCTGTGTCACTTCTCCTCCTTTATGAATCATTGAATGAAGTTGTATACATCGTCTGTCGTTCCACCGTAATCAGTGGATTCCATCTGACCTCACAGCATAGTCTGAATCACCTTGCCTAAGCTGTTTTTCGGTTTTGAGTTTAGGTAGACCTTTACGGTTAGCACGAACTGTACCACAGCAGTAGAGCTCATTGTTCTTCATTTTTTCCATGAGGTTTACTAAACTGATAAAATTGTCAAAATTAATATGATGTTTTTCGCCTTCTAATCCCGTCGTAAGATCTATAACTATTCATTCTCCAAGTCCTAACTCGGTAGTGTCAGCTGGACTCGGTGAAGGACTCAAGATCTTTGACTTCAAATGTCTTACTCCACTTCTTCTCTATGACTCGAAGGGAAGATAATCTTTGTCGTTGCTTGATTCTGGCTTGTCGTTTGCTTCTGTTACTCCGTTCACTTGATTAGCGGTTTCGTCGTCACTTGATGATAGCTCTCCAGCCAGTAAGTTTCTTAGTGATTCAGCATTTTAAACTGGAAGGTCCGGCAGCTAATCATCATCATCATCCTCTGATAACATGTTAAGTTCGGATTCTGGATATGAAGGTATGTCATCAAATAACTTTGAGATATCCTGTGTCCGCAAAGGACGGCCTGTCATAACGATGTCTTTTGGAAATTGCTTGGGTTTCATTTTTTTTTTTGTTGAGCTGGCGAAGTGGTCTCAAGCTCAAACCACTCCAAAATAAACAAGAAACAACTTTTTAGCATATGTTGCAAGGTGGTCATCGGGGATGGCCAGCCTCTCATGTCCAATATCTTCTTATCGTGATTGTATTTGAAACTGTGATCCTACTAACTCATACTCTACTATACAAAGAACAAATTGGAAGGAAAACAATATTAAACATATAACAATTACCAAGTATTTTGAGTTTTCTTGCTTTTTCTTAAGAAAAAGCACGTGGTCGCATCAAAATACTGAGCTGTGCATCACTAGGTGTCAATTAGGCTGCCCATAAAATTTTGCCCGACAGATACCTTTGCTAGGCATATGCTAGACCAATGGTTTCTTATTTTAACCACGTATGGTTCATGGGAAAAAAAAATATGGAAAGCTGGTTTCACTGAGGAGCCACTTCGTCGGATAGGGTCTGGGAAGGATTTAGCCCTTGGAAATTTAGTAAGTGGTGTGTATAAGATTCCTTGTTCTTGTGGGAAGTTCTATGTTGGTAGGACTCACCAACAATTTGTTGAAAGATTATTGAACATCGAAATTCAATAGAAAAAGCCCTACAATTAAGCAAACCTCCGGGAATTTTTGTTTCAGCCTTAGCAGAACATATTTGTTTTCAACCAGATCACTTTGTACAATTTGATGAGACCGTAGCTATTTCATATGATAAGGGGTACACTCAATGTGCGAGAGAAACGATAGAAATTAGAAAATATATATTTGCTAACCTTTCGATAAATATGGACGCAGGTAGTTTAAATATTGACTCAATTTATGATAATCTTCTAAAAAGTGAATCAGCAGTCCATAATGGAATTAAGATCTTAAATAATCACCAGGGGACTATTTTACTTGCTAGACCAAAACGATTTGTTTCAGTAATAGCCGACAAGAGGATTATCTCGCAATAGAATAATTAACGTAATTTCTAGTTTTTTTTAATTTTACCTCAGTTGCTCTGGTGTTCTCACTGAAGTAACTCTAATAGCATCTTTTCCCTACGTGGATTAGTTTGCGCCAATTGTATATATCTTTTTTTTTGGTGGCGGTTTTATTTGTTTTTAGTTTTAGTTGTTTTTTTTTTTTTTTTTCTTGTGTTTCTCTCGTGCTGAAGACGCCTTGTTTTGATACAGGCGAAATATCCGCGTTTTATTTACATTTTTCGTCTCATCTCTCCACTGGCCGCAGTCTCGTTTATTGTTTTTTTCACTTAGGTTTTTCTCTGTGTTGGTTTTTTGTCATGGCTGGCCGGTTCGGCTTAAGACCTTTCAAGGGCTCATTTGAAGTAAAATTAAAAGTTCTAATGCCTTTTTCAAAGGGAAGAATTTTCCATGGGGAGGGAAGTATCCGGGAGGAGAACTTTCCAGGGGAATTCTAAACTGAGGGAATTTTCCAGAATTCCCGCGCGAATTTTCTTTTTATTGGTCTTGCTTTCTCTTTGCCGATTCAATTTTACATGTGGAGATGTTAATGAGAATTATCCGTGGGAAAAATTTAAAAGGGGGGGGAGCTGTCTAGTGTATCTTTTCGTGTGTGTGTGTGGGGGGGGGGGTTACGGGAAAAATTCTACTTGGGGGAGTTTTCCATGGAATAAAATCTCCAGACGGAGTTCTCTGCGGGAGCAACTTTCTATTAGGGTTCAAGGTATTTACGGGAAAGTTTTTCAACGAAGGAGGGGATTTTTTTTTAACAGTCTTTTCAAACGCAAATACATTAAGGAAAAATTTATCGCCCAGAATAGTCCACAAGAAATTTTTCGGGGGGGAATTTTCAGCTAGAATGGAATTGTCTGGGAGGAATTCTCCTGGTGGGGTGGAGGGAGGGGGTATTTTAAGCGGTAATAACTTCCACGAAGGGATTTTTCGAGGGGAGAAGGATTTTTCGATGGAGGGAGAGCCTGATTTCCTGACATTATTTAAAAACGATCAAAAATGAAAAATAAAGAAAAACAAGCTTTTTTTCCAACTGAGAGTAAGGAGCAACATCAAAATTTAAAATGGAAAGAAATTGGTACGTAAATGAGGGGACTGCCCCTTCCTCAATGCCTCGCTTTTTATGCTAAAGTTTGACTTTTTGCCCCGATTACTTAAAAACAAATCCTGTAACACAAGGGGCGTTTAGTTAAAATAATAAGCTTTTTCAAATGTTCTAAAAGATGCCTTAGCGCAAAGAGCGAGGCAATCAGGAGGGGACAGCTCCCCTCATATACGTATCAATTTCTTTTCATTTTCAGTCTTGATGTTGCTCCTGACTTTCAGTTGAAAAAAAAAATTGTTTATTATTTAATCTTAAATTCAGAAAGCTTAACAGGAATACATTCTAAACATTCGTATGTACATATAAAATTTAAAAAACAAGCTTTTTTTCTAATAAAGGGAAAGCACAGAAATAAAACTCAAAACGGGTTAAAACTATCCTTCATAAATTAGTACTGCTCTTGAAATTAATTATATTCGTTCTTGAAGCTTTTAGGGGAATGTATCTATTAATATTACACAAAGGGGGCTGCCATGCCCTTCAACTCTTTTATTGTGTAAAAAATAGAGTAGCGAGAAAGAGTCAAACTTTAGCGTAAAGAGCGAGACGTTGAGGAGGGGACATCCCCTTTCATATACGGAATAATTTCTTTTCGTTTTAAGTTTTAATGTCGCTCCTTACTTTCATTTAAAAAAACTTGTTTTTTTATTTAATTTTTGAACGTTTTTGAATTAAAGCGGGTTTTGATTTTGGCGCACCGTAGATCAATAATTAAAACAAAATTTGAATATTAATTTTACTTTTATTTGGTTAAATGGCTTTCTCGAAGGTTGTTTAAGTTTATTTACGAATGTTTTTATTAGTAATAAATATACGTAACTTACGAATTAACATACGTAACGAACTTCTATATTTACATATTTTTAATACGTATATTAAGGGGTTCGCCCCCTATTTAATACCTCGCTCTTTACGTTAAAGTTCAAATCTTGTTCCAATTCTTTAAATATGACCCCTTAATCACAAAGGCCGTTAATTAGAATAAATAGCTCTTATAAAAGTACTAAAAAAAATCTTCGGCTTAAAGAGCGAGGTATTGAATAGGGGGCGAACCCAATCATATATGTAATAACTTTTGTTCGTTTTAAGTTTTGATGTTGGTCCTTACTTTCGGTTGAAAACTTTTTTTATATTTAATTTTTGATCGTTTTTTAAATAATGCTGGGAAATCCAGTGCCCCCTTTATAGCAATACCCCTTCCCCCATGAAAACTTCCTTCATGGAAAGATCCTCCCACATAACCCCCCCCCCCTCACTACCAGAAAAAATCCCCCTGAAAACGTCTGCCTACTTCCCAATAACCAATACTATATGTAAACATTGGATAAAGTTCACAACTTTCAGCCCTCCCCCCGGGGACTTTGGGGGATTAAGTTGGACCACTGGGTTGATAGGATCACCCCAGAAAAAAACAACAACAAAAAACAAATAAACACGCATCCGTGATCTTTTTTCTGGCAAAAAATGCAAAATTCCAAATTTTTCAGGTAGGAACTTAAAACCTCTACATTTGGGTTCTCTGATACGCTGAATCTGATGGTGTGATTTTCATTAAGGTTCTATAACTTTTAGGGGGTATTTCCCCCTTTTTTCGAAAATCAGTCAAATTTTCTCAGGTTACTTTTGATGGGTATACTTGATGAAACTTATTAATATGATTTGACTTAATTAGAAATATGTCTCCAATAATTTCAGGGTGAAAGATTTCAAGTGCATTAGGTAAAATTGCTGAACGTAAGTAAATTTGACTAAGTTATAGTTTCAAGACGAATCCCGAGAAGAACTTGAAAATACTATTTTCACTAACGGTTAATTTTAAGGACAGCTTCTCACCTCAAGCTTAAATTAGCAATGTAAAAACTACCATGCCTTTGCGTAAGAAAAGTCTCATTTCTATACTTCTGCACGGAATATCACTTAAGGGGCTTGGGGGATCAAGCTAAAAGTTTCATAGAATGCTATTTAGGAGGTGGGGGGGGGGGTAAATAGACCTTGGATTTTGAATTGAGGGAGGGATAAGAGGGGAGGGGTCCTGAAATTTTTTTTCTCCGACCCATCGAAACATTTATGCTTTGCAAGGGTGTCGTTTCAGTGGGGGGAGGGGCACAAGAGGGACCAGTCCCCAAAATAATTTTGAGAAAAATCGTTATATAGTCCATGCTCCTAGAATATCTGGATATGGCCCCAATAAAAATGCTGGAGCTACGCCTCTGACGCTCTATAAGCTTCTGTTTGGCCTATATTCATCTATTGACGGTTAAATGGCGAGATAAATCAAGAGACACTGTGTATTGTCGTGAAACCAAATCAGTATATCAGTTTTATCCTGGGAATGGATTTTAGGATGTTTCTGAAACTTTCAGAGAGTACTCGGCTAGGGGGGGGGGGTAAGTGGAACTCTAAATCTGTCTCAAGGGGAGGGGTCTAAAGATTTTGGCTCAGATTCATTTAAGTTTCTGACACTATGAGATCCAGATGAGTTAGACCTTATTCCCGGTAAAGTGGCGATATAAACCGATTGAAACCATTTATACGTGTGCCATCAAAATGGTGTAATTGCACTATCTCAGGAACAGCTCTGTGGATGAAGTTGAAATTTTCAGGGGTGCTGAGGATCGTGAATTGTGACTTGGAAGAAGGCGCAGAGGTAAATCGAATGAACCTATGCATCCAGGGTATCAAAATATTATAGCTGCAACATTTCAGGTAGGAAAGGTGTTGATTAACCAGAACTTTCAGAGAGCTGGGGAGAGGAGGCAAGGGGACTTTTTACTTTGAGTTTAAAGTGAGAGGATGCACGGGCTAAAATAGTGTATATCCGATCCGCTTAAAAGCTTTGGCGCTTTTATCGCTAATGGAACTTCGAATCTATCCATGGTGGAGTACTGAAGTAAATAAAAAAAACAGGGTACTTACCCAGGCAATGAAAATGGCTTATTCGTAATATCTCAGGAACGACTAAAGGACCGATAGGACTTCAAAAGAGTGTTATGGGAGGGTAAGGTGAATTCAAATATTATGCTTAAAGAAAGGAATAAGAGAGAAAACATGTATGTATCCTAAATCTTGGTTCGTCCGAAAACAGTTGGTGAAGTTGTTCCTGTAAGCTTGAAACTTATAGCCCTGGGTCATTGGGTTGAGGAAGCCCATGTACATAGGAAAAAATTGAAAAAAAATCGCCAAAAAATAGGCCCGAAAACTTGTTTTGTCGATCAGCTGAGACTGTTCATACTTTTGTTTATCCCAGTTGCTTGACTTTGAGTGTTTTTGATCATTCTAAAAGACTTAAATATTTGGGAAGCACGAAAAACAGGGCCTTACACTCCGTCTCTCCCATCAGGTTGAAAATAACATTTATAAGGCTTTAGTCTGATTGAACCCTATACAGAAAAAAAAATTTGAAGCTGCTGCACCAGTTTGTGATGACAAATCATGGGCTCAAAATTTGGTTCATCTCTACTAATTCTATATCTTACAGGACATATAAACCAAACCAGGCAGATCTCAACAAATACAAAAATATTTCCAAGACTATGTCTGTATGTGACACCTGATATTGGACCAACAGAGTCTGTTAGAGTTACAGGGCATGTAGTCAGAGACAAGAAAACATCGGAAAGTTACAAGCTGTGGAAAAAATTGTTGCATTATTTCGTGACCCCCCTAGAAAAAGACCCAAATTTATTTAATCTTTGATCGGATACTAACTAAAATGGCATGTATACTCGGCCAAATAAATATAAGAGGAAACACTCCTTCAAAAACATGGTTGCATCGATTCGTGAAACCCCAAGAGGGGTAATATATTACTTTCTCTGATGTGTGTGAGAATTTCAGAGTAAATAAGCTGAACCATGGGGACCGTAATGAAAATAATAAATTTCGAAACAATAATTGGGTTATATCGATTCTTAGCGCAGAAAAAATCAATGTTTTTACACTGATCTACCTTTTAAATTTCAGGTCATCTAAACACCCCAGTTATAATTCCAGGACCGAGGAAACCTGACTTAAGATGAAAAGCAAGGGGAAAAAAATCTGTTTGTATCGATCCGTGACATCTTTTATTCACTCTGGTCTTTACAAGATTTAGGTGGCAATAGCCCTACTTCTGTTTGTGGGGAATTTCTTGTCTGTTTTAGGTTTGACCCGATAATTCGTTTTGATCTTTATTTATTTCCGAATTATTCATTTATATAAGCATATGTTGTTCTTCCGTTTGATGTTATTATTCCTTTTAATTTACTTTCATTTTTGATTTCACTTATTCAACGATAAGAATTTTTATTTCTTTTAAATCTGAATCGACCTATATGGCGGCTTTATTTCTGCTAGTCTTAGATTTTAATTTCGCTCTTTATTTTTCTTCCAAATATTTCTTGTTTGAAAAATATTTTGAAATTAATATCATAAAGAACCTTACTTCCAACAATAGAAGCGTTGCAAATTTGGTTTAATAAGGCATCTACTTCAAAGCTATAGGTGCTCTCTGAACCGTATCCTAAAGGGTTCTTAAGTGTTCCATCAGTTGCTTTGTGACTGCCTGCTAAACAGTCCTCACAAATATACCGAGTCTTTGAGCGTAAAGATTCAGACAAATGATCTGTGCCTGCAGAAGAAGGAATAATTTCCCCGTCAATGCACTCTATAGGGCTTGAATGATTTGAAGTTTCAACACAGGGCACATCTTGGAAACCTTCAGGAATTCCTTCACTAGAAATTTTGAATATATGCAGGTTTTGATAGATAAGCTCTTCTGATTTTAACACATTTAATAGTTCAAAATTTTCACTAAGAGGTGATGGTATGGGTGATGGATACGGGCTATCTCGATACGGCGTAACTATTACCTCAATTCCAGAAGGAGTTGATGTTCTGTCTTCTCTTATGGAATCTAAGGGAGGAGGCACAGAATAAAAAATACGATCCTTTCGATGCAACCTTTCTTCTTTCTCAGTAATATTTAACACACTGACAGTTTCTGCAAGCTTCACGCACTTATCTTCATCTCCTTGGAGTACCTTACTAGAACTCTCACGTAAATTGGTGGTTGAGCAAGTTTTCTGATCCTCATGAAGAAAATCCATTACTGAAGATTTACTGTTATCTGTTTGATCACTTCCACCTTGCTAACAGGTCTCGACAGTACTCTTGTATTTGTAAGTGAATCTTAATGACGAGGACTGAAGAAGCCCTAAAATGCTTAGCTTGTCCATATCTGATTAAAACGATAGACTACGGGTAAAAATATACTGCTTACATTCTTTTAGTGTAATTTCAAGCCAAAAAATAATGGAGTGAAATTTTTGGCACGATGTTGATTTCAAATCAAAACAATTGCGGGACTAGCCGATGAGCGGCAAGGAATTAACAGACAACTTATAGTAGAATTACCACTAGAAACGTTATATTTATAATCAAGGTGGGTTTCTGTGAGACGCTTTGACTGAGGATATAATTATCACAATAGATTGGAGGTAAAATTACGTTGTTTGTCTACTTTTATGCATAGTTTTATAGCTGAAAAAAATTATGTGATTTTTTTTTTTACTATCGTTACGCTTAAAATGTTGTAATGGAACGATGAGCTCAGAGAAAAAGTATACCATAATTTCACTAAAACCCCCATCTTCATGATCGAAGGATCCTTTGAGTTGTACTTAATCTGGTCAACCATGCTCACTGGAATATTTTCAATCCCAGAAAGATCCTGGTTTGAAAAATATATAATATGGCTATATTAAGGGAGGATAATGATCCAGGAAACTTCGAACGATTTGGAGAAAATAGCCCAGATTTATAGCTCAAAATGTAGACCTTGAATCAAATTTAGTAAAAGAAACTAACTTTTCAAATAAAAGTAAAGAGCAACATTGAAACTTAAAATGAAAAGAAATTATCCCGTATATGAGGGGACCTTCCAACCCCTGTCCCAATCTTTAAGCTAAAGTTCTACTAGCGCTTAGCTGAAAGCTTTTCCGAGCGCAGTAAAATATAGCCATTTTTTAGCTACTTGTACTTTGTTTCACTTTTTGAAACCGAATAAATCATTGAATATGACTTTGCCGCTTGTCAACAAATAAACCTTAATTTTTGAATTTAACATTTTTCTATGTTAAAGCAACATGTTTTATGTTAAAGCATTCAGTATGCTCCGTTCGTGCTGAACAGCTAATTGCTTAAGAATGTCCTTCAGTGTAAACCTAGTTATTGGACTATGAAAAATCCATTTGCTATCTCGCAGTATCTGTAATTTTGGTGCTATTGGACCAAAATTGGTTTTTATGTTACAAAAGGGCAGAAAACGGCACTTGCCTGTGACATGATCTATTCTGTTACTTACAAATATAGCTATATATTAGTAGTAACCTTGTATAAGATTTGAGGGATACATGAAAGGATACAAGAAACGGGACAAGATAATAGTGTATACAATATGAACGGTATATGAAAAAATACATGGAAAACCCACACCTTTGACACTACACTTACACGTGGATATTTTCAAAAGCTTGGAAAGGTTTTTGTTATTGATAAGAATTGCAAAAGAATGTCCCGTTTGACATAGACATTTTTAAGGAGCCAATCAGAGACAGCGATGGTTGCTCAATATACGATTACTTGATTGGTGATTGGATTTGAATAAAAGGGATGGTTTTCATTACAATTCATAAAGAGGGTTAAACTAATTATCAGTTAAGGTAACCCCTCGGGGTTTTTAACTCAGGCAATTTGTTATAAATTTGAGACAACATCAATCTATGAAAATGGTTAATGATGATAGAATGACATTGTGAGTTGACCTAGCTTTACCTCTCCGATGTGTTCTGTATAATACACAATTTGTGTTTGAACAGTGTTGTCAGTTTAAAATAGGGTCCAACGTTATAGTATACTAAAAAGTTGATACTAAGAGAGATGTAGATGGCAAGAAAATAATTTTAATAAAGAAATTCAGAACAAACCATAGAAATCCTTGCAAATCAAGTAGTAAGGTGTATGTGAGTACGAAGCATCAAGGATCATAAGCACCAATGACCGTAACCAGCAGAGACATCAACCCTCCAAAGGTCCCCTAACCCCAAACTCAAAGGGTGCCCCCCTCCCCTCTAAATTTTTGGCCCCCCCATTTTTTTTTTTTTTTGGTAAATGACATTTTTTATGATAACAAGTATCATTCATTACGATCGCAGCTTTCAAATGTGAAACTTAAGGCCATTTTTGGATCGAAAAAATAAATTATTTCTTTAAAATCTGAGCTAATAAGGGTTTTTGACCGTAAACTCTAGTTTTTTGTAAGAAAATTATGGAAAATACAGTTCTCTGGTTCAAATGTGAAACTTAAGTCCCTTTTTGGATCGAAAAATAAAACTGCTTCTGTAAAATCTGAGTTAATAAGGGTTTTTGACCGTAAACTCTAGTTTTTTGTAAGAAAATTATGGAAAATACAATTCTCTGGTTCAAATGTGAAACTTAAGTCCCTTTTTGGATCGAAAAATAAAACTATTTCTGTAAAATCTGAGTTAGTAAGGGTTTTTGACCGTAAACTCTAGTTTTTTGTAAGAAAATTATGGAAAATACAATTCTCTGGTTCAAATGTGAAACTTAAGTCCCTTTTTGGATCGAAAAATAAAACTATTTCTGTAAAATCTGATTTAATAAGGGTTTTTGACCGTAAACTATAGTTTTTTGTAAGAAAATTATGGAAAATACAATTCTCTGGTTCAAATGTGAAACTTAAGTCCATTTTTGGATCGAAAAAATAAATTATTTCTTTAAAATCGGAGCTAATAAGGGTTTTTGACCGTAAACTCTAGTTTTTTTTGTAAAAAATTATGGAAAATACAATTCTCTGGTTCAAATGTGAAACTTAAGTCCCTTTTTGGATCGAAAAATAAAACTATTTCTGTAAAATCTGATTTAATAAGGGTTTTTGACCGTAAACTATAGTTTTTTGTAAGAAAATTATGGAAAATACAATTCTCTGGTTCAAATGTGAAACTTAAGTCCTTTTTTGGATCGAAAAATAAAACTATTTCCGTAAAATCTGAGTTAATAAGGGTTTTTGACCGTAAACTCTAGTTCTTTTCAAGAAAATTATGGAAAATACAATTCTCTGGTTCAAATGTGAAACTTAAGTCCCTTTTTGGATCGAAAAATAAAACTATTTCCGTAAAATCTGAGTTAATAAGGGTTTTTGACCGTAAACTCTAGTTCTTTTCAAGAAAATTATGGAAAATACAATTCTCTGGTTCAAATGTGAAACTTAAGTCCTTTTTTGGATCGAAAAATAAAACTATTTCCGTAAAATCTGAGTTAATAAGGGTTTTTGACCGTAAACTCTAGTTCTTTTCAAGAAAATTATGGAAAATACAATTCTCTGGTTCAAATGTGAAACTTAAGTCCATTTTTGGATCGAAAAATAAAACTATTTCCGTAAAATCTGAGCTAATAAGGGTTTTTGACCGTAAACTCTAGTTTTTTTGTAGGAAAATTATGGAAAATACAATTCTTTGGTTCAGGTGTGAAACTTAAGTCTATTTTTGGATTAAAAAATAAAACTATTTCTGTAAAATCTGAGTTAATAAGGGCTATTGACCGTAAACTATAGTTTTTTGTAAGAAAATTATGGAAAATACAATTCTCTGGTTCAAATGGGAAACTTAAGTCCATTTTTGGATCGAAAAATCAAACTATTTCCGTAAAATCTGAGCTAATAAGGGTTTTTGACCGTAAACTCTAGTTTTTTGCAAGAAAATTATGGAAAATACAATTCTCTGGTTCAAATTTGAAGCTTAAGTACATTTATGGATCGAAAAATAAAACTATTTCCGTAAAATCTGAGCTAATAAGGGTTTTTTACCGTAAACTCTAGTTTTTTTTTGTAAGAAAATTATGGAAAATACAATTCTCTGGTTCAGGTGTGAAACTTAAGTCTATTTTTGGATTAAAAAATAAAACTATATCCTTAAAATCTGAACTAATAATTCAATATTTTTTTCATAAAAACAAACTATTTTTTTAAAACTTCGAAATTTTTCAACTTTATTTATTTTTTTTCTTTTTGTATGTATCTTAAAATGTCAAAATATGCTTACAGTTCTAACAATTGTGCTCTATGATTGGTCAGAGACACGATGTGGCTTTCCCACTGGTATTCTATGACCGGTTATCGACACTACCTAGTCTAATGCATGTATTAAATTAGTATTTTTACGCAGTGGAACGATAAACACATAAGTCATATCTTTAAAAAAAAAGTGAAGATGGAACATTTTAATAGAGTGTGTTCACATAACAAGGTTATTGTAGCATTGAATGCCGACAAAGAGAAGTATTTAAACTATGAAACAAGTACAAGTGGTAGCACTATTGGAAATGTATGCATGCATTGTCATGACAGTAAGTAATTAAATTTCTTTGGAATACCGAAAAAATTCAACTTTTATGATGGTGGTTATGCGAGATTGAGATCTCCAGAGATGATTGCACTAAAAGAGAATGCTAACATAAAAATAATTATTGATGATAGAGGACAACTCCTTGCTACTGTTGCAGGTAACACATTACCTACGGTTACATTCAATCATCAGCATTCGGGTATTAGCATTCAGCGGAAGGCTAATAAAAGAAAGGCATACTCTGCTACTAATATCGTAAACCATATCTTGTTTACGTGCCGAAACTGTTACCTGTGTAAAAATAATGTGTTAATAGACAGTGAAATTGTCAGAAAAATAAAAATGGCATTGTCAGAAAATATCACTACGGAATATAAAGATGAAACGATGAAAAACAAAGCACCAGCAAACGTTACTGGCATTGATCAAACAGTCAATGAATCAAATAATACCAAAGACGAAAAGCATATTGAGCCTGTTCATGAGACACCAGTAAAAATTTTGTATGATTCAAAATGGAATAATGATTATTCTACTGATTATGAACTAAGAGAAGATAATAACTACAATATCAAGAGAGAACATGGTGAACTATTTTATGGAACAGATTCAAAATGTCCAAAGTTAATCATTGATATTAATAATGTATCATAATATATTTTTGTATTAATATTCCACATAGCATTATTTCATTAAACATATTACATTTTTATTTGTTCATTATTTTTTAGAGTAAGCTAGCATATCAAGCGTTTAGAATGTCTATTAAAACATCGGAGATGTAAGAAAAAGGAATTTTCACAAAAAAATTTGTTTTTGATGTTGGATAAAAATCCATCCATTCTTATAGAAACTGCAACAGTTTCACGGAAAACATCTTCTGATTTAATACATGCATTAAACTGGCTAGTGTCGATAACCGGACAATTCTTTTTTTTTCTCTTTTTTATCACAAATCAAGCCAAAGGGCAGTAAGTTTCCTTTATAAGGGTTTCGGACAAGGCGGTTCTAATGGTGTACTTTTTGTTTTGATTTGACTCTTTTTTAGGAGTTATGGGGTTTTATGTTTCTTAACATTGGACGTGATCGTCTCTTACTAGGTTGCTAGCTACCGCTGCAACCCGGATTCCTGCGTATGTGCCTGGGGTCGGGAGTTATGTAGGAGGATCTTTCTATGAAGGAAGTTTTCATGGGGGAAGGGACATTGCTACGAAGGGGACGCCGGACTTCCCAGCATTATTTAAAAAAAGATCAGAAATTAAATATAAAAAAAAACAAGTTTTTCAACTGCAACAGCAGCAACATCAAAACTTTAAACGAACAGAAAATATTACATATATGATTGGGTTCACCCCCTAGTCAATACCTCACTCTTTAAGCCAGAGATTTTTTAGTACTTTCATAAGAGCTATTTATTCTAATTAACGGCCTTTGTGATTAAGCGGTCATTTTTAAAGAATTGGAACAAAATTCGAACTTTCGCTTAAAGAGCAAGGTATTGACTAGGGGGCGAACCCCCTAATATACGTATTAAAAATATATGAATATAGAAGTTCGAAACGTAAGTTAATTCGTAAGTTACGTATATTTATTACTAATAAAAACGTTCGTAAATAAAATGAAACAAGTTTCGAGAAAGCCATTTAACCAAATAAAAGTAAATTAATATGAAAATTTTGTTTTAATTATTCAGGTACTGTGAGCCAAGATCAAAACCTGCATTTATTCAAAAACGTTCAAAAGTTAAATAAAAAAAAACAAGTTTTTTTAACTGAAAGTAAGGAGCGACATTAAAACTTAAAACGAACAGAAATTTTTCCGTATATGAAAGGGGCTGTCCCCTCCTCAACGCCTTGCTCTTTACGCTAAAGTTTGACTTTCTCACAACTCTATTTTTTTAACAATAAAAACTTTAGCGTAAAGAGCGAGGCGTTGAGGAGGGGACAGCCCCTTTCATATACGGAATAATTTCTGTTCGTTTTAAGTTTTAATGTCGCTCCTTACTTTCAGTTAAAAAAAACTTGTTTTTTTTTATTTATATTAAGGAAGGACGTATATAAGAATAACAAAATTGACAAATTTGTCAATTTGATGCCTATGGTTGATATGTGGCTTGAAATGTTGTGCTATTTCTGTAATTACCATGGGTTAACTATATCCTTAATTTAAAATGTTTTAAAATAATCATCTTTATAATGTGTTCTTTTATTACTCTAGTCGCTATGGGCCACAGTTCGTTCCTTAATATAAACATCAAAAATGCAGTTTTTAGTGGAAAAATTTATTCTGTCTTAGAAATAATTTTTTTTTGTTACAAAAGATTTTCAACCCAATTATTTTCCTTTAAACTGAGCCATTGGACAACTCTCTACGATGTTCCAGTGCCAAGCTATCTGTGGAAAAGAAAAAAAAAGAAAAAAAATATGCCGTTTGTGGAAAATAACGTGGTTAAAGTCAATTTTCTTGATTTTCAAGCCAATATATTTCCCTTGCTGTTCAAGCCAAATGACAGAAAGTTTCCTATACAGGAGTTTCGGACAAGGCGGTTCTAATGGTGTTCTTTTTGTTTTGATATGACTCCCTTTTTAGGAGCTATTGGTTTTTATATTTCTTAACATTGGACGTGATCGTCTCCTACTAGGCTGCTAGCTACCGCTGCAACCCGGATACGGTCTAGTGGTTAGGATAGATGGCTCTCACTCAGGTGGTCCAGGTTCAATTCTCGGTATAGTAAATTTTGGCCATTGATGATTTCTCCAGGAAAGGTTATAACTGTGCCGATCCTATATATAAATTATAACACTGGACGTGATCGTCTCTTACTAGGTTGCTAGCTACCGCTGCAATCCGGAGATTGCTAGCTACCGCTGCAACCCGGACAACCAGGATGACGTTAGTTACAACTTGGGTTTCGTTTTATGCTATCATTACAAACAGGAAAAAGCCTACGGCTTTTTCTTCTTTGAAATATTATGAGACGAACCACAAGCAATTAAGTAGCTAACTAAGTCCAATGTATGCAGTGGTATGTTATTCCAAGGATCGTCTTTTAATGTAATCAAACAATAAAGTATCTAACTAAGTCCAATGTATGCTATGGTTTGCTATTCCAATGATCGTCTTTTAATGTAAATAACTAGCTACCGCTGCAACCTGGATACCACTGCAACCTGGATTAGGTTTCTGCTATATCCGATTAAACTTGTATATCCTTTATGTAATCCATTTAATATAAGTTAGAGTTCCTTTTTCTATTATAATTTGACTCCTTTTTTAAGAGCTATGGGTTTTTATATTTCTTAACATTGGACGTGATTGTCTCTTACTAGGTTGCTAGCTACCACTGCAATCCGGATTACTATGGCCTAGAATTCGTTCTTTACCATAATTTTAATACTTCAGTTACCATGGGCTAGAGTTCGTTCTTTAATGTAATCTCTTACTAGGTTGCTAGCTACCGCTGCAACCCGGATGGGTCCAAATCTTACCGCTGGTATACAATTATGATTTATGTAAAAAAAATCAAATATCTTTGAAAGGACTGCAGCATGAAAAGACATCAAAAATGCAGTTTTTGGTGGAAAAATTTATTCTATTTTAGAAATAATTTATTTTAGTTACTAAGGATTTTTAATCCAATTAATTTCCTTTAAAATGAGCTATTGAACAACTCTCTACGATGTTCCAGTGCCAAGCTATCTGTGGAAAAGAAGAAAAAAAAAGAAAAAAATATGCCGTTTGTGGAGAATAACGTGGTTAAAGTCAATTTTCTTGATTTTCAAGCCAATATATTTCCATTGCTGTTCATGCCAAATGACAGAAATTTTCTTATACAGGGGTTTCGGACAAGGCGGTTCTAATGGTGTACTTTTTGTTTTGATCTGACTCCTTTGTTAGGAACTATGGGTTTTTATATTTCTTAACATTGGACGTGATCGTCTCTTACTAGGTTGCTAGCTACCGCTGCAACCCGGATTATGATTTATATGTACAAAAATCAGATATCTTTGAAAAGACTCCAGTATGAAAAGACATCAAAAATGCAGTTTCTGGTGGAAAAATTTATTCTCTCTTAGAAATAATTTATTTTAGTTACTAAAAGTTTTTAACCCAATTAATTTCCTTATAGTTTCCAATTAATTTCTTTATAGTTATTAATTTCCAATTAATTTCCTTATAGTACTATATTTTATATTGAAATTATGACGTCATACTGTGATGATTTTATTTCATGACGTCATGGCGTAATGATATTATTTCATGACGTCTTCAGAAACAACAACATAATGTCGTGTTTTTCTATTCACAACATAGCTCTAATAAAACTATGAGGACATTCATTATTTATCTAGTAGGGCTTCAGACAAGGTGGTTCTAATGATGTGCTTTTGTTTTGATCTGACTCTATTTTTAGGAGTTCTTGGTTTTTATATTTGTTAGCATTGGACTGATCGTCTCTTACTAGGTTGCTAGCTAGTGCTGCAACCCGGATTCACATATATAGTTAGGAGAGGCATCGTGGTCGATTGGTCCAAGGCGCTGGTGTTAGCCAACAGTCTCTTCGGAGGCGTGGGTTCAAATCTTACCGCTGGTATACGATTATGATTTATGTACAAAAATCAAATATCTTTGAAAAGACTGCAGTATGAAAGGACATCAAAAATGCAGTTTTTAGTGGGAAAATTTATTCTCTCTTAGAAATAATTTATTTTAGTTATAAAAGATTTTTAACCCAATTAATTTCCTTTTAAATGAGCCATTGAACAACTCTGTACGATGTTCCAGTGCCAAGCTATCTGTGGAAAAGAAAAAAAGAAAAAAGAAAAAAGGAAAAAATATGCCGTTTAGGCAGAATGTTGTAGTAGCTGCCACTTTTCTTGATTTTCAAGCCAATATATTTCCCTTGCTGTTGAAGCCAAGGGACAGAAAGTTTCTTATACAGGGGTTTCGGACAAGGCGGTTTTAATGGTGTACTTTTTGTTTTGATCCGACTCCGTTTTTAGAAATATGGGTTTATATATTTCTTAACATTGGAAGTGATCGTCTCTTACTAGGTTGCAAGCTACCGCTGCAGCCCGGATTGTATAAATTGATGTATCTATTGGTGTCAAAATTCCGTTTTTGAAAGTTTTGGTTACTATTGAGACGAGTTGCTCTTACTATACAATTCGTTGCCATGAACTTTAATTGTTTCAAAAATTAAATATCTTTGAAAAGACTGCAGTATGAAAATAAATTAAAATGCATTTTTTTTATAAGAAGTTATTCTATTTTTTTATTAAAAAAGGAGCTAGAACTTTCAATAACCATTTGAATGAGCTCTCTCGCGACATTGTAGGACTACTGATCACCACTGGTAAAAAAAAGGGCAAATAAACACGCATCCACGATCTTTCTTCTGGAAAAAAACAAATTCCACATTTTTGCAGATAGGAGCTTGAAACCTCTACAATAAGGTTCTCTGATACGCTGAAACTGATGGTATGACTTTCATGAAGATCATATGACTTTTAAGGTGTGTTTTACCCCTTTTTCAAAAATAGGTTAAATTTTCCCAGACTTGTAACTTTTGATGAGTAAAATTAAACTTGATGAAACTTAAATATTCAAAATCAGCATAAAAATACAAATCTTTTGATGTATCTATTGATATGAAAATTCTGTTTCTTAAAGTTTTGGTTACTATTGAGACGAGTCGTTCTTACTATACAGTTCGTTACCACGAACTGTTTGAAACCTAACAAAAAGTAAAACTAAATTAAAAATTTTCAGGTATTCTTCCAGTTTAAATTACAAGATTATAATTATTGCTCAGATACCATAAATATTTTTGCAGTTTGTAACTTTATCGATTCTGAGCTAAAACTAAAATAAAATAAAATCATTTTTTCAATTTTTACGTAACATCACTCATTACGTCATATATCAGTACCAGATCATATTTCATGTCACTTGTTACTTCATGATTGCTTAAGAAATCAATTATTTTTGAAAATAACTGCGAAAAGAAAAGACATCTAAAATGCAGTGCTTTTGTAAAAAGTGATTCCATCTTTATTTTTGTTTTGTATTAAAAAGCCACTAGAACTTTTAATTTCTGTTCAAATAAGCCCTCTCACCAATTTTTAGACCCTCTGGGTAGATTTTTATTAATTATGAAAGGTTTTTAAATGCATCAATTTCCTTTCAAAAGAGCCATTAAACAGCTCTCTATTATTTCCCAGTGCCGATCTAGCTGAGGCGAAAATAAAAAACAGAAAAACAAACCTGCTGTTGATGCAGAATATCGTGGTTTCAGCCACTTTTCTTTATTTTCAAACCAATATATTGTCCTCGCTTTTGAAGCCAAGGGACAGTTAGTTTCCTATATATGGGTATTTGACAATGCGGTTCTAATAGTGTACTTTGTCTTATTATCTGATTCTAGTCTTAGGAGTTATGGACTATTTTATTTTTTACTACGGGGTGTGATCGTTTCTTACTAGGCTGCTAGCTACCGCTGAAAATATTTGAATAATTTTCCTTAAATATAGCCTTACTTTCCCTTAGCCTCAAACATAAATTTAAAATTTGTAACTATATCTTCTTCTCCAATACAGGCAAAAATTGAACCTAATTCAACTATTAACGACTTGAATGTGGGTCTTTTCTTAGGGTCAACATTTAAACAGTTTGTTGCTACATTATATAGATTTTTTCGAATTTTTATCATTCGGGACACTACTCTCAAACTTTTTCAATATCGATACATTTTTTGGGGGTATAGAATACCTTAAGGTTTTCCAGTGGCTTATGACAAACTAACTCAATAAGAATAACTCCAAAGGAATAAACATCACTAGACTGATCATATTCCTCACCAGCGGTAATTTCTGGTGCTGTCCTAGGAAAGTCCTTCACTATTCCAAGTTTCGCTTTTTTTCCTCTATTGGGCATAACACAAGCTAGTCGTAAATTAGACACCACTGCAACTTCATTAGCTTTCAGAAGAACATTGGCGCTACTAAGATTCCTGAGAACAATATCCGCTTCATGTAAACAGGACATTCCTGAGGCTATATCTCTTGCAATCGCTACGCGTTTTGAAAGGGACAACTGTTCATTACTTTCAAGCCTTTTTTTTCACCGCTCCAGGGCAGTATTCAAAAACATGTTGCACTCCCGGTCCTATTGAGCTCAAGGATGTTGATCCTAAATACTTTACAATATTTTTGACATATTTATCATTAAACCTTCCCAACAACTCAACTTCCTTCTCAAAAGCTTCCCTATCATGACCACGGAAGACTTTAATAGCAACGTCTTTTCCCTCATGAGAAGCCTTGTATACGCTTACATAAACACCTGAACTAATTCTCACAACATTTGAAAAATCAGCTTCAATAAGCTTGTTACTGATATAAAGACTCATTATATATATCTTACAATAACGAGTTACAGTCACGCATCGAGTAGCAAGAACCTAACAAAAAACAAAACTAATTTTTAAATTTTCAGGTATTTTTATAGTTTGAAATAAAACAAAGAAATCATTGCTCGGACACCATGAATATTTTGCAGTTTACATAATGAACTAGAAACTAAAATAAAATAAACAGTTGAATTTCTTTTCTACAGAAATATAGCACAAAAGATACGCACTTTAGAAACTGAGCCAAAAAAAGTATGGTTCCAGAAGACAATTATAACTTTGAAGTGAGAAATAAAATAAAACTTTCGTTGATTAAATCGAACTAAAAACAAAACTAATTTAAAAATTTTCAGGTATTTGTTTTAGCTGGAACTAAAAAATTAATATTATTTCTCAGACAACCTGACTATTTTTGCAGTTTTCTAACCTTAGAGATTCTGAACTGAAAGCTAAAATAAATTAAAAAATGAATTTCTTTTCTACGAAAATATAGCACAAAAGATACGCCCTTTAGAAGTGGAGCAAAAAAAGTTTGGTTCCAGGAGACATATACAACTTTGAAGCGACAGATGAAATAAAACTTTCTTTGATTAAATCGAGCAAATAAACAAAACTAATTTAAAAATTTCCTTGTATTTTTCTAGTTTTAATTAGAAAATTAATATTAATGCTCAGACACCATAAATATTTTTGCAGTTTACATAATAACCTTTGAAAACTAAAATAAAATAAAAAATTGAATGTTATTTCTACAGAAAAATAGCACAGGAGATACACACTTTAGAAGTTGAGCCAAAAAAGTTTAGTTCCATGAGACAAAAAGAAAAGAAAATGGATGCCGTATTTGAAGAGTATCGTGGTTTCAGCCACTTCATTTTGTTTTCAAGCCAATACATTTCTCTTGTTGTTCAAGCCAAGGGATGGTAGTTTCCAATATAGGGGTTTCGGACAAGGTGGCTTTAATAGTTTACTTTGTTTTTTATCTTGTTTTAGTTTTGGGAGTTATCTACTATTCAATTTTTTACTGTGGGAGGTGATCGTCTCTAACTAGGCTGCTAGCTACCGCTGCTACCCTGATAATACCACTGCAACCCAGATTACAAACAGGAAAAAGCCTATATCCTTAGTTGGAATAGTAAGAGACGATTTTGAATGTGCTTTTCATTGTGCTTATAATAA
Source organism: Artemia sinica (assembly GCA_027921565.1). NCBI lineage: Eukaryota > Metazoa > Arthropoda > Branchiopoda > Anostraca > Artemiidae > Artemia > Artemia sinica. The sequence continues at coordinate 25,482,517 of CM051263.1, read as the reverse complement.
GTTTATGTTCGTTCTTTATTATAAAACCTAACAAAAAATAAAACTAATTTAAAAATTTTCAGGTATTCTTCGTGTTTAAAATACAAGATTAAAATTATTGCTCAAATACCATAAATATTTTTTGCAGTTTATAACTTTGTCGATTCTGAAATAAAACTACTATAAACTAAAATTGATTTTTCAGTTTTTACGTAACGTCACTCATTTCGTCATATATGTTTTATCTGCTCCCAACAGTCAAAATGCATTGTGGATTATACACCCCTGATGTTAGCTGCCTTATCAAGGCTCTCACCAAATAAGTTTATTATTGTATTTTCATCTACAGAAACCCTAATATTGCTATCACTGTAGATGACGTCTTGACTATTACAATAGAGTCTACTTCACACTTCTTCTAAATAATCACTTAGTTCCTTGTGTAAATCCTCGACTTAGAGTGGATAATATGTTATATAATCTTAGATTTTGATACTACCTTATATACGCTATTAATGTAATAGGTCAAGACAGGAAAATGTGGAGCTAGTGCCCTTAGAGAACGCAAATAGCTCTGACATCCATCATTTTGGCTACAGTACAACGAATGCCCCTGCTTTCTTGTGTCCCTGAAATTGGTTTCACAATAATCCAAGCCGTCAAGGTAGAAATTGACCATTTTGTCAGTTGTAAATTTTAATACTATTCTATTTTCAAGGATTTCAAAAGAATTTGACATAATGCAATATTCGTCGGATAGAGCTTGCAGATATCAGGATGACATTGCCAAGTAACCTGCTGCCCTTTTTTTTCTTTGAATGTTTACTCAGATTGTTATTGGTAAGTTCAGTCATTATAATTTCCTTGTCAGATCTAGTTTCAGAGTATTTTCAGCAGTTGTTGTACTATTCAGGACAGCTTTTTCTACAACACAGAGCATTTTTTGCCAAATATTCAGCAGAACTAAATGAACTGTTTAAAACACAGTTAAAAATACTTTTTTCTTGACGAGGAATTCCAGGAATTTGTTCTAAGTCATCAGTCTTACAAAGACATATACTTATAAGCCTAGCAGGTTCGTTTCCCCCATAATTGAAAAACATTGCTTTTCCTTCTCTATTCACAGGCATGCTTGTGTATACATTTTAATTACTGCTACATAAACTATAATTGCTCCTTCCAAAATTAATATACGTATTTTCTAAGAAGTACGCCTCCGTATATTCACTGTGTTGTCTAATATTTTCCATTGCATCTATAAACTGATCAAATAATGCCAGTCCATAGCTTGAAAGCTTTTCATTAAACTGACAACATTTCTTTTGAATATTGCTATGAAGTTTTGCCAGATCATTTCTAGTCGACTTTTCAACAGCATCCGCTCTTTCAAAAAGAATTGTAATCTGTAATTTTGAATACTTTTCGTAATCCTGGTAAAACATTCGTAAAATGTTTCTCAATTTACGAAGATCAGCATGAATTTTTGCCTTCTTCTTAGACTTCTGAATGTAATTTTTTACTCTGTCCTTATGTGTTCTTTGTAAAGCCTCGCATAGGTTTTAATTTTTTCATCATAGCTTTTGTCACCCCAGTATCTACCCATTACTATGGTAGCAACTGTTTTCTTATGTTTGTTTCGGTAATCTTTATTATTATCATATCGTTCCTTGCTCTTTTGTTTGGCTGTCTGAATTTTCCCTTCTCGATGCCCCTGATCCGTTACATACCTCTTTTTTGCTCTGTCATATTTCATTTTCTTAAATCCTTGATCACAAGACATATTAGTTGCAATCCTTACGCGTGCTCGAGCTTTATCGCGTTCGGTGGCATTTTTGTCTGTTTTAAATTAACTTTTCTGATATTTCAGGATATTAGCTTTATTTTTTGTGTAGTAAAGTTTTCTATAAGTAGAAATTTTGATTGCTCTATTTTGATATTTTTTTTTTGGTTATTCTTTCTTTTTTCCTTTCGCGTGAGACCATATTTTTTCAATGTTTAAAATTATTAAGCACACTATACCACGCGTTGAGTAGCTAAAACCTAGCATAAAACAAAACTAATTTTAAAATTTTCAGGTATTTCTCTTGTTTGAATTAAAAAATTAGTATTATTGGTTAGGCACCATAAATATGTTTGCAGTTTACATAATAACTTTAGCGATTCTGAACTGAAAACTAAAATAAAAGAATTTGAATTTTTTCTTTGGAATTATAAGACAACAATAGGGAGATACGTACTTTACGGGTTACAAACCAAAAAAGTTTGGTTCCAGGATACAATAATAATTTTGAACTGAGTTGAAAAAAAATTTGGTTCCAGGAGACAAAAAGCAAAACTAATTTTAAAATTTTCATGTATTTTTGTAGTTTAAATTAAGAAATTAGTATCACTGGTTAGACATCATAAATATTTTTTAGTTTACATAATAACTTTAGCGATTAAGCCAAAAAAGAAAATTTTGGATCCAAGAGACAATAAACAAAACTAATTCAAAAATGTCAGGTATTGTTCTAGTTAGAATTAAAAAACTAGTATTTTGGTTAGACATAATAAATATTTTTGCAGTTTACATAATAACTTTAGGTATTCTGAACTAAAAACTAAAATAAAAAAATTTGAATATTTCTCATTAGAAATATAGGACAACAATATAGAGATACATACTTTACGGGTTAAGCCAAAAAAAGTTTGAACTAAGATGATATAAGATTAATGGCGTAAAAAAATGGCGTAGCGAGTCAATTCAAGCAAAAGGAAAACCAAACTAATTTTAAAATTTTCAGTTTTTTCTGGTTTTAATTAAAAAACGGGAATTATTGTTCAGACACCATAAATATTTTTGGACTTTGCAGCTAAATAAAATTATTTTATTTAAAATTTTCAGGAATTATTCTAGTTTCAGTTGACAAATAATATTTTTTTTTGTAAGGAATCGAGCAGCTAAGTCCAATGTATGCAATGGTATGTTCTTCGAATGATCGTCTTTCCGGGTTGTTAGCTACCGCTGCAACCCGAAACTATTAAAAAATATTTTATCTTTAATTACAGAAGGAACTAGATGTAGCAAGTTACTATTGAGACGAGTCGCTCTTACTATATAACATGCAGCTCGTTATCACGATATGTTTGCTTTGATGTATCTATTGGTATCAAAACTTCGTTCTTTAGAGTTTTAGTTACTATTGAGCCAACTAGCTAGCATTACTATAGAGTTCATTACCATGAGCTGTTTGATTGCTTCAAAATTCAAATATCTTCGAAAAGACTGCCGTATGATAATACATCAAAAATGCCGTTTTTTTTGACAAAATTGATTCTACTTAGAAAGTACTTAATTTTTAATTACAAAAGTGACGAAATATAGCAGTTTACTTTAAAATGAGCTATTATACAGTTCTCCATGATTTTCCAGTGCCCAGCTAGCTGAGGAGAAAAAAAAAGCGGAAAGAAAAAAAGATGCCGTTTGTGGAGAATATCGTGGTTAAAGTCAATTTTCTTGATTTCAATCCAATATATTTTCTTTGTTATTCAAGCCAAAGGACAGAAAGTTTGCTATAGAGAAATTTTGGACAAGGCGGTTCTAATAGTGTATATCTTGTTTTGATCTGAATATTTTTTCAGGAGTTAGGGTTACTGTAGTTTTTACTACGGGGCGTTATCGTCTCTTACTAGGTTGCTAGCTACCGCTGCAACCCGGAAATATCCAAAATAAATGTTGCATGTTTAATGAAAAGCTTCCAAGGTATGGACCGGCAACTGTGGAACAGTTTACAGATGTAATGGGAAATATTAGACATCACTGTGAATATATAGAGCCATAATTGTTCTTTACTTAGTTTCAGCTTTATCCGATGATCGCGCCTTTATGTACTAACTACATCCAACGACTATGAAGTCATTGATCAATATTGTACACAAAAAATGAAGTTTTTCGTGCAAAATTGATTATATTTAACAAAAATTAATTAAAAATGTTACTAGATTTAGAGATTTCCTTTAAAATGAGCCATTGAACAACTCTCTACGATGTTCCAGTGCCAAGCCATCTGTGGAAAAGAAAGAAGAAAGAAAAAAAGATAACGTTTAGGCAGAATGCTGTAGTAATTGCCACATTTCTTGATTTTCAAGCCAATATATTTTCCTTGCTATTCAAACCAAATGACAGAAAGTTTCCTAAACAGGGGTTTCAGACATGGCGGTTCAAATAGTGGACTTTTTGTTTTGAGGAGTTACTTTTTTTTTAGGAGTTATGGGTTTTTATATTTCTTAACATTGGACATGATCGTCTCTTACTAGGTTGCTAGCTACTGCTGCAACCCGGATTACAGAAGGAACTAGATATAGCAAGTAACTTTTGAGACGAGTCGCTCTTACAATACAAAAATAAAGAAAAGAAAGATGCCGTTTAGACAGAATGCTGTAGTAGCTGCCACTTTTCTTGATTTTCAAGCAATTATCTTCAACTTGCTTTTCAAGCCAAGGGACAGAAATTTTTTCTATACAAGGGTTTCAGACAAGACGGTTCTAATGGTGTACATTTTGTTTTGATCTGACTCTTTTTTTTAGGACTTATGGGTTTTTATATTTCTTAAAATTTGGCGTGATCGTCTCTTACTAGGTTGCTAGCTACCGCTGCAACCCGGGTTACAAACAGGAAAAACCATACGGCTTTTTCTTCTTTGAAATAGTAAGAGACGAACCTCAAACGATTAAGTAGCTAACTAAGTCCAATGTATGCAATAATTTTTTATTCCAATGATCGTCTTTTAATGTAAAATTCTATACCCCCACATCCAGATACAATCAACGTCAAAGAGGTTGCACCATTGCGCTTGGTAACTGAGTCTAAAATTTTGTCAACATTTCTCTTTTGATCAATATTGAGCGTCTCATAATCATTTTTTTGACCTGTGTTCGGTGTCACCATTTAAAATCTGTTTGTTTGCGTCTAAACAAATCCTCCATAGCATCTGCTGCTCTGTCAATGACTCCTCTCTGAATTGCATTTTTTGGGTCTTCTTCAATGTTTTCATCAATATTTTCTGCCTTCAGAATTTCTTTTGCAAGTTCACGGACCCTTTCTTCAAATTCAATATCGCTTTTCCTCTTAACAACGAATTTTTCGTGGTAAGCTACCACGTCGGGATAGTTTACCCTTTCAACACAGTAGGTTTCGTAGCTGCTATTTCCATTTATTACTAGTTCATTTTCATTTCGCCAAGGTTTAAACAAGTTTAAAAGATCTCCATAGTAAGCATTCTTCTTCTCGTCAGATTCAAATGGGTTTACCTTTCTGTGCTGTATGATTTACGGTTTCAAAAACCTTTTTTTGAGGTAGAAGGACCCGTCACTTAACATTATATTATCATCAGAACCATTACACTCCCGTTCTTGCCAAGACCATAACTGAAAAAGACTGATGTTTTCCATATGTTCCGGTCTTTTAGGGTAGACATCAATAACCCATTGGGTAATGTACAAATCACTACTCTGTGGATCGTTTTTAGTGAGCTTTTCAAGCTCCTCATACCTTCTCAGTGTCCTCTTCACCTCACTCTTTTTCGCGAGGTCAATATATCTAAATTTCTTAGAAATACTATACAATTTAGCACCAAGAAGCCTATCAGCTGCTTCGACTGCTCCAACTTGACGGGTTCTTATGAACTTCAACAAGTAGGACACAGTTCGTTGACCAAGACTTTTGCATGTATTATCCACTTCCTCCCACATTGCTTCTATTTTGACAATCTCAGCTTTAGTCGTGTAATCGGGAATGTAATACGGTAATTTAGAGCCTGAATGGCCAATATATTGAACATCAATGTTTGCTTGATTAGCAATTAGTAACGCAGGAGAATAGTCATTAATATAACGCTCGTCATCTCTTCGAAGCAGATGATATATTCTTTTTTTGGCTTTTTACGGTCTGTACCATGAGCCAAGCAGTCAAGGATGTCATATAATTCTGTTCGTCCCTTTGTAGGACGAGGAAAGCCAAACTTACAATACGTAACGCATCTTCCTCTTTTTCTCTTATATTTTCTTTCGCAGTATTTATTACAGTGGTACACTTGATGGTCTTTGACCAATTTGTGAAGAGTTGGACTTGTCACGCTATTTGGTTTTTCACTAGTTATAATACTATCAATATACTGAATCACTTCAGATGCTGTTGATTTCCCAATAATAGGAGCATCTTCAATCCACAACACACAGTGTACATGAGGCGCACCTCGTCTCTGATACTCGATGCGCCGGAAATGATCCTTAATTTTACCAAACAAAAGATTTGTCTTTGAACAAATTAGGTCATTAAATATTGGTGTCCATTTTTTGTCAAAGTGCATGGGAACTGCAGTTGGATCTACACACGTCAACTCTGCTGGGGTCATTTTTGCCACACCAGGTACGATTTTATGGACAGTCCGTAAATAGTCAATAAATTCAGGAGAGTACCACTCAGCACATGAAACTGTCAGAAACAAAGTCGGTGAACCCAATTGCTCAATCATTGACTTTACTTTATAGGAAAGAGATTGAAAATTCTGCTGAGATCCTCTGATTTTTGACTGAACAGAAAACAAAGTCGCTTCCATCTCTCCATCACGGGAATGAAGCCTGTCTATAAATTGACGAACATTTTGATTTGGTTTGACAGTTCACAACATATGACCGACGCTATTACACATGTAAGAGAATTCTTGCCATTGGAAGCTGTGAAAAAGAAACTGTTTGTCAATACGAAACTCAGTATGTCTGCTAAGAAGCCTTGACTTAAAATATTCTGCATTCGTAATCCGAAAAGGTCTTGCCTTGTCACGCAAGCCATATTTGCCTTCCGGGAAAAGATTTGGAAACACTTTTATATCAAGTTCTTCCTGAAATAAATCTTCGCTTTAACATTTTAGTTTCTTGATTTGAAATTGGTCAGTACCAAGATCTTTCATTTGCTTAAAATCTTCTATGAAGTCTTTTGGAACCGCTGAATTGAGCGGCTGGACAGAAAAATGTTCAACCAATGTAGATTTTGCACTTTCTGTCAGTTTCAACAGGATTGAAGCTTCCGGTATTTCAGGTAAATTATCAGTACCAACCGCTTTTCCAGCAAGACGCGTTTCAAGTATTTTATTTAAATCTTCTAGGGTGTATGCACGTATTGTTTTATAGAGACTGTCGTTCTCTCTTAACCACAACAGTGCTTCATGAACTTTTCTCAAATCTATTAGTGCAGTCCAAACATTCTTGTAATAAGTAGGCTGACCATTGACAATGACTACGAAACTGTCAATGTTAAGAAATTTTTCAGGCTGAATATCTCCATTTACTTGCACATCAACAGGTAGATATTCTATTCAACCCTTAAGAGCGTCAACAAGTTCTGTTCTAGGTCTCTTCAGCGCAGTTACTTGCCCTAATCTGACGATCTTAAGACCAGGGCATTACAAATCAAATCATTGCCATTTCAAAATTTTTTAGACACTTTACATGTTCCGCTGTACAGTCGATATAAAGGTTATTTAATTCTGATCGGACATTCTCCTGACTTTTCAAAATTTTCCCAGCCACAGTAATCACAGACAGAGAATGAAATCTATGACATCCTCTTTCCAACCTGTGCAATGAATCAGCTGTTCTCTGTCATCTTTGGGTATGTCCTGTTGGAGGTGTTCTAAAATCGTGGCCAACATTACATCAAAAACCTTTCCTATTTGAAAGGGATCTTAAACTCTTCAATTGGCATCTTGTCTTTATCTGCTCGCAGCTGTCACAATGCATTGTGGGGTATACATCCCTGATGTTAGCTACCTTATCAAGGCTCTCACCAAATAACTTTATTGTTGTTTTTTCATCTGTTGTTTTTTCATGCCAAGCTATTTGTAGAAACGAAGAAAAAAAAATATGCCGTTTAGGCAGAATGTTGTAGTAGCTGCCACTTTTCTTGATTTTCAAGCCAATATGTTTCCCTTGCTGTTCAAGCCAAGGGACAGAAATTTTCCTATACAGGGGTTTCGGACAAGGCGGTTCTAATGGTAAACTTTTGGTTTTTAGTTGGCTTTTTTTTTATGAGTTATGGGTTTTTATATTTCTTAACATTGGACGTGATCATCTCTTACTAGGCTGCTAGCTACCGCTGCAACCTGGATTACAATAAATAATTTTCCTATTGAGTTAAATTTCATCTAAAACTTTGTGTTTAAGTAACGTATCAAGTGTCAATGTAATTTTCCGGGTTGCAGCGATAGGTAGCAACCTAGTAAGAGACGATCACGTCCAATGCTAAAAAATATAAAAACCCATAACTCCTAAAAAAAAGCCAGATCAAAACCAAAAGTACACCATTAGAACCGCCTTGTCCGAAACTTTTTATTTTTCGTGTCTTTTCATACTACAGTCTTTTCAAAGATATTTGATTTTTGGACATATCCGGGTTGCAGCGGTAGCTAGCAACATAGTAAGAGACGATCATGTCCAATGTTAAGAAATATAAAAATCCATAGCTCCTAAAAAAGGAGTCAGATCAAAACAAAAAGTACACCATTAGAACCGCCTTGTCCGAAACCCCTGTATAGAAAACTTTCTGTTCCTTGGCTTTAACAGCAAGGGAAATATATTGGCTTGAAAATCAAGAAAAGTGGCAGTTACTACAACATTCTGCCTAAACGAAATATTTTTTTTTTCTTTTTTTTTCTTTTTCAGAGATAGCTTGGCACTGGAACATCGTAGGAAATTGTTCAATGGCTCATTTTAAAGTAAATTAATTGGGTTAAAAATCTTTTGTAACTAAAATAAATTATTTCTAAAAGAGAATAAATTTTTCCTCTAAAAACTGCATTTTTGATGTCTTTTCATACTGCAGTCTTTTCAAAGATATTTGATTTTTGTACATAGATCATAATCGTATACCAGCGGTAAGATTTGAACCCACGCCTCTGAAGAGACTGGTGGCTAACACCAGCGCCTTGGACTACTTGGCCACGCTGCCTCTCATAATCTGGGTTGCAGTGGTAGCTAGCAACCAAGTAAGAGACGATCAGTGCAATGCTAAGAAATACAAACACCCAGAACTCCTAAAAATAGAGTCAGATCAAAACAAAAGTACATCATTAGAACCACCTTGTCTGAAATCTACTAGATAAATAATGAATTTCGTCATAGTTTTATTAGAGCTATGACATGAATAACAAAACACGATATTGTCTTGTTGCTTCTGAAGACGTCAGGAAATAATATCATTGTGCCCTGACGTCATGAAATAAAATCATTACGCCATGACGTCATAATTGCTATATAAAAAGCGACCAAGATGTAAATGGTCTCATTCATGATTACATAATGGTTAAATCAAAGCAAGCTACACGCAAGTTATAAAACAGTTATTACACAAAAAACAGAGATAGCATCTTGAAAAGAGAAAAGCAATGGTATTCAACCGACCAGGCGTATCGAGCAGTAAAAACTGAGAGAGCCAAACAAAACATCAAGGAGCGTTATCACAATGATGAAGTTTAGGACACTCCCCCACAGTCTTCAGGGCAAGGGTTGTAAGTTATGCCCTGGGGGCATATAAGTTTTCATTGAAATCTTTGTCGTAAAAACATGTAAAATTGCTCATTCAATTTGAAATTCAAAGTTATAATAAAGAAACGATCTCTTGCCTATACTAAATTTTATACGCCACTTAATTATAGCATAGGTTAGTAATTCCACAGATAGCTTGGCACTGCAACATCTTAGAGAGTTGTTTAATGGCTCATTTGAAAGGAAATTAATGGGGTTAAAAAAAATTTTTAATTATAAAACAAATTATTTTTAAAATAGAGTCATTTTTCTTACAAAATTAAATTAAAAGAAGATCATTACAATAACAAACCATTGCATAAATTGGACTTAATTAGCTGCTTGATTGTTTGAAGTTCGTCTCTTACTATTTCAAAGAAGAGAAAACCGTAAGCTTTTTCCTGTTTGTAATCCGAGTTGCAGCGGTAGATAGCAACCTAGGCCGGGTTGCAGCGGTAGCTAGCAACCTAGTAAGAGACGATCACGTCCAATGTTAAGAAGTATAAAAACCCATAACTACTAAGAAAAAAGTCAGATCAAAACAAAAAGTACACCATTAGAAACGCCATGTCTGAAACCCCTCTATAGGAAACTTTATGTCATTTGACTTTAACAGCAAGGGATATATATTCGCTTCAAAATCAAGAAAAGTGGCAGCTACTACAGCATTCTGCCTAAACGGCATCTTATTTTCTTTGTTTTTTTTTCCACAGATAGCTTGATCCGGGTTGCAGCAGTAGCTAGCAGCCTAGTAAGAGACGATCATGTCCAATGTTAAGAAATAAAAAAACCTGTAAATCCAAATAAAAGTCAGATAAGAACAAAAAGTACACCAAGGGGTGCAAATTTTTTACATAAAGGATCGCCATAGTTCATCATAAAATGTTCCAGTCAAGAGGATCTTATGTAGTAGTTATCTGGATTGCTGCGGTAGCTAGCAACCTAGTAAGAGACGATCACGTCCAATGTTAGGAAATATAAAAATCCATAACTTCTAAAATTAAAATATTTAAATAGAATTAAAATATTTTTAAAAGTAAAATCAGTTTTTTCAAAAAACTGCATTTCTTATGTATTTTTATACTGCAGTCTTTTCGAAGATATTTGATTATTTTTTTTTCCGGGCTACAGCGGTAGCTAGCAACCTAGTAAGAGACGATCACGCCCCATAGTAAAAACTAAAGTAACCCATATTTCCAGAAAATAGACTCAGATCAAATAAGAAGTACACTGTTAGAACCGCCTTGTCTGAACCTTCTATATAGCAAACTAACCGTCTTTAGGCTGAATAACAAAGAAAATATATTGGCTTGAAAATCAATAAAGTTGACTTTAACCACGATATTCTCCACAAACAACATCCTTTTTTTCTTTTCGTTTTTTTTTCTCCTCAGCTATCTGGGCACTGGAAAATCATAGAGCGCTGTATAATAGCTGATTTTAAAGGATTATCCGGGTTGCAGCAGTAGCTAGCAACCTAGTAAGAGACGATCAGGTCCAATGTTAAGAAATATAAAAACCCATAACTCCAAAAAAAGGAGACAGATCAAAACAAAAAGTAAACCATTAGAACTGCCTTGTTCGAAATCCCTATGTAGGAAACTTTCTGTCCCTTGGCTTGAACAGCAAGAGAAATATATTGACTTGAAAATCAAGAAAAGTGGCAGCTACTATAAAATTCTGCCTAAACGGGGTATTTTTTTTCTTTTTTTTTCCTTTTTTTCTTCTTTTCCACTGATAGCTTGGCACTGGAACATCGTAGAGAGTTGTTCAATGGCTCATTTTAAAGGAAATTAATTGGGTTAAAAATCTTTTGTAACTAAAATAAATTATTTCTAAAAGAGAATAAATTTTTCCTCTAAAAACCGCATTTTTGATGACTTTTCATACCGCAGTCTTTTCAAAGATATTTGATTTTTGCACATATATCATAATCGTATACCAGCGGTAAGATTTGAACCCACGCCTCCGAAGAGACTGGTGGCTAACACCAGCGCCTTGGACTACTCGGCCACGCTGCCTCTCATAATCTGGGTTGCAGTGGTAGCTAGCAACCTAGTAAGAGACGATCTGTCCAATGCTAATAAATACAAAAACCCAGAAATCCTAAAAATAGAGTCAGATCAAAACAAAAGTACATCATTAGAACCACCTTGTCTGAAATCCTACTAGATAAATAATGAATTTCGTCATAGTTTTATTAGAGCTATGACATGAATAAAAAATACGATATTGTGTTGTTGCTTCTGAAGACGTCATGAAATAATATCATTACGCCATGACGTCATAATTACTATATAAAAAGCGACAAAGATGTAAATGGTCTCATTCATGGTTACATAATGGTTATATCAAAGCAAGCTACACGCAAGTTAAAAAATAGTACTACACAAAAAACAGAGATAGCATCTTGAAAAGAGAAAAGCAATGGTATTCAACCAACCAGGCGTATCGAGCAGTAAAAATTGAGAGAGCCAAACAAAACATCAAGGAGCGTTATCACAATGATGAAGTTTATAGAAAGGCAACAATTCAGCAAGCTAGAGAAAAGATCAAAGAGCGTTATCACAATTATGAACTTTATGGAGAAGCAACAACTAAGCAAGCTAGACAAAAGAGTAAGGAAGGGTATGATAATGATGAAGATTACAGAGAAGCAACAATCCGGGTTGCAGCGGTAACTAGCAACCTAGTAAGAGATCACGTCCAATGTATAATAAAGAACGACCTCTTGCCTAAACTAAATTTAATAGACCACTTAACTATAGTTTAGGTTAGTAAAGTTTTCATAAAGGACTGATTATAACAAAGAACGAACACTTGCTCATAGTAACTGAAATATTAATTAAAAGCAGCAGCTCTAGCTTTAGTTTATATTAAAAGACGATCATTAGAAGAAAAAGCCATTGCATACATTGGACTTAGTTAGCTGCCTTATTCTTTGAGAGTCGTCTCTTACTACTCTAAAGAAGAAAAAGCCGTAGGCTTATTCCTCTTTGTAATCTGGGTTGCAGCAGTAGCTAAAAACCTAGTAAGAGACGATCACGTCAAATGTTAAGAAATATAAAAACCCATAACTCCTAAAAATATAGTCAGATCAGAACAAAAAGTATTATATATATCCAATCAAAATTTTAAGATAGCTATTTTGTTATGCGTAGTTGATTTCCAGATAGAACATATCTTTTTGAGGAGAACTCTCCCCTACAACCCTCGGGGCAAGGGTTTTAATTTATGCCCTGGGGGCATATAAGGTTTTTATAGAAGGCGTTGTCGTAGAAACTTCAAAGAGGCTCATTCGACTGTAAATTCAAAGGGCTAGTGCCCTTTTTAATAGTCGAAAGTGATTGGAGGGCAACTAGCCCCCCCATCCCCATCATTCCCCAAACACATCCAATCAAAATTTTGAGATAGTCATTTTGTTCAGTGTAGTTGATTTCCAGAAAAAAATATGTTTTTGAGGAGGACTCTCCCCTACAACCCTCGGGGCAAGGGTTTTAATTTATGCCCTGGGGGCATATAAGGTTTTTATAGAAGGCATTATCGTAGAAACTTCAAAAAAGGCTCATTTGATTGGAAATTCAAAGGGCTAGTGCTCTTTTTAATAGTCAAAAGGGATTGGAGGGCAACTAACCCCCTCTCACGCCCATCTTTTCCCCAAACACATCCAATCAAAATTTTTAGATAGCTGCATTATACAACGTAATTTTAAGATCTGTAAATTTGGGGTTCAAGGATGACAACCCCTCACAGCCCTCTGGACAAGGGTTTTAAGTTATACCCTGGGGGGATATAAAGTTTTTATTGAACGCGTTGTCGTAGAAACTTCAAAAAGGGCTCATTCGATTAGAAGTTGAAATGGCTAGTGTGTTTTGAATGGTCGAAAGTAATTGGAAGGCAACTAACGCCCATTCCACGCCAACCATTTCCCCAAACACATCCAATCAAAATTTTGAGATGGCCATTTTGTTACACGTAGTTACAGTTTAAGAAATTATACCTTTGATCAGGACACTCCCCCACAGTCTTCAGGGCAAGGGTTATAAGTTATGCCCTGGGGGCATATAAGTTTTCGTTGAAATCTTTGTCGTAGAAACATGTAAAATGGCTCATTCGATTTGAAATTCAAAGTTATAATAAAGAACGATCTCTTGCCTATACCAAATTTTATACGCCACTTAATTATAGCATAGGCTAGTAATTCCACAGATAGCTTGGCAATGGAACATCTTAGAGAGCTGTTTAATGGCTCATTTGAAAGGAAATTAATGGGGTTAAAAAAAATTTATAATTATAAAACAAATTATTTTTAAAATAGAGTCACTTTTCTTACAAAATTACATTAAAAGAAGGTCATTACAATAACAAACCATTGCATAAATTGGACTTAATTAGCTACTTGATTGTTTGAAGTTCGTCTCTTATAATTTCAAAGAAGAAAAATCCGTAGGCTTTTTCCTGTTTGTAATCCGGGTTGCAGCGATAGATAGCAACCTAGGCCGGGTTGCAGCGGTAGCTAGCAACCTAGTAAGAGACGATCACGTCCATTGTTAAGAAGTATAAAAACCCATAACTACTAAGAAAAAAGTCAGATCAAAACAAATAGTACACTATTAGAAACGCCATGTCTGAAACCCCTGTATAGGAAACTTTCTGTCATTTGACTTTAACAGCAAGGGATATATATTCGCTTGAAAATCAAGAAAAGTGGCAGCTACTACAGCATTCTGCCTAAACGGCATCTCATTTTCTTTGTTTTTTTTTCCACAGATAGCTTGATCCGGGTTGCAGCAGTAGCTAGCAACCTAGTATGAGCCGATCACATCCAATGTTAAGAAATAAAAAAACCTGTAACTCCTAAAAAGAAGTCAGATCAGAACAAAAAGTACACCAAGAGGTGCAAATTTTTTACATAAAGGATGAACATAGTTCATAATAAAATGTGCCAGTCAAGAGGATCTTATGTAGTAGTTATCTGGGTTGCTGCGGTAGCTAGAAACCTAGTAAGAGACGATCACGTCAAATGTTATGGAAATATAAAAATCCATAACTCCTAAAATTAAAATATTTAAATAAAAATAAAATATTTTTAAAAGTAAAATCAATTTTGTCAAAAAACAGCATTTTTTATGTATTTTTATACTGCAGTCTTTTCGAAGATATTTGATTTTTTTTTTCGGGCTGCAGTGGTAGCTAGCAACCTAGTAAGAGACGATCATGCCCCATAGTAAAAACTAAAGTAACCCATATTTCCTGAAAAAAGATTCAGATCAAATAAAAAGTACACTATTAGAACCGCCTTGTCCAAAACTTCTATATAGCAAACTAACCGTCCTTAGGCTTGAATAACAATGAAAATATATTGGCTTGAAAATCAAGAAAATTGACTTTAACCACGATATTCTCAACAAACAACATCTTTTTTTTCTTTTCGTTTTTTTCTCCTCAGCTATCTGGGCACTGGAAAATCATAGAGAGCTGTATAATAGCTCATTTTAAAGGATTATCCGGGTTGCAGCGGTAGCTAGCAACCTAGTAAGAGACGATCATGTCCAATGTTAAGAAATATAAAAATCCATAAATCCAAAAAAAGGAGTCAGATCAAAACAAAAAGCCCACCGTTAGAACTGCCTTGTTCGAGATCCCTATATAGGAAACTTTCTGTCCCTTGGCTTGAACAGCAAGGGAAATATATTGGCTTGAAAATCAAGAAAAGTAGCAGCTACTACAACATTCTGCCTAAACGGGGTATATTTTTTCTTTTTTTTCCTTTTTTTCTTCTTTTCCACAGATAGTTTGGCACTGGAACATCGTGGAGAGTTGTTCAATGCTCATTTTAAAGGAAATTAATTGGGTTAAAAATCTTTTGTAACTAAAATAATTTATTTCTTAAAGAGAATAAATTTTTCCACTAAAAACTGTATGTTTATGTCTTTTCATACTGCAGTCTTTTCAAAGATATTCGATTTTTGTACATAAATTATAATCGTATACCATCGGTAAGATTTGAGCCCACGCCTCCGAAGAGACTGGTGGCTAACACCAGCGCCTTGGACCACTCGGCCACGCTGCCTCTCATAACCATATATGTGAATCCGGGTTGTAGCAGTAGTTAGTAACCTATTAAGAGACGATCAGTCCAATGCTAAGAAACATAATAACCCAGAACTCCTAAAAAAAGAGTAAGATCAAAACAAAGGTACATCATAGAACTACCTTGTCTGAAACCCTACTAGATAAATAATGAATGTTGCCATAGTTTTATTAGAGCTATGACGTGAATAGAAAAACACGACATTATTTTGTTATTTTTGAAGACGTCATGAAATAATATCATTACGCCTTGACGTCATGAAATAAAATCATTACGCCATGTCGTCATTATTACTATATAAAAATTACATTCTTTATAATGTAATTACAATAAATTATTTTCTTATTGTGTTAAATTTCATTAAATTTTTGTGTTTAAGTAACGAACAATGTAAATTTGAATCCCCGTCAGAAAGAATACACTAATATATTAAATTTGAAGTAATATCTCTTAAATTTAAAGTTTAAAAAGAAACTCAGTTTAGCTGCATCCTATTTGAATATCATGACTTTTTACAGTAAAAGACGATCATTGAAATATTAAACCATTACATACATTGTAATTGGTTAGCCACTTGATTGTTTAAGGTTCGTCTCTTACTATTTCAAAGAAGAAAAGGCCGTAGGCTTTTTCCTGTTTTCCGGGTTGCAGCGGTAGCTAGCAACCTAGTAAGAGACGATCACGTCCAATGTTAAGAAATATAAAAACCCATACTTCTTAAAAAAGAGTCAGATCAAAACAAAAAGTACACCATTAGAACCGCCTTGTCCGAAACCCCTGCATAGTAAAATTTCTGTCCCTTGGCTTGAACAGCAAGGGAAATATATTGGCTTGAAAATCAAGAAAAGTGGCAGCTACTACAACATTCTGCCTAAACGGGATATTTTTTTCTTTTTTTTTTTCTTTTTTCTTTTCCACAGATAGCTTGGCACTGGAACATCGTAAAGGGTTGTTCAATAGCGCATTTTAAAGGAAATTAATTGGGTTAAAAATCTATAGTAACTAAAATAAATTATTTCTAAAAGAGAATAAATTTTTCCACCAAAAACTGCATTTTTGATGTCTTTTCACACTGCAGTCTTTCAAACATAATCGTATACCAGCGGTAAGAATTGAACCCACGCCTCTGAAGAGACTGGTGGCTAACACCAGTGCCTTGGACCACTCGGCCAGGCTGCCTCTCATAAATAAATATATATGTGAATTTGGGTTGCAGCAGTAGCTAGCAACCTAGTAATAGACGATCAGTCCAATGCTAAGAAATATAAAAACCCAAAACTCCTAAAAATAGAGTCAGATCAAAACAAAAGTACATCATTAGAAATACCTTGTCTGAAACCCTACTAGATAAATAATGAACGTCATCATAGTTTTATATTAGAGCTATGACGTGAATAGAGTGACGTCATAATTAGTATATAAGGAAAGTCAAAATTTATACAGTAGAGAATCCGGGTTGCAGCGGTAGCTAGCAACCTAGTAAGAGACGATCACCTCCAATGTTAAGAAATATAAAAACCCGTAGCTCCTAAAAAAAGAGTCAGATCAAAACAAAAAGTACACCATTAGAACCGCCTTGTACAAATCCTCCATAAAGGAAACTTACCGCCCTTTGGCTTGAATAACAAAGAAAATATATTGGCTTGAAAATCAAGAAAATAGACTTTTACCACGTTATTCTCCCCAAACGGGATATTTTTTTTCTTTTTTTCTTTTTTTTTTTCTTTTGTATCCAGAGATAGCTTGGCACTGGAACATCGTAGAGGGTTGTTCAATAGCTCATTTTAAAGGAAATTAATTGGGTTAAAAATCTATAGTAACTAAAATAAATTAGTTTTAAAAGAGAATAAATTTTTTCAATAAAAACTGTATTTTTGATGCAGTGACGTCATAATTACTATATAAGAAACGTCAAAACTGCAAAAGGTCTCATTCATGAATACATAATGGTTAGATCAAAGCAAGCTGCACGCAAGTTAAAAAATCAGTACTAAAAAATCAAGAAAAGTGGCAGCTACTGCAACATTCTGCCTAAACGGGATATTTTTTTTCTCTTTCTTTGTTTCCAGTATAATTATAATAAAGAACGAATAATTTTCCGATTATCCACTAATAACCATATAGAACGAATATTTTACCGATTATCCACTAATAACCATATATGACGTAATAAGTGACATGACGTAATATCTAGAACCTATTGTGTACTAATAATAGTACACAATAGGGTTATGACTTAATGAGCAACGTGACGTAAAAATTGAAAAAATTAATTTTTATTTTATTTTCGTTTTTAGTTCAGAATCGCTAAAGTTATAAACTGCAAAAATGTTTATGGTGTCTGAACAATAGTTTTAATCTTTTAATTTAGACTAGAAAAATACCTGAAAATTTAAAAATTAGTTTAATTTTTTGTTAGGTTCTTGATGCTTGATACGGGATATAAATCCGGGTTGCAGCGGTAGCTAGCAACCTAGTAAGAGACGATCACGTCCAATGTTTAGAAATATAAAAACCCATAGTTCCTAACAAAGGAGTCAGATCAAAACAAAAAGTACACCATTAGAACCGCCTTGTCCGAAACCCCTGCATAGTAAAATTTCTGTCCCTTGGCTTGAACAGCAAGGGAAATATATTGGCTTGAAAATCAAGAAAAGTGGCAGCTACTACAACATTCTGCCTAAACGGGATATTTTTTTTCTTTTTTTCTTTTTTTTTCTTTTGTATCCAGAGATAGCTTGGCACTGGAACATCGTAGAGGGTTGTTCAATAGCTCATTTTAAAGGAAATTAATTGGGTTAAAAATCTATAGTAACTAAAATAAATTATTTCTAAAAGAGAATAAATTTTTTCCACCAAAAACTGCATTTTGATGTCTTTTCACACTGCAGTCTTTCAAACATAATCGTATACCAGCGGTAAGAATTGAACCCACGCCTCTGAAGAGACTGGTGGCTAACACCAGTGCCTTGGACCACTCGGCCAGGCTGCCTCATAAATAAATATATATGTGAATTTGGGTTGCAGCAGTAGCTAGCAACCTAGTAAGAGACGATCAGTCCAATGCTAAGAAATATAAAAACCCAAAACTCCTAAAAATAGAGTCAGATCAAAACAAAAGTACATCATTAGAAATACCTTGTCTGAAACCCTACTAGATAAATAATCCGGGTTGCAGCGGTAGCTAGCAACCTAGTAAGAGACGATCACGTCCAATGTTAAGAAATATAAAAACCCATAGTTCCTAAAAAAGGAGTCAGATCAAAACAAAAAGTACACCATTAGAACCGCCTTGTCCGAAACCCCTGTATAGGAAACTTTCTGTCCCTTGGCTTGAACAGCAAGGGAAATATATTGGCTTGAAAATCAAGCAAATTGACTTTTACCACGTTATTCTCCCCAAACGGGATATTTTTTTTTTTCTTTTTTTGTATCCAGAGATAGCTTGGCACTGGAACATCGTAGAGGGTTGTTCAATAGCTCATTTTAAAGGAAATTAATTGGGTTAAAAACCTTTTGTAACTAAAATAAATTATTTCTAAAAGAGAATATTATAATAAAGATCGAACTCTTCCCTATACTAACTTGCATACGCAACTTCACTATAGTTAAGATTACAGTATTTATATTTTTACATTAAAAGACGATCACTGAAATAACAAACCATTCCATACATTGGACTTAGTTAGCTACTTGATTGTTTGAGTTTCGTCTCTTACTATTTAAAAGAAGAAAAAGTCGTAGGCTTTTTCCTGTTTGTATTTATAGTTAAAAAACGAACTCAAGTCCAAAGAAACTGAACACTTTGGTTCATTCATATTATCTTCATTATTTTATCTAGAATGTAAATAAACAAGTTTCTTTTTTAAATTTTAAATTGAAAAGATAGTGCTTTTAATTCAACATATTAAAAGTTCTCCCCGACGGGGAATCGAACCCCCTTCTCCCAGGTAACAAGTGGGCATACTTACCATTAGACTATCGAAGACTTATAAAATAAAAGTTAAATATAAGATATGATAATAATTTTTTAATCCGGGTTACATAAAGGCTCGATCATCGAATTTTTACATTAAAGAACGAACTTTAGTCCATAGTTTATATTAAAGGACGATCATTAGAAAAGCACACCATTGCATATATTGGACTGAGTTAGTTTTTCAGTTAAGAATCGCTAAAGTTATAATAAAGAACGACCTCTTGCCAATACTAAATTTTATACGCCACTTAATTATAGAATAGGTTAGTAATTCAACAGATAGCTTGGCACTGGAACATCGTAGAGGGTTGTTCAATAGCTCATTTTAAAGGAAATTAATTGGGTTAAAAATCTTTTGTAACTAAAATAAATTATTTCTAAAAGAGAATAAATTTTTTCACTAAAAACTGCATTTTTGATGTTTATAATAAAGAACAAACTCTTTACTTTAGTTACCTATGTCTTGTCAAATTAGCTAATTAATTTCACCATATTTTGTTTTAAAAATAATTCCCACACCGGGATTCGAACCCAAGCTAATTGGTTGAAAGCCAACTACCCTAAGCCACTAGACCATATGAGATACGTGTAGAAAGCTAATTAATTGTTTTATGATATCTTATAGCATAAATTTCATCGGATATAGCTGAAACCTAGTAAAGAACAAACCAAGGCACATAGTAACTAAAACTTTTAGAATAAAGAATGAACTCTTGCCTATACTAGATTCGATACTCAACTTAATTATAGTTAATGATTATAACTATGTCTTGTCAAATTAGCTAATTAATTTCACCTGATTTTGTTTTAAAAATAATTCCCACACCGGGATTCGAACCCAAGCTAAATGGTTGAAAGCCAACTATCCTAAGCCATATCCGGGTTGCAGCGGTAGCTAGCAACCTAGTAAGAGACGATCACGTCCAATGTTAAGAAATATAAAAACCCATAGCTCCTAAATAAGGAGTCAGATCAAAACAAAAAGTACACCATTAGAACCGACTTATCCGAAAACCCTGTATAGTAAACTTTCTGTCCCTTGGCTTGAACAGCAAGGGAAATATATTGGCTTGAAAATCAATTACAGTAAAGAACGATCTCTTTCCCATAGTAACTGATATACGGTGATTCCAGGGGTCACTACAAGCTATCCAAATTGTAGCGGTTTCCGGGTTGCAGCGGCAGCTGTAATTATTATACGCCACTTAATTATAGTATAAGTTAGAAATTCCACAGATAGCTTGGCACTGGAACATCGTAGAGAGTTGTTCAATGGCTTCTTTTCCGGGTTGCAGCGGTAGCTATTACATTAAAAGAAGATCATTGTAATATCCGGGTTGCAGTGGTAGCTATTACATTAAAAGAAGATCATTGGAATATCTGTGTTTTATAATAAAGAACTACCTCTTGCCTATACT
Source organism: Artemia sinica (assembly GCA_027921565.1). Classification (NCBI taxonomy): domain Eukaryota; kingdom Metazoa; phylum Arthropoda; class Branchiopoda; order Anostraca; family Artemiidae; genus Artemia; species Artemia sinica. The sequence continues at coordinate 25,461,489 of CM051263.1, read as the reverse complement.
AAATTTTACACGCCACTTAATTATAGTATAGGTTAGTAATTCCACAGATAGCTTGGCACTTGAACATCCTAGAGAGTTGTTTAATGGCTCATTTTAAGGGAAATTAATGGGGTTAAAAACCTTTTGTAATTATAAAGCAAATTATTTTTAAAATAGTATACAATAAAGAACGATACCTTGCCCATGTTAACTAAAACATAAATAGGGATTATGTAATTTCCAATAGTATCATGGCTGTAGAGATGGCTGAAACCTAGTTACAATAAAAAACGATCATTGGAATAACAAAAATTGCATACCTTTGGAATTAGCTAGCTACTTGATTATTTGAGACTCGTCTCTTACTATTTAAAAGAAGAATAAGCCGTAGGCTTTTTCCTGTGTGTAATCAGTTTATTATCATAGGCAGCGCGCTAGCACTGCCTGAGTAAAGAACGATGTGGGCACAATGTGTTTTTTTTTCCGGGTTGCATTATAATAAAGAACGACCTCTTGCCTTTATTAATTTATATTAAAGTTAATTTATTTAGCTAAGAGGTAGGGAAACTGAGTTTCTTTTTTAAATTTTAAATTTAAGAGATACTACTTTAAATTCCATATATTAAAAAAGTTCTGACAGGGAATCGAACCCAGGTCTTCCGCATGACAAACAGGCATAGTGACCACTGTACTATCAGAGACTTATAATATATAAATAATATATAAGTCATGATATTAAATTGGTTAATACATCTTTGTACATGTTTTATATTAAAAGACGATCATTAGAAAAACAAACCATTGCATACATTGGACTCAGTTAGCTGCCTGATTCTTTGAGAGTAAATAAAGAACGCCCTCTTGCCTATACTAAATTTTATACGCCAATTAATTATAGTATAGGTTAGTAATTCCACAGATAGCCTGGCATTGGAACATCGTAGAGAGTGTTTAATAGCTCATTTTAAAGGAAATTAATGGGGCTAAGAACCTTTTGTAATTTTTTATTCCGGGTTGCAGCGGTAGCTAGCAACCTAGCAATAGTATAATAAAGAACGACCTCTTGCCTATACTAAATTTTATAGGCCACTTAACTATAGAGTATAGGCTAGTACAGTTATGTTTAAGGTCAATATATTAAAATTTTCCATTAAAAGACGATCATTGGAATGAAAACTCATTACATACATTTGATTTAGTTACCTACTTGATTGTTTGAGGCTTACATGAAGGATCGATATGGTTCATCATAAATGGTGTTAGTCACCTAGTTATTAATAGAAGTTTTGTTTAAACTTTATCAAACAGTTCGTGGTAACAAACTGTATAGTAAGAGTGGCTCGTCTCAATAGTGACCGAACGTTTCATCAAGTTTACTCATATCCATCAATAGTTACGAGCCTGAGAAAGTTTACCTTATTTTCAAAAAAGTTATTTAAAGAAACAGGCCTTCTGGTTACATTTTCTTGAAATAGAAATACTTTGTTGTACTTTTCTTTTTGAAAATTCAACTGAAAATGAGGTAGAGTCTAGGGGTTTTTAGAAACTTATTTGCTAACAAGCTATTTTAAGTCACATTAATCATATCAATTAATGGAAAAAGGAGATACAGTATGAGAAAATACATAGGGATGTATTACCAAGTAAAGAAATATTATCCCAGGGACCAGGGCCAGATTTGTATAAATATAAGTTAAACTTCCCAAGTCAGGGGTGCTCCCCCCTCCTGGGTGGTCATCATATTTGTACAAATGTAGGTAAAACTGCACTCAAGCCAAGAGGGGAGGGGCAATCGCCCCACTTTGATCTTCCTTGTGTCCTCCACTTGGAGAATCTATAAAATATGCTAACTATTTTGCTAACATAAATCATCCCTTTAGTTGTACTTAATAAAGGATTTTTTTCCAGAAATCTTTGAAGAGCTTAGACTATAACAGCGTTTATGTTCGCCAAGATGGACTGAATGACTTAAAAAAACTTGCTGATTACAACATAGACTTATTCAGTCCTTGCTTAGAAGATGTGTTTTCATGCTTGTCAAAGCTTTTTGTTGATGTTACATAAAGGATCGATGTCATTCAAGAGGATCTAATGTAGTATTAATCAATCGAAGTTTTATTTAGACTTTAAATAGTTTTATAATAAAGAACGAACTCTTGCCAATACTAAATTCCATACTCAACTTAATTATACTTAATGATATAGTAATGATATGGTTTTATTGATAGCTGAATTACAAATTAAAAGAAAATGATTTCTGGTAGCTTTGAACCTACAACCTTTCGGTTAAAGGCCGATTGTGGCCGATCGGTTAAAGGCCGACTATGACGTCATTAATTAAAGTTTTAAAATTAACAATATGATACACGAGGGATCGATACAGCTCTTTATAAATGTGCACTATGTAAGTTTAATCGAATATAACTAAAACCTAGTAAAGAACAAACCACGGCACATAGTATCTAAAAGCTAAGTTAGCACAAGCATCGTCTACTGCTATTCCAACTAAGAAAAAGCCAAAGGCAACATAGTAACTAAATGCTAAGTTAGCACGAGCATCGTCTACTGCTGTTCCAACAAAGAAAAAGCCATAGTCTTTCTCCTGTTTTTACATTAATCCGCGTTGCAGCGGTAGCTAGCAACCTTGTAAGAGACAATCACGTCCAATGTTAAGAAATATAAACACCCATAACTCCTAAAAAAGAGTCAGATCAGAACAAAAAGTACACCAAGGGATCCAAATTTTTTACATAAAGGATCAACATAGTTCATCATAAAATTTGTCAGTCAAGAGGATCTTATGTAGTAGTTATTTTGGTTGCTACGGTAGCTAGCAACCTAGTAAGAGACGATCACGTCCAATTTTAGGAAATATAAAAATCCACAACTCCTAAAAACAAAGTCAAATCAAAACAAAAAGTACACCATTAGAACCGCCTTGTCCGACACCCCTGTATAAGAAACTATCTGTCCCTTGTCTTGAACAGCAAGGGACATATATTGGCTTTGAAATCAAGAAAAGTGGCAGCTACTACAACATTCTGCCTAAATGGCATATTTTTTTTTCTTTCTTTCCCACAGATATCTTGGCACTGGAACATCGTAGAGAGTTGTTCAATGGCTCATTTTAAAGGAAGTTAATTGGAATAAAAATCCTTTGTAACTAAAATAAATTATTTGTAAAAGAGAATAAATTTTTTATAGTAAATTACGATAACTAGCCTATGGTTAAGTTTACAGTAAAGGACGAACTATAGCCCATAGTTACTGGAATCCGGGTTGCGGCGGTAGCTAGCAACCTAGTTAGAGATGATCACGCCCCCATAGTAATCCGGGTTGCAGCGGTAGTTAGCAACCTAGCAAGACATTACCACACCCCATAGTAAAAAGTAAAGTAATCCATAACTCCTAAAAACAGAGTCAGATTAAAACAAGAAGTATACTATTAGAACCGCCTTGTCCAAAACATCTGTATAGAAAATTTACCATCACTTGGCTTGAACAACAGGGAAAATATATTGGCTTGAATTTTTATAAGAGAACAAACACTAGGAAACAGTGATTCCGATATGAAAAATATAATTTTTTCTTGTATCATTATTGTAGCAGTAGCTGCAATCTAGTAAAGAGCGATATCCAATCCATAGTAAACCAAAATTTAAAAACACATTTTGAAAAAAAAAATGTCAAGTGAGAAAGAATCGTCGTTTGAAGCCGTCAGGAATGGTGACTGTTGTTTGGTCTAATATTAATTGTGAAAGTTCGTTGATAAATAAATTTATGGAAATTTTGAAAAATAGCATGAAGCCCGTCGAAAATGATGTCGGATGAAAATAAAAGCTATACTATTGCAATCATTATGATTGAAACCCCCGTAGAAGAGGATTATAGTCCCCCATCTTGAACAATATCGAACGTGACTTTTTTTTGCAAGGGAAGGACTGGTGTCTCCTTTTTTCTGCTTTTTCCCAGAGGTGATCATATCGAACTAATAGCTCTAGAATGCTGGGTGAGGGTTTATTTAAAAGGAAATTTCCTTGTCTTTTGTCATTTTTTTTAACAACAAAAGATAATATTAAACTAAAATTAATTCTTGACAAAAACTACGTCGTTATATGTAAGTAATATATAACACGCTAATCATTTGAAAAGTCGTTTCCCTGGCGTATGATATTATATTTGAAAGACTCCGTTACTTCATTTTTTGTAGTCTTGTTACATTTCTTGAAATGAATCCAACTTGAACCAACTAACGTCAATTCTGAAAAAGAAAAGTCTATTAAGACACAAGTTTTGAAAAAAATTGAATTTTTGGCTGCACAGGTTCCTTGAGTACTAAGTTCCAGGTAAGGAAAACCGAGCTTATCTTCCTGTGTGGGATCATTTTCCATGGTTGTAAAAGTAGCTCTAGATGGACACCTAGAGAAATCTTGGGTGAAAACACATGAGGCGTTGGATGATTTTCCCCAGCCATGCGTTGTACTTCCGGTCGAAAAAAAAAATCAGGGAATCGGTACCTACGCTAGACCAACAATTAGTCAAGCATGCCAGAATGTTGTTGTTTTTTAGTACTAGCTGCAATCCTGTAAAGAACGAACTCAAAAATAAAATTTAAAAATCTGTTTGTGAAAAAATATCAATTGAAGGATAATCATCATTTGAAGCTGATTGAGTAATGGTAACTATTATTCCTGCTAATTTCAATAGAAATTAAATTGTGTTTCGAAATTTTATTAAAAACTAATTTCTTCATTGTTAAAGCAAGCAAAGGGAGGATAGGGACTCACTATTGCAGCAAGTCCATTTACGCCACACGTTTGTCTTTTGGTCGGAAAATAGCTGATCTTTAGGGAAAACGGTGGCATGGCACGGCGCACTGCCAGCTTTTCTCTGGCGGCATGTCGCCGACTGACACTGGTTTTTCTTATTAGGAAAGAGTTTCAAATCTGTTCAAAATGCCCAGAGTAACGTATCGTTCAAATCCAAATAAACAGATGAGTCTATTCCAGCACTTAAAACTCCAAGAACTTGCATCACATAATGACACGCGTAAATTCAAGGAAAACACAACATATGGAACAGCACTCAAAATCTGTAGGATTAAGAATTTTTCTTCAGACTGTTCAAACTTTTCCTATTCAATAGACGGTAAATAAACAATAAATATTAATAAGCATTCGTTTCCTTGTGTGTGTGTTTTCATGAAACCTGTCTTTCTGCTCAAAGAAACCTACTAATTACAATATCATGCTTTTCAACCCAGTGTGTGTCAGAAGAGTGGAGCAGCCTTTGTTATTTGTGTGTAGAAAAACACAAAAGAAAATAATGACTTAGTTTGTTGTTGAAAAGAGAAAAAAAACAAAGAACAGCGTCTTGAAAATACCGTATAGCATTAAAGTTAGACCTAGTTTGGTGTCCTTAACCAGGGCAATATTTTAACAATGGAAATCTCTATCTCCATTTTAACAGGCAGGGGCTTTGCAATGAAATGGAGGCAGCATCCCAAACTTTTTAGATTTGGTTAATTTTGGGCCGAAAGTTCCAAAATATTCCAAATCAGAGAAAAAACGAAATAATTGCAACAGAATCTCAGGAAGTTCAACATTTGAATCCGATTTGAATACCAATTTCAGAATGCGGTAGAGAAGGTTCAATGTTCAGTAGTTAAATTTGTAAATTACATGAAGGAAGTCTAGTAGTCATGTGTCTAGATATTAATTATAGCTAAACCTGAATCAAAACGCTAGGTTATTTTTTTCATTTTGTATTGGTTTGACCTATTTATATTTCAGGTTTCCTAGCCAAAGTTTAACAATGATCAATAAAATAAACAATATATGGCCTTCGTTGCAAGAGTTTAAGAACCTACTTTTAATTTACGACTAGTTAGAAATACTTTAAACTTACTATCATTGACTTGAATTAAAGTTTTCATCCGTATTTAAAAACAAAATTATGTTTGAAGGTACTATCCCCCCAGTTTTCAGAACGCAGAATTCCAAACAAATCAAAACTAATGTGGCTTTTTAAATAAAATCATAGATCCAAGCAGTTTAAATATTTTGTTGATTCATGACATTATAAGGTCGTTTTATGAAGGAAGAAACTTTTACGGGAAAAGATACTTTGTTATCCTATAAATTCCAAATATTTTACCCTTTCGTGGCATACTCAGTAACTTAAAAAATAAATAGTGACAATCCTTAATCCCAAGATTAAGATTAAAAACGATACTTTTGTAATAAAATACGCTAGGAACTAGAGCACAGGGATGGATTGACCGAGGGAATAACAAGCTATGGTTCATGACATGAGATAGATCTTAAAAGGGAATAATCTTAATAGATGAATAACCTCAAAACAATATATCAAACTTTGCTGTAAGAAATTAATAGGACTGCTGCAAGTGAGACAATAAGCTCATTAAGAAAATCTTGTGAAATTTCAACCTCCCCCCCCCCTGCCTCTTAAATATATCATACGTCGCAGCCTACTCTGTTTGTTTTCTCTTATTCCGTTTTCTGGTTAGAAATCAATTTTGATCGGCTTTTATAGTTACTTAGGATACCGGCATCAACAAATCACTTCATTACTACAAAAACACGAGGCTAAATGTAGACAGAGTGGTATTATGCCTCTACACCGTTGGTACCAGCAGCCCTACGGCAGTTCGCCACCGATAGATCGGTGCTGCGTTGAGGTCTTATGGCGAGCGAGTGTGAAACCATTAGGTTTTGGTGAGGTTCTCAAAAACTTCTGTCCGGCAAACAGATTCTAAGCATTTTCTTTTTACCTGATTTGGTGACTGAGGAAGAAGTGAAAGATAAATTATGGCAAGTGGCAAAGTGTTTTTGAGCCTGGGAGGGTTTATTATGGACAATTTTCATTAAATTTGTCTTCAAGTTTACCCATAGTTGTTTCTGCGTATAGTGAGTAGTTTAATCGTTCCATTATTTAGCTTTTGAAGAGATCATTGGATAAAAGTCAGTTTTCTGGACAAAATGACCAGAACTCTGGCAGTACAGCCTGTCCAAATCTTGACATTTACTTTTCTACTTCAACTATAGACTACTAAAATTGTAGAGGTCATTTCAAAGATAGAATCTAGATTCTATTGTCACATTATGTCAGACATTAAAGCTTTAAATCAATGAACAAATGAACTGAGGTATAACTTGCATTAAACCTAGGACTATTATTAGAAGAAATAGCCTACATACCATAATTTAGATTAAATTTCCAGCATAAATTGTAGTGCAGGTTGCTTTAAAGAACTCAGACAGGATGAAACTAGAGAGTTGGGGCTGAAGGAAACATAGCCTAGGCCTATTGGTAAAATAGACATCCACCATATTCTATGGCTAATATGGGAGTAAAGTTCATTTGTGATACAAATGGATGTTATATTTAGATCCAGAATGTAATTCTAGGTATATATTTGCACATTAGGGGAGTGGGGGTATATATTCTGCAAATAGGCTAGGCTATATAGGTTCTAAGAAATTCATGAATTTCTTAGAAAAACTGAGAAAACAAAAAGATAGGTGAAGATAAAGGCTCTACCCCTGCAAAATGTTTTAACTAGGATTATTCTGCATATCATGGAGTACTTCTTCTTCTTCTAATTCACAGCAGGCTAATTGTTTTTGTACTAATTGTTTTCTTAATGTGTTTCCTTATGTCCAGCTCAACTCTAGGCTTGCTCTTTACAATTATAATAATTGATTCTATTAGAAATTCAAACTTACCCACTCCACTGCCCTAATGTGCAAATATATACCCTGAATTGTAACCACACAAAGAAGAAGTTATGACACTAGTTAAGTTATTGAAAAGTCATTAAAAACATAGGCCTATAACTGGTTTATAGATAAGTTGTTCAAGAGTAATATATTCCAAAAATACTTTTTATAATAATTCTAACCTCATTTATTAGGCAACTCAAATATAAAGATTTTCCTACTGTTTCAAGTTTTTCTATTGCCATCAACAAAAATAGCCCTGAATTTTGCAATTTGAAACTTTGCTGTTGACAATTCATGGTATATTGCAATTCAGGGTATATATTTGCACATTAGGGAGATAGGGGTGGGTAAATTTGAATTTCCAATAGAAGCAATTATTATACTTGTAAAGAGCATAAAAAAAGGCATCAAGTGGTATGTTCACTTTATTTGTAAGTCAATAATGTGAACTGCCAAAATTTCACCAAACCCTTGGTATATGAGAATTTGGTAAGGTTTATTTTAACAGACTATTCAGGTGGCTAAAAAATAAATTTACCTCTAGACCTATAGTCAGAATTGCATCCTGAATCCAAATTTAACATGCATTTACATCAGAAATTAACTTTACCACTTCCTCTATATATGCTAATACAGGGTATATGTTTGCACATTAGGGGGGGGGGGTAAAGCTCAGACTTACCTCTATAGTCAGAATTGCATTTTGAATCCAAATTTAATGTTCATTTACATCAGAAATAAACTTTACCTCCACCTCCCTTAGGTGCAAATATATGCCATGAGTGGTATATATAGGGTTGGGGGTATAGTTAATTTCCAACACAAATGATTGTTAAATTGGGATTCAGGATGCAATTCTGACTATAGAGGTAAGTTTATTTTTTAGCTGCCTGAATAGTCTTTTGATATAAACCTTATCCCTAGAATTAGGGCTGTTGAGAAATAAACATGTTTACAAAACAATTTGTTATTTCATAGTCTAATATACAGAGTAGGCAAATTCAATTTGAAGCTAACCTATGTTTTCTCACCTTATCCAAATATATCTTCCATGTTATATATTTTCCATGGGTTTATTGATTCTTGATTTTGTCACTGCTGATTTAATTTATAGAAAAAAATGGTTTTAACAAGATTTACTGTAACATATCCATATAAGCTGGATCTAAAATATATGTGGCCTGGTGTGAACAAGAGCTAGGCCTTTGCGATACAACTGTTATAACTTAAATTAATTTCCTCTGTAAAGTGTGCTGCTTTTCTTTGCAACAGAAAAGCTGTGGGAAAATTGTTGGAATTGGCCATATAGTGGAAACAGACAAAACTTTGGTCTCAACTGGTGGCAAGTTTTTAGTGGAAGTCCTTAACCAAAAAGCAGAAACCTTACTCCAACAAATTCAGCTAGACAATAAGCCTGGATCAATAATCATTTTCAATTGTTGGAGGGACTACATTACAGCTGAGCTGGAGCAAGCAAGTTTCAAAAACTTGACTGTTAACCACACTAACAATTTTGTCAACCCAGAAACCAGTTTATCTACTCAACAAGTAGAGAAAATGTGAGGTTTTACAAAGCAGAGGAATGAACAGGACCAAGGTATAGCCTGCCATCATTTGAAATCATATCTAGCAGAGTACCTGAGACACGAGGGAATAGTCCCCAAAGCTGCAGCAAAAACAAGCAGCACTGTACCAAAAATCTTTCAGCACACCACCGCCAAAAAGGCTTCAGAGCACTGACACCACCACTGATACAGTTGATGGTGGCATGCCACTAGAAATTTGAAGCACTGAATTATTTTCTGAGACTATTGAGAAGCAAATATAATGCAAAATCTAATATTTAATGGTACATTCAAAAATTTTGAATCCTCTCAAAATATTTTTGTATCTACTCATCAGCTATGGACTTTACATTATGATTCACTTGTTTCTGGCTTCTTTGCTGCAATGTAACATTTTCTTATTAAAATGAGTTTTGATTAGCCATGATATTCCTTAAATATATTATTTATAGATGCTTTACCATATCCAAAAAAGGCAGCTATTCTACAAAACCCTTAGAACAAGGTTTTTACATATGCACATGCTTTTTTTTACACATGTACATTAGGGTGGTCCTTATTTTTTCACTTCAGAATTATAAACCTCCCACCCTGCCATTTTTGTCTACATCAAAAGTTAACAACATGGGCAAAAAATTTTCCAAATTGGTCAATATTTAGGGTATGCTCAATTCAAGTGAAGTTTAGCATACAATCGTTATACTTCTACTTGGACAATGTTTAACATAATTTTGGATGCACTTAGGAAATTCATTCAGCAAACAAAATTTAATGAGGACATATTAGATATAATCAATACTAAACTCATCCAATCATTAGTTTGTTAAAACAATCATAATGACTGGTTAAAATATGTCACTGGCATAGCAAATATCAAACATATCCTTCAGTAATTGATAAAAAATTACACACTACAAAGTCATGCTGGGCCTTGGCTGTCAGAGGTTGTGGCTAGCCCTTGAAGGATTGTTGACTTGTTAGAATCAGGAAAACGTATGCAATGCTCTTTAACTACTTGCAGAGCAAATTGCATCTGGTCTTCATTTTTTGTTAGCAGCAAATTGTAGTCCTGCATAAGGGCAACTCCACGTTTGGCTGTGTCATTCACTACTCGTAGTTCTCTGACAATTGCTTCAGCCTTCACATAGGATTCATTATCCACCCAGGTCTTAGGATCTGTAGACAAGAAACTATCTGGAATGGAAAGGATATGGAAGAAGTTCCTTGTATTCTGTGTAACAAAGTCCTGTAGATTCTTGTTGGTGACTGTAGTTTTGTCCACAGTGATGCGCTTTGGTGGGCCCTCTGTTCCTTTATGGCAGAGTGCTTCAACCATTGCTCTTTTTTCAGTTGCATCAACACCCCTGTCAAAAAATGCCAATCCTATCAGTTCTTTGCTAAGATACCACAGCTGCCCACACAGTTTCTTCAGTGCACCAGTTGCTGCTGGCAATCCACAAGTGAGGAGACTCTTCAGAAGCATTAAATCATTGGCTGGTGCTGCTGTTGGCAAAGGAGAAAGGAACCACAATTTAACATAACTTCCTACACCAAAAGCACAGAAGTTGCCCAGACCAGTGAATTCACGATCTGTCAGCTTGAAGCCAGAATCTCTGAACATGTATATTTTCAATGCATAAATCAGCCATGCCATGAAACAAGCATGATGAAGGGCTCCTGGTTTCCTGAACATCACACCACAAGCCGGAAGGCCACCAATGAACAGCAGGGAAAGCTTGAGGAGCTCACAGTAGTCTTCACATTGGTGACAAATACCCAGCTGATCAGTCAGAAAGGTCTTCATATCATCCAGGGCATCAACCAGAGCTGCAGCAATGACCGGAACCTCAACACCAGGCTTGTAATCAGCATATACAATGTTTGGCCTAAAGGCTTTGAACTGTTTGAACAGCTGGATGTCTGGGCCACTTGAAGGTCCCATTGTGATGCTGAATGCCTCTTCCAGCATTAATTCATGGATGTGGTGCCTGCATGCAAGATGCAGAACACTTCTACCAAGATGCTGTTCAAACAGAGTACAGGCACCGTTCATTTGGCCGGTGTTGCTTGATGTTGTATCAAAGCTGAGAGCCTTGATGCTGTCTACAATGCCCCAGTCAGACACTGTGTCCATCATTGCATCTACCATGGCTTTACCAGTACCTGAAGCCAGCTTTGGGATACAAAGCAGTTGTTCTGTTCCAGATCCAGAAACAATTATCAGCAGTTGGTCAACTTTTTCATCTCCAGTGAGGTCTTCCATAAGCTTTCCATCCCAGTGAAGAACCATTGGCTTCTGGGGATTGAAATCAGACTTCAACTGAGATGAAAGTATGACACGATGCTTCTGACGGTAACTTCTTATAGATGATCTGTTGATACTGAAATCCGGAACGTTGTGACCTGTCGCTTGAATTATTGGGGCAATGATCTGAACTGCTTGCCTGTCACTTGTCTTTGTGTGGTCTAGGGATGACAGGAGTGCAGGAGTTAAAATGTTAGTTCTTCCATGTTTTTGTTTTGGTGTACATGGTTGTTTGGTGGCTTCACTGCCAATTCTTTGTAATACTTCCATGTCTGCATCATCATTACTAGAAGACGAATCAGAAGACTCCAACAACACAGTTCGATCCAGATTTGCTATGTCAAGTTGCTGTTTCGTCTTCAAGTGAAACTGGCTTTTTTGTTTATTTTCCTGTACTTTCTCCTTTTTTGTAAGTGACATGTCAACCCCTGCCATAACCCCTCGCCTTCCTTTTTCCCGCTGGGCCAACAAGAATTGCTTGTCTTCCTCAATTTTGATGAGCTGTAACGCTTCCTGGTGAGCTATGTCAAAGAGATCATTGAAAGCTTCCTTGAATTCTTCCTCATTGGCTATCTGAGTTGCTGTCCTTCTTGCTTTGTTTTTCTTCAACCCTTCCCATCTCTGCACTAAAACTTCAAGTTGGGCAACTGCGTGATCACTCTGGTGCATGGGTATTCTGGATTTCTCCCAGAACATTTGAACGTCCTTAATTACTGATACTGCTGCCTCATGTTTAGTCTTGGCTACTTTCAGCTTTGTGGCATAGAGCCTGAGAACATCACCAATTGATGGCAATTTTGAACCATATAGATCTTCCAAAGCTGAACCGAGCAGGTACACTTCCTGTTTACTGCATGTGGATGTGGAAATCGCCATGACCAACTGTAAAACAAAACATTTTATGTGTAGTTTAACAATTGTCCAATCTGTCAGAAAATTACATAGCAGACAACATTGAATCAAAAATAGTATTGTTCTAATAGCAAATTAATAACAAGTCAATTTCAAATATGAATTTATTATATCTGACAAATGACAAAATTTCAGTTATAACAACAAACATTAAATGTAAATTGATATATTCAGTTATTCACCTGATATTGTCTTATCAGCTTGGTATCCTATGTATTTATAATCAATCTTTATCTGAGAACATAAAAACTAAACAATACTAAAGATGTCTGCTGCAAGAATATTTAATCAAATGTAATAATAAATCATTGATTGATTTAGTAAGTAAATGTTGAAGTTAATTTTAAATAGTGACATAAACTTCTGTAGTTTTACACAAATATATCTGCTAGATTTGCAAGAAAATGCACTGACACCTAATTGATTATTAATATATTACCCTGAATCCCTTCAGTTATCTCTTTATATAATACATAACACCTGTTTTTTGTTAGAGTTCACAATAAATACACAATTAACTAATAAATATATGCCCTGAACCAATGATTTTCTTTATATACACCCAATTTCTATAACATTCGAGTATAATCAAAATTCGGGTGCCTTGAGCATACCCCAAACATGAAGTTATCCTAAAAATAAACGACACTTTTTTTTCTATCATAGAAGAATAGTTTAGGATGGTGGGAGGCAGGAAAAACAAAAAATATTTTTTTGATATATACATAAGGACCACCCTAATGTACATGGAAGCATGTATAAAGTGGAAGAATTAAACTTATATGTCTTTGTCTTCAACCTTCTCAAAAAATTCAAATTTAGAATAAAAATGAATTCCTTTAAAATTTTGTGATATAGATTAGGTTCTTGAGGCTGATGCTCAGTTGCCAATTTTTCAGATTGCTGATCATCTGCCTCCTATTTTACCAAAATATAAGCAATACAGGTCCTTAAAACAAAATTTGCGCACAAGATGGAATGCAACATATAGTATAATGCAAAGTATTATTCAATACAAAGACCTTCTGGCAAGTGTTTTGTGTAAAATTGGGAAACCTGACCTTGTTCTAGATGATGAGGCATATGAACTGATGCATGACCTTTGCTCTCCACTGTCAAAATTTTCTACTACAGTTGAGGCCATTGAGGGAGAACTCTTTCCCACCCTAAATATTGCTCAGCTCTGTTGGGGCCTCTTAAAAGGTCACCTTGAGGAGCAACCTCATGATAGCAGCTTTATTTTGCTTCTGAAAGAGAAGGTGAGAAATAAGTTTGACTTTCACTTCCCGTCTTATGGTTTGTCAGCTGCACTTTTAGACTTCAAAATATTCAAGATAAATGAAATTGATGACCATCTCAACCTTCTTGATGGTTCACTGACAAGAAGGGAATTCTTGTTTAAAATGGTCAAAACTCTAGTGCTAGAGACTGACACAAGGTACTTTATCACATCTGATATGAACAGAATTTGGCCAATCAGCACTCCAGGCTTCTCCAGTTTAACTTGTGTCAAGCATTTTAGTGCAGTAGAAATTCTTTTGTACAAAGTGGAGATGGCCCTTGAAAAGCTTGAAGAGGAGGCTGTAATTTCTGGTGCTTTCAGTGGATCAACTAACCCAATCAGTGGGGTGAATATGGGTAATGGATTTTCTCAGAAGAGCAGAAACTCTAAATCTCCTCATCATCATACATAAAAGAAGGAAGCTGCTTGACCAGATAAATGTGTGAGAGTGATGATGCAGAACAGGATAAAAATTATGATGTGATTCAGTGTCAAGTCAATTTATATCTGGCCTTGGCAGCCCATGCCAGGAGATGACCCTGTCCAAGTTGATGCAATCAATCAAACCATTGCCTTCTGAAAAATATATTCTATTCAGATGTCATGCATTGCAGCTTTGTTAAGAAAAGTTATATTGCTGGCAGCAACAAGTGCTGCAGTAGAAAGGGTTTTAAGTGGTGCAGGACTAATTGTCACTGCTATGCATTCTATGTTGGCTCCACACCATGTAAACAAGCTTATTTTTATACATGATAACTGCAAGCTTGGTAAAGCTTTAAAGGAAAGTTCTAGAGTTTATTTCTAGCTAAGTGTTTTGAATTTTTAATTCTGGCTCCCTAAACTGCCTGAGAATTGACAAAATAGAAATTAAATTCTGAAATTTAAGGCCAGAATTAAAAATTTAAGAACATGTTTATAATATATTCAATAATATAATTATAAAGAATGTTTTTTTTATAAGATGATGCCTCTTTTTATATAAAAGATTTTCTTTACAAAATGTTACTTCTTTTTCTTATTACACCTGGGAACAAACTGTTCTTAAAAAACAACATGCTAACTTTCTGAAAATTGGCTATGTAAAAAAAAAAAAAAAATCAAATAGTAAATGCTGTACACTAAAGTATAACTTTGATTGGTTGATATGCTTACCTGCCATATTCAAGTATGTCCACGATCACAGTACCTTAATTCCTGAGATGGGAAGGACAAAAAATAAGCTCTTTCATTCTCAATGAAGTTGGTCAAAATATTTAATTTAAAACTTTTGTTTTATCACTTGGGAGGATTCAATCTTGAAACAATGAGAAACAATAGCTTCAGTAGCATAGAGAGTGAGGGGTTAAGGGTAGTCAAAAAAGTGGAATGCAGGTTGCAAGACCAGGAAGTTCAAACATAAAGTAAGATATACACATCAGATTCCATTGATGTTTCATAAATTAGCCATGGATTTATGGTGTAAGTAAATTTGTTTCATTCAAGTTTTAGAGCTTAATTTGAACTAAATTTTAAATTACCTATTTTGTCAGATTCATTCAATTATCAGGCAGTTTAAGGTCTTGCTGTTGATTAGTTGGATTGAAAGAATGTTTTTGAGATGTTAAGATTGATATCTTGTCCTTAATTTATCCAAGGTTTGGTCATGGTAATGAAGCTGAAAAGAAATTGCAGACTGAATTATGATAAAAATTGATACTAATTAAGTTTTCAAAACTTTTAAAAAGTAGCCAAAAAAACTCTAAAAATAGAACAAACGCCAATCAATTGATGGTGTGCTGTCGCCAATTTTTATTTCGGTGTGGCTTTGGGGTCTAGGAGGGAGCAATGACAGAAGACAGAGCTTTCTTCAACAGAATTCTTACTGACATCAATGCATTCTGGGTGACCTGTTTTCCATAATTCTCTGTTGTATTTTCCTTAATTTTGCTACAAAAGTACTATATTTTCATTGTAGTTTTGTATATTTTATTAGGATTCACCTAACTTCACTTCTTGGTGTGGTCACTATAACACATAAGTACCCAAAATAACGTTTTACTATTAAGACTGAGGAAAATAATAATTACAGCTCCTTAATCAGTTACAAATAGCAATTTTTTCTCTAGCCAGTTTTTTTTTTAGAAACAAGTTTTTAAGCTTTTGGTTACTATGAGCTGATTGAAGCCCTTTGAGGGCTAACAGCGTAATTTCCCACTGAAGCAAGTATTGAACTATTGGATAACATAAAAAACACATAGTTAGGTTTTCCCTGGGCTCCACCAACCCCAGGGATGACTAGGGGTAAAGTATAGTGAAGCTGTAGTCAAAATTTGTTAAGTACAATTATTCTAAATATTATGAAGAAAGAATTATTTCCTTAACATGTTTCCTTTTCAACAACCCAATGATAGACTTTTACCAATTCTTTCTTTTTTTCTCTTTTTCAATAAGATTGTGGTTACCTTGATAATGCAGTCCCCCTCCCCTAATGGCCCCACCTATAGCCTTAGGATGTAGGCTATACAAAACTAAATGAAACCACTGAAACAAAAAAAAGTCACCCTATTATATGCAGCATGGTTCTATTATTTTCTTTATTGTGTTTTTTTCATTGGTATGCAATTTTAAAATCATCTCTACGAATACTTATGTCCCCAATTTGATTTTTTTCACTGGTAGAACTAGATTTCATTAAGTTGGGAATGCAGAATCCAATTTTAACAAAGAACCCATGATGTTTCACAAGATTCAAATAATGGTTAAAATGTATTATTAGGACAGCATAGGAGACCACCAGGAGAGCAAGGAAGGGGGCGAATTATCAGGGTGACAAATATCATATTGAAAAGAAAACATGAAATAAGCAAACAAATGGTGCTATGTCTATTTACTAACATATTTCCTTCAGAAGAGCCCTAACTTTCCAGTGTTACCTCAGATAGCCTAGGCCCGGACTAGGAAAGAAGAAATGTAATATTAGATTACCTGTTCAATGTTCTTTTCAAATATGATAATCATTGCTATTGCAATTACATCCCAGTCTCTATTAGTGAGGCCAGATAAAAAAAATAGGCTATAGCCTATATAAAACTTTTCTGGTTTTGCTGATTTGCAATTATTTTTGTGTGTGCTTATTTCTTGTCAACAGTTGGTTCACAATGTCATTATTATAGTACAGTAACAAAATTAGTTTAGTAACAAAACAGTTGTGCTGTTCTGTTTCCTAATTAAATAAAAAAATCAAGTTTGTTTTTAACTGAAAGTAAGGAGCAACATTAAAATTTAAAACAAACAGAAATTATTCTGTATATGAAAGGGGCTGTCCCCTCCTCAACACATTGCTCTTTATGCTAAAGTTTTTTTTTATTGTGTTAAAGAATAAAGTTATGAGACAGAGTCAAACTTTAGCATAAAAGAGCAAGGTGTTGAGGAGGGGACAGCCCCTTTCATACATGGAATAATTTCTGTTCGTTTTAAGTTTTAATGTTGCTCCTTACTTTCAGTTAAAAAAACTTGTTTTTTTTTAATTTAATTTCTGAACGTTTTTGAATTAATGCAGCTTTGATTTTGGCTCACCATACATGAATAATTAAAACGAAATTTGCGTGTTAAATTTACTTTTTTTTGGCTAAATGACTTTCTCGAAATTTTGTTCTGACGTAACTTACGTAACGAACTTCTATATTCGTATGTTTTTATTAGGTATGTTAGGGAGTTCGCCCCCTAGTCAATACCTTGCCCTTTACGCTAAAGTTCGAATTTTGTTTGAATCACAAAGGCCGGTTTATTAGAATAGATAGCTCTGTTTGAAAGTACTAAAAAAAAAACTAGCGTAAAGAGCAAGGTATTGACATGGGGGGCGAGCCCCCTCATATACGTAATGATTTCTGTTCGTTAAGTTTTAATGTTGCTCTTTACTTTCAGTTGAAAAAAACTTGTTTTTTATTTAATTTCCGATCGTTTTTCAAATAATGCTGGGAAGTCCGGCACCCCCTTCATAGAAAAGTCCTTTCCCCCAAGGAAACATTCTCCATTGAAAGATCCTCCCTCGTAACCCCCTACTTTGACATCCCCCCACCAGAAAAAAATCCCCTCCTGAAAACGTCTGTATACTTCCCAATAACCAGTACTATATGTAAACAATGGGCAAAGTTCATGACTTGCAGCCCTTCCCCTGGGAACTGTGGGGGATTAAGTCATCCTCAAAGACATATTTATTAGATTTTCGACTATGCTGAACGAAATGGCTATCTTAAAATTTTGATTGGGTGACTTCTGGAAAAAAAATGAGTGTGGGAGGGGGCCAAGTTACCCTCCAATTTTTTTGGTCACTTAAAAAGGGCACTAGAACTTTTAATTTCCGTTCGAATGAGCCCTCTCACAATATTCAAGGACTACTGGATCGATACAATCACCCCCTAAAAAAAAAAAAAAAAAAAAAATGCATCCGTGATCTTTCTTCTGGCAAAAATACAAAATTCCACATTTTGCAGATATGAGCTTGACACTTCTATAGTAGGGTTCTCTGATATGCTGAATCTAATGGTGTGAGTTTCATTAAATTGCTATGACTTTTAGGGGTTGTTTTCCCCTTTTTTCGAAAATAAGGTAAATTTTCTCAGGCATGTAACTTTTGATGGGTAAGACTAAAAGTGATGAAACTTATACATTTGAAATCAGCATAAAAATCTGATTCTTTTTTATGTATCTATTGGTATCAATAGATGCAATTTTGTTTTTAGAGTTTTGGTTACTATTGAGCTGGGTCACTCCTTACTTACAGTTCGTTTCCATGAACTGTTTGATTTACACTCTTTTCAAGTATAATATTTGGTATAACATGTCAAGGGGTGACAAACAACAGAGAACTGTGTTATTTAAGGCTATATTTGGGACCATTAGGGGAGGGGAGGGGGGATAGGTGCATTGTCAGAGTTCAAATATAACACTTAGAAAGAAAACCTATTGGGTTAAAATTGTACTACTCTTTTGTTATTATGGTGCATCAAAGCTGGTCTTCAGAATACCAGCTCTCCTATACTACTTTCAAAAGCCAAACTAAATCAGAAAACTTATTTATATAGCCAAGGGCTATATCTATCTGAGAAGAAAGGGGGGGGGGCTTATAAAATTATGGCGGTAGTGATAGTTATATTTGGAAAGAAGGTAGAAAAGATAATTAAATAGTATATATATCTTCCAACTAGCAGATGAATCAAATTATTCTCAAATAGTTACCCTGTTTTTTTTTTTTTTTTTTTTTTTACAGCACTATGAGCTGACTGCAAGAAATAAGGGTAAAACAAAAATTGAACATATAAAATGAGAAAACCGAGGGGTTAGGGAGGGTGGCCTAGGATTCAATTAAACTGGAAGCACATTAGAAAATCCATAAGGCTTAATAAAAATTTTCCAAGCATAATAATGTCAGAATTTTGCTATGACACCATTTAGTTCAGAAGGGGGCCTAAAGTAAAGTTGTGTCCAGAGCCATTTGAAAAAAAAAACTTTCAAGAATCAGCTCTAACCCTGAAAATCTCTGAAAGTCTGAATTAGAGTTGCTTGTCAGTGGTATTGGGCCAATGGAATCCTTTTCCGTGTTCTTAGGGACCAACTCTTATTGACAGTAATCTTAAGTGTGTCAATATAGGGGGTGGTGACAGCAGGAAGGTTGTTCCAATGAGCTACCACTCTATTGGAGAAGTATTAGTTTTGGCCTATGGTATATGCTCTTTTTTGGGATTACTTCTTACTGTGTCCTCTTGTCCTGAAGTTTTCATTGAGTTGAAAGGACTTTTGACAGGAGAGGTTGGAATTCAAAAACATACAAGTCATTATGACACCTCCTTTCTGGTGTCTTTGTATAAGTGTCAAGAGCTTTAGGTTATTCAATCAAGATGGATAGTTAAGATTCTTGCTTCCATAAACAACTTTTATCGACTGTCTTTGGACAGACTCTATTTTCTGCTGATCAGCGCTGTTCAAGGGTATGGCAACATACATCCCAAGTTCAAGCTATGGTCACACAAGACACTTGTACAGCTTAGCCATAATTTTGGGTGATAGGCTATGTAGTGTATGCTTAATTATGCCAAGGGTCTGGGATACTTTGGTAGCATCCCAAATGCCAACATAAAACCAATTGAAGCTGCAATCTTAAGTAGTTGTACCTATAGTGATATCTAGTTATCTTCAAAAGCAACAATTTGCCCGTATTAACACTAAATTTAAGGGTGCAACTACATTTGAGACAAATTTAGAACACATTGGGTCATAGCACTTCTATTGTTCAGACCCAGAGTACCATATCCTCCAATTGAGGTAAACCTGTAGATGTTAGTGGTTTTGTAAATGGATAAATTGGGTATATTGTATATTTTACTTTAATTTTACAGATCCCTATAGAATTGGTATTTTACCTATTTTATGTATTTTACCAGTATTTTACTGATGTTTTACATATTGTATGGCACATTATAGTTAACATTTAGCAAAACACCCAAAGGCTTGGAGGAACAGGTTTGGATATGATACTGTTATTGTAGTTTTACTGGATACACAGCAGGGCAAAAAAAAAGAAGCAATATAGTTCTTAATTACACTGATTATTTTCGTTGTGAATTGTTTATGATTGAGTGACAAATTGGTATTTGGCTAGCCCGTCTCATACAGCATATCAGTTTATTTACATATGCCTATTCTCTTTTAATGAACATTTTGTGTAAGTATTATGTAAGCATTTTTTTTTTACAATTGTTCTCTCCCTTCCCAGGAAAAAAACAGCAACTCATTTATGACTTCCAATTCAGTTTTTTTTTTTATTATATATTTATATATTTATATATATATATATATATATATATATATATATATATATATATATATATAATATATATATATATATATATATATATATATATATATATATATATATATATATATATATATATATATATATATATATACATATATATATGTAATTATGTATATATATATATATATATATGTAATTATGTATATCATAAAAAAACTAAATTGCAAGTCATAAATGAATAATTTTTTTTTTTTTTTAAGCTGGATAATTTGATTAGGGAGTGTCCAGAAATTCAAAGAAGTTTGAAGTGTCAGGGGATTTGGCCCAAACGGGCCCCTTTCTTTGACCCTAAGGAAATCAGAGCTTATTCATTATAAATAAATAAAATGAGGTTAAATCCAATTTATGTGCCCTAAACTAAATAGTATTTTAGAAAAACTTGAATTCATTTTCATTAAGGGATTTTCTACCCGTTGGTTTTCAAAATAGAGGAGGGGTATTACCTTTTTAAGCCTAGGAAAATCAAAATCTTTAAAGATTTAATTAGAAGCTTAAGAAATGATACAAAAAAAAAAAAAAAAAAAAAAAAAAAAAAAAAAAAAAAAAAAAAAAAAAAAAAAAAAAAAAAAAAAAAAAAAAAAAAAAAAAAAAACTTCAGGGTTACTTCAGGGGAGAAGTAACATTTATCATACATTCTGGATGTCAGACTATTGTTCAATTAAATAGGAGGAGGGTTTGCCCAGACTCTTGCCTTGTAGGGAAATCAGCCACCAAATCAATTGAATGTTCATCCAGGCATTCTAATACAGGGCAAGCAATTTATTACTGACTAGAGAGCTCTATTAGTTGATTCTGCCAACAACAAAGTCTTAAAAGAAGAGAAGTTTTTGTCTTGGTGCAAACATCCACTAGTATCTTGATCCCATTCAAAGAAGGAGCTATCTAAATCTGTTAAAGATAAGGCTTATTTTCTCAATTCAGAAATACCTGTTTTAGCTTTACAATTCTTGACAAAGGATGGTTAGTCTCATTCCATCTAGGCTCTCTAGGTTGCTACAAATCCTTTTCTGCCACAAACCACTTAAATTCATTGTATTTTGGGATAATAAAATCAAGATTAAAAAACAACCCTGTCAGGCACCCATTCCTCCCAAACCACCTCCATTCACTCTTACTGCATTTGCCAAGTCAATTTATGTTGTTTTCTGTACCAGTCAGGTTGAAAGTTGTCTGGCTGTGACTAGACATAGATTATCTGAGAGATACATCTTGTAAAAACAAAAGGAATGTTAAGACAGTAGAGAAAGCATTAAAATATGAACTAAGGAGGTATGAAGTGGAGGCCGGATAAAATTACAGAGGATTTGGAAGATGCAGCTAGACAGCATGATAGTAAAATATTGTACTAGCATTTTAATAAATTGAGAGGGAGTAGGCAATCTGGACTTGTCCCAGTTAAAGATAGGAACAGGGCCACAATTAGTGATAAAGAAAGAGTTAAAGAGAGATGGGCAGACATTTTGAGAATATGCTAAACCTTCAGGGATTGTCCGGAAAGTAATAGGACTGAGTTGATTTAAAAACATTTATTGAGCCAATTGTTACAATTCTTTAAAACTTTTCAAAATAGGCTCCTTCTGCGTTAATGCAGCGCTGCCATCGCGATTTCCAAGCATTGAAGGCGTCATGGTATGCATTCTCCAGAATAACCTTGAGAGCCGCGGTGTATGCTGCTTGGATCCCCTTTGGCGCCTCAAAATGCTTGTTTTTCATCATCCTTTTCAGGCGAGGAAACATTAAAAAGTCCGAGGGGGGCCACATATGGGCTGTAGGGAGGCTGCAGAAGCTTTGGGATGCTGGCCTCTGTCAGGTAGTTATTCACGAGAAAGGCGGTGTGAGCCGGGGCGTTGTCGTGGTGCAACTTCCAGTCGGCTGCGGGGTCTTGTTGGATTCAATTGACCCTTTGTTTGAGTCTTTTGAGCGCTTCTACATAAAACTTGACGTTTGCAGTTTATCCAGGAGGAACAAAGTCATGGTGGATGATGTCAAAAAAGACAATGAGCATCGTTTTCACTTTGGATTTGCTCCTTCTTGCCTTTTTTGGGCAAGGAGACGCCGACTTGTGCCACTCAGAAGATTGCCTCTTTGTCTTAGTATCACGCTCAAAGATCCAGGACTCATCACCTGTAATTACGTTATTCGAAAATTGGGGGTCACTTACAAATGTTCGAATTTTCTTGGCACACTTCCATTTGCCGCAATTCCTGGTTATCAGTGAGCACTTTGGGACCATCTTCGTGCACACCTTGTGCATGTTCAAATGCACCGTCATAATGTCATGAATGACAGATTTTGGTAAATGTGATATTTCGGCAATTAAAAGAATGCTTAGTCGACAGTCTGAGTTCAAAATTCTGCGCACACGAGTCACATGTCGGTGTTTGCCGAAGTCGAAGGTCTTCTAGTACGGTCTTCATCGGCAATCTCTTTCTGGCCCTCCAAAAAGGCCTGGTCCCTCCAAAACACACAAATTCTTGCTAAAGCAACATCTGGGTAAGCCTGCTTGATCATATCAAACGTCTATGTCGCAGATTTACCGAGTTTCACACATAATTTAATCGCGTACTTCTGCTCTAAAGAACGCTGCATGTTCGGCTTGCACCACTCACAGAAACCACGTCACGCGAAAATGCCTGTACTGACTCTCCAGGTGCTCGGAGACAACTGACCAACTGCTCGTTCGTTATCTGTGTTAGCCCTCTACCAAATGCAGTCAATGCACGCACGCTCCGAAGTACAGTCGCGGGGGAAGAAAATCAGTCCTATTACTTTCCGGACAAACCCTGTAGATAGAGTCGCAGGAAAAAATATAGAGGAAAATGAAAAAGTTTGTGATACCTTGGATGTGAAGGAAAATTGGTTTTATAAGGAAGGATTAGCGACAGTACTAAAAAGGTTAAATGATAAAAAGGCTCCAGGTGCTGATAGTGTGGTATATGAGTTTCTTACATTGCCGAGGATTTGGAAGATGCAGCCAGACAGCTTAATAGTAAAATATTGTACTGGCATGCTAATAAATCGAGAGGGAGTAGGCAATCTTGACTTGTCCAGGTTGAAGATAGGAACAGGGCCACTATTAATGTTAAGGAAAGAGTTAAAGACAGATGGGCAGAACATTTTGAGAATATGCAAAACCTAGATAGAATTGCAGGAAAAGATATAGAGAAAAATGAAAAAGTTTGTAATACCTTGGATGTGAAGGAAGATTTGTTTTGTAAGGAAGGATTAGCGACAGTACTAAAAGGATTAAAAGATGATTAGGCTCCAGGTGCTTATAGTGTGGCAAATGAGTTTCTTAAATATGGCGGCTCTGAGATTAGAAATAAGTTACTGAAGATTATGAATATGATATTTGAAATGGGGAAGTATCTAGCGATTTTAGGAAAACCTTAATTAAACCACTGCATAAGAAAGGTGATCAGATTGGGTGTGGTAATTATCTAGGCATTAGTTTGGTCTCTGTAGGTAGCAGATTGCTTAGTAATATGATACTTTTTAGACTAAGAGCTGCTGTAGACAAAGTATTAAGAGAAGAACAGTGCGATTTTAGAAAAGGTAGCAAATGTGTCGACCAAATTTTCACTCTTAGGTTTATTATTGAGAAGTGCCTGAGTTATCAAACACCTTTGGTCCTCAGTTTTACAGATTATGAGCAAGCGTTCAATTCTGTTGATAGAAGAGCTTTAGCAAAGGTCTTGTCCTTATATGGTATACCAGACAAATACAGTAAAGTGATTAGTGCTATGTACGAAAATAACACTGCTGTGGTTAAGGTAGGAAATGAGGTTAGCAGCTGGTTTCTTACTAAATCAAGAGTTAAGCAGGGGTGTGTTCTATCCCCCTTTATATTGATCATTTTGATGGATTTTTTCTTAAGAAGCCCAGGAAAGGCAATGGGAGACCATGGAATCAAATGGGGAGGAAAAACTCTCCTGGACTTAGATTATGTTGATGATTTAAACATCTTAGATGAAAGTGTGAGCAAAATGAATGAACTTTTAGAGGTTTTGCGAGTTCAATGTGCTAGAATAGGCTTGAAAATAAATGTTAAGAAGACTTAAATGTTGTGGTGGACAGCTTCATTTACCTTAGTAGTATCATAGGCAGCGCGCTAGCGCTGCCTATTTTTAACAGTCGAAAGTGATTGGAAAGCAACTAACACCCCTTCCACGCCCACCATTTCCCCAAACACATCCAATAAAGATTTTGAGATAGCCATTTTGTTCCACGCAGTTTCAGGTTCAGGAAATTATACCTTTGAGCAGGCCACTCCCCTGACAGTCTTCAGGGTACGGGTTATAAGTTATGCCCTGGGGGCATATAAGGTTTTTATTGAAATCTGTGTCGTAGAAACTTGAAAAAGGGCTCATTCGATTGGAAATTCAAAGGGCTAGTGCCCTTTTTAATAGTCAAAAGTGATTTGAAGGCAACTAACCCCCCTCTCACGCCCATCTTTTCTCCAAACACATCCAATCAATATTTTAGATAGCCATTTTATTCAACGTAGTTGAAAGTTCTGGAAATTAGGTCTTTAAGGATGACAACCCCTCGCCCCCCACAGCCCTCAGGGCAAGGGTTGTAAGTTATGCCCTGGGGGCATATAAGGTTTTAATTGAAAGCGTAGAAACTTAAAAAGGGCTCATTAAATTGGAAATTCAAAGGGCAAGTGCCTTTTTTTATAGTTGAAAGTGATTGGAGAGCGACTAACGCCCCTCTCACGCCCACCATTTTCCCAAACACATCCAATCAAAATTTTGAGATATCCATTATTGGGAGGTAATCTACGGGGGTCACCACTTATTGATGCAAAAATGGCGCAAAAAGGTTGCTATGCCACTTACTCGAGGGGGAGAATCCCTTGTCGGCCCAAAGGTTAGTGGGATTCCCGCGCTTACTCCAACGGTTCCGTCTGATTCGGGTACGCGTCTGTGCCAGATTTACTATATACCCTGCCTTAGGGTACTCTAGCGTGGTCGAATGGTCCCAGGGGCCACTTTTAAGGCCAAGGGTTACCGGTAATATTTCTAACTATCTCTTTAGACTCGACCTAGGCTGAGAAGTCAAAGATTATAAAGTATAAAAATCTAACTGTAATCAAGACACGCTATAAAAAGGAACTAAAACAAAAAGGAACTATTTTCCCCAGCCCGCTCAGCCAGCCGCGTGTCTGCGACGGGGTGATGGGGTGGTAATGAATTTTTCCAGCCAATCCGAGGGCTTACTAAATTACTGGTCAAACATCCCCAACTGCTCACTTAACCTCGTGGTCTATGTAACCAACTACGCAATTAGGAGGACAGAAAATGGCGCCACCAAAATTAAATGAAAATTAATAATTATTACTAGGGGAAGGAAAATAATTAAGGGGCCAAAAGAAAAGAATCTGGGAAGGACATTTATCTGAACAAACTGGGACCAAGGGTTCCAACACCTCCCTCCTAAGATAAATGGCCCGCATCCCCGGTGGATTGGCTGGAAATTTGGACATAAAATCAAATTAAAATAAACACAAATTTTCTTCTTCGGCTTCCTCTGGTTTTACTGTTTATCTCTTCATTAGAGCTCCTGCCGTGCGGGGGTTTCTGCCTTTCCGAGTAGTGTGCGGTACTATGAAATTTTCTTCATTTTTCAGCATTTTCTCTTCCTCCTCCGTTGGGAATAATTGCAGGATGTCGTCCTCGGAACTCTCCTGACGGTCAGCGAACATGTCGAGAAGAGCCCTATCAGTTAATTTTTCTGGGGGGATTAGGGGGGTTGATACAGGGAGCAGGGGTTTCATTTCTTCGGCCGGATATCGAATATCCGTGGCGGGATAATTAATCTCTGCTCTGCTTGTAGATGCAGTAGCAGGATACCGAATATCCGTAGCGGGGTAATGAATCTTTGGCGTAGCTGTTATAGGAGGTAGTTTTGGTTTTGGGGTTGTAGTAGTCTTTCCTTTCGAAGGTTGCCTTTGTAAGGCCACTCCAGATGAGGCTGGTGATGAGTTGGGATTGTGGTGGGGTTTTATTGGGGCGCGAATGGATGCAGAATGCGGTTGTTTGTGACGATTTGGGGAGGGGTGTAAAAAAGGAGTGGTGCTTGGGCGAATGTGTGCGATGGGCGGACGGGTGTTACGATGTGGAGGGGGAAGAAGAGGGCTGACGTAAGGGCGCGCGGATTCGTATCGGATTCGGACGCGTCTGATTCGGAAATATTATTTAGTTTTCTATAGTCTACGCAAAATCTAATGGAGCCGTCCTTCTTCGGGACTAATACGACTGGTGCTGCATATTCTGAATTTGATGGTTCTATAACCCCTAAATCGAGCATTCGGTCTATTTTTTTTCATCTCTTTCCTTTTAGCTTCTGGTATTCGGTACGGGTATTGTTTTATTGGTTTCTTGTCCTTTAATAGTATTCTATGTACTACATTTTCTGTTTTTCCGATTTGGTCTGTTAATACGTCTGCAAATTCCGTGAATAACTTATTTAATTGGGATTTCTGAGCTTGGCTCAGATGTGTTTCTGCCGAAACTCTTTCAATGGCATTTATATGTGTTTCCGCCGGGTCTATTGTACTCAATGGGGCACTTTCCTCGTCCTTTTCGGAGGTCGAAATCATGAGACAGCGCTTCTGCGGATCCTTGTGGTTTTCTTTTTCATTTTCCTTGTTAAATTTCCTCAGTAAATTCACATGGTAAACTTCTTCTTTTTTCCTTGCTCCATCTAATTCTATCATATAATTTACATCATTCATTTTCTTTTTCACCTTAAACGGTCCTTTCCATCTTACTTCCAATTTATTATTTCCGTCCGGTAACAATATGAGGACTTCATCCCCTTCCATGAATTCGCGCAATCGGGCGGATTTATCGTACCATATTTTCGTTTTATCTGCATATTCTCCCTGTGCTTGCTTGGCAATTTTATGGTATTAATGCAGTTTTTCTCGTAGTGATAGCAAGTGGGTTATCACTGTTTCTTCATTTTTCTCCTCATTCTCCCATGATTCCTTTAAAATGTCTAACACTCCCCTCGGGTTTGTCCCATATAGTAATTCAAATGGCGAGAACCCTGTAGCTTGGTGTGGAGTTTCTCTGTATGCAAAAAGGACATAAGGAAGCATTTTGTCCCATTGGTTTACATCATGTCTTACAAAACGTCTCAACATACTAATTAGGGTTCCGTTAAATCTTTCTGTCACTCCATTTGTCTGAGGATGGAATGGAGTAGTTAATACTTGTTTAATGCCGAGAATTTCGTATAATTTTCGGATGTATGTCGATATAAAATTGGTTCCATTATCTGTTAAAATTTCCCTCGGTATTCCGTGACGTGAGACATATTTCGCTAATTCTTCTGCGATTTTTGGTGATTTTACTGTTCGCATTGGGATAGCTTCTGGGTATCTCGTAGCCAGATCATTAATGACTAGAACGAATCTGTTTCACGCGCTAGATTTCGGAAGTGGACCTACAATGTCCATTGAAATTCTCTCAAATGGTTTGCTGAAAATGGGCATTTTTTTCATTGGAACTTTTTCATTTGGTTTTTTGTGTGCGACTAATTGACAATCTTTGCATCTTTTACAAAAGTTGATAATATCCCTTCTTAATCCTTTCCACCAAAAACGCTGCAAGACTCTATATCTTGTTTTTTGGGATCCCATGTGTCCCCCCGTTGGGCTTGAGTGAGCCAACTTTATTACCGCTTTCCTTAGTTCATGTGGTACCAAAAGTTGTAATTTTCTAGGGTTTTCCCCAGTCTCCATTATTTTGTAAGGTAGATTTCCATTACTGGAAAACTGTTTAGATTGCGGGTTTTTTTGATTCGTTAGTGCTAGTTTTATTTTTCTGCAATCTCTATCATTTGTTTGTAATTCCGCGAATTTTTCGGAGGTTACCCCGAGTATTTCGGTTAGTTCACTTTTGTTTTTTTCTGGTTCTTTTTCTACGGTTAATAATTTCTCTTGTTTTTGGTTATATTCCTTTTTATCCGCCCTTTTTTGGCTTTTCGGTTTTCTTAGTTTTGCATTTTTTATGAACATCTCGTCGTCAAATTGAAATAGGTTTTGTATATTTTGACTATCATTTTCATTAGTGGGCGGCACAGCCTCCCTTTTATTTTTTTCTTGACTTCGTGTCACCGCATTTACTCTTTTTATCATGGAGGTTGCTTTTAGTGTAAGAAAATTTTCGATATTGCCGAAATCTCCCCCTAATGAAACGTCTACTGCAAGAGTAGGTACAACCCCTACTTTTAATTCCTTTTTAACCGTATTTCCCTCGTTATTGGCTATTTCTATTATGACCTGAGCCGTCGGGCATTTATGTTCTGCTCCATAGTAGCATAGCGCTGCCACTTTATTTTTGTAATTTACGTCGGTTTTCTTTACCAAGTCTTCCCGTACATAGGTTTGGTCGCTGCAGGAATCGATAGCTATTTCTACCGATTTACCATTTAGTTCGCCACATACTTTGTGTGATTCTGCAAATGCGCAAGTTTTCATATTCTCCGGGCTTTTAACCCATGCGGTTCTCTTATACGTTTGAGCTTTTTTCCCATTCTCTCGGGATCGATCGTTTCTCAGATTGTCCTGTCTTCCGTTTGCCCCGACGTCCCTTGTTCTGTAATTATTGTCGTAATTTTTTTTTGCGCTGCGGCAATCTGAGGCATTATGTCATCGTTTATTACAGTTATAACAGGTAACGTCATACCAGGGTTGCCAGAAAGTCAAACAAAAAACAAGCCCGAGCCTTTGAAAAACAAGCCAAAATACGCCCGAGCCATTGAAAATCAAGACTGCCATCATGGTCAGTTCATAAAGTTCTAAAATTGCCCAAATTTGTGTGTTTCACAACAATTTTCGTTGTTAAAGTCAAAAAAAAAATTTTTGCGCATGTCGCGGCTTGCGCCGCGACACGCGCATGGTCCGATAAGTGTAGTTGGATTAGTTCTAGATCAGTTTTTTTGTCCGGTTATTTCAAACTTAGCACCAATCTTTCGAAACAAACACGGCAAAAAAGGTGGTCCTGGTTAAATCAAACTTCGCACAAATCTCTCAAAACAAATACGGAAAAATGCGGTCCAAACTTTTTGTTAATTCCTTAACCTTTTTCAAAATCCTCATCATTTCGTCAGTGACAAAATTAAAAAATTGTATTACAAAAGTGCTACAAATTGAAGCACGTGCGACAGTGCTACACATGATGAAATAGTGCTAAAATAGTTCTTTCGTGCTAAAGTTAGAAAAAGTTTGGCCCCTAATCTAATTCTACTTTTACCTTGCTTGCTTACCCTTTGTTCATCCTGTTCCACTTTCACGGAAGAACAACGATCTATGTGATACGCCAAAATTCATCTGTTTTTAGCTGCAGTTTTATGCGTCATAATGGTTAAACAGCTGTGAACTCTTTTTATTAACTTTTAGAATTTAATATGACTTATTCCAATGAATACGCTAGTAACAAGCACAAGCAGAAGACATAAAATATCTTTGGTTTATTATCGCATAAGAAATTTTGGTACACGTTATTTGGTACAATTGCAACACAATATTTAAAGATAACTTTATGATTAAAGTAAGGCCTGAAAAAAAACAAAAAACACGTGAGAACGGGGTCAATACAAAAGCCTTCGTAATCTCAAGATGAAATATTACGTACAGATAAAAACAAAAACAAAAAAGAAAGGCACTTAGATTCATAAGGCACTAAGAGATTTAAGACTCAGAGAGGCTAGGATGTTATCTAGATCGACTAGATCGGTTGTTTGGTCAGTTTCTTCGACTTCAAATATCACTTTTGAAAAGCAGTTGCAACACAATATTTTAAGATAACTTTATGATTAAAGTAAGGCCTGAAAAAAAACAAAAAACACGTGAGAACGGGGTTAATACAAAAGCCTTCGTAATCACAAGATGAAATAATATGGACAGATAAAAAAAAGAAAAAAGAAAGGCACTAAGAGATTTAAGACTCAAAGGAGGCTAGGATATTATCTAGATCGACAGGATCGGTTGTTTGGTCAGTTTCTTCAACTCCACAAGCCATATAAATATCACTATTGAAAAGCAGCATTCTCAAAGTCATAATTTCTTGACCTTTAAACTATGCTGAACAAAATGGCTATCTCAAAATTTTGATTGGATGTGTTTGGGGAAGTAATTGACGTGGTGGAGGGGGAGCTGGTTGCCCTCCATGAGCTCTTTTTGAAGTTCCTTTGACATTTCTTTCTATAAGAAGTACCCTGGTCAAAAAACTAAACAATATATTGTGCCCACATTGCTCTTTACTTAGGCAGCACTATTATGCTGCCTATGAAATTTTGTCTTGCGATTTTAATTATGCAGCTCTGGAAGTGCCAATTAGACCATGTAAGCCCCTCCTATAATTCAGACTACGGGCACCCATGTATATTTACACATTAGGGGGGGGGGGGAGATAAAGTATAATAAACTTGCAGTTAAAAAGTGTTAATTACAAGTCTAGAGAAGGACATGTGCAGAAGGAAACATGTTAAGAAAACAATTCATAATATGTAGAATAATTGTAGATAACACATATTACATGTATCTCAGCTATACTTTATCCCTAACTCCTTCCCCTAATGTGCAAATATATAACCCAAATTAGATATTTCCAATGCATTCTTCCTCCCATCAGTAACTTGTTTTTCTGTTTTTGTTTTGTCACAGTTGATTAAATTTACTGGTACAATGGATGAATTTCAGCCATGTATTTGCAAATTCAGGGGGATGGCCTGGGGGTAATGTATAGTAGGGCTACAAGCAAGATATCAGCAACAATTATTTCTGTATATTAATTATCAAGTATGAATTGTTTTCTTAAAATGTTTCCTTCTCTAGGTATATACCATTACAAGTAGGGAAATCTGCATATTACAAAGTATAAATTGTTTTCTTGACATGATTTTTTCGCAACAGTCCCAATTCTAGACTAAGCCTAGGCCACAAAAAGATTGGGCCGGATCTGTCAAATATATATAAAAAAAAGGATAGATCTGCATAAAATTCAAGTCTTGTCTTAATCTGAGCAGCAATAAAATTCCTTGTAGTAAGACTCCTAACGCAGAGCCATCTCAGCCATGCAGAAATAAATTCCTAATGGCGAAGCGTTTCAGAATAGAAAGCGTTTTACGCGCTTAAGGAGGGCTCTTGTCTTTTTGGTGCATAACCACGGCTGAGCCACCGTGATTTTGGAATTTTTGCCTGGTTCCAAACTTTCAGTCAAAATAAGCCTTTTTTTTTACAAAAAAAGCCCATTTTCCCGCCCCACGGCCCTCACGCCCACTCCAAAATTCAGCCCGCCCCTGACGGCTAAAACAAGCCCACGGGGCGGAAAACAAGCACATCTGGCAACACAGGGTCATACTGTTCCTGTTTTTGGCCGTATTTTCTACCGTCTTTATTTGGGCAATTGGTGCTATGGTGGCTGCCGGAGTTACAATGGTAGCACGTTGCTTCTTATTGGGTTGCCTTCCCAAGGCCAGAACAAAATTTGCACTTTACTGAATAAATACAAATGAATGCGCATTGTCAGTTTAATACGCATATACTGATATTTAGTAATCAAAATGTTAATATTATTTGATTTATTAAAGTTATAAAAGTAAAAACATTTATATTTTTTCAGTAAAGTGCAAATTTTGTTCTGGTCTTGGGAAGGCATAGGGGTTTTCCGCCCAACTTATGTTAATTTGTGCTCGTTTTGAGTTTGACTCGGTTAATAATTGTAATTTCTGTTCGTTTGGGTTTTATTTATTCATCGATGCTGATTTGTGGTAGTTTCACGCTTGGTAGATTATTTGATTTTATTTTTGCTCATTTTTTGTTTAATGGAGTTCTTTACTTTTCTTTGAAAAACTTATTTTATGGAAAAAGTTTTTTTTAATTAATTATTAGTAAAGACGATGGGAGCAGTGACGATGTTAAAAGTAAAATAGCCAAGGCTTAGGGTGTTCACAGTTAAAAAAAAAATCGGAAGAATAAGAACATAATTCTGCAAGTCAAGATTATGCTTCGAAAAGCGGATGAAGATTTGCTTGATGTTTTCCAGAGAAATTGCCTACGGATTGTTCTGGGTACCAGGCTGACTGACCGTATTTCAAACAGTAAGCTGTACGAAATGTGTGGTTCAATCCAGCTTTCTAGGGCTATAATGAGAGAAAGGTTAAGATGGCTAGGGATTCTGCAGATGAAGGATGACAGATTGCCAAAGATCATCCTTGTCGTCCAACCGTCTAGGGCTAAACGGAAAGCAGGTCGTCCACCGTTGGGGTCGGAGGATGTCATTAAGAAAGATTTAAAGGAAATGGGAACTTCCGGGGAGGGTGCAGTTAGGGAGGCTTTGAATAGATTGGGATGGAGGAGGAGCGTGCGTAACTGTGTTGGCCTCAGGCGGCTTGGTGTTGCGGTTATTTGTTAGTATGAGTAGTAGTAGTCGATCATAGATGCATGTTTATTTGCTGTTTTTTTTTTTTTCTCCAGAAGTTATCTTATCGATACAATGATCCTAGAAGATTGGCAGAGAGCTCATTTGAACGGAAATTGAAAGTTCAAGTACACTTTTGTAGTGATGAAAAAGATTTGGCGTAGCTAGCCCAGCTCTCCCCTCCCTCAAAGTCGTCCAATAAAAATTTTTAGATAGAAATTTTTTTAGCATTGTTCAAAGGTCAACCAACTATGCCTTTGGCGATAATATGACCCTCTATAGTCTCTGGGGAAAGAGCTGCAAGTTAAACAATTATGGTGATATAAGGGAAACGTATCAAACCAAATGGTCTCAGAAGATCAGCTTAGGACCACGGAAATTAAAAGTACTAGTTTCCTTTTTAAGTCACCAAAAAGGTTTGAAGGTAGTTAGCTCTCTCCTCCAGCCCACCTCCCCAAAGTCGTCTGACCAAAATTTTGAGATAGCCATTGTGCTCAGAATAGCTGTTTCATCCAATAAATATGCTTTTGAGGATAACATGACCCCTCACTGCCCCCTGAAGATGGGCTGTAAGTTGTGAAATTTGACCATATTGTTTACATATAGTGTTCGTAATTAGCTGTGTATAGCTCATAACCTTGTGGTAGAGCCTTTGCCTGTGAATCGAGAGGTTACCTGTTTAATACATGGCTATTTTCTATTTTTTTTTTTTTTTTTTTTTTTTTTTTTTTTTTTTTTTTTTTTTTTTTTTTTTTTGAGAAAATGAGGTATAACTTCGATTTTGACGTAAAATAATACACTGTAGGTGAAGGCAATTCTACTACTACTACTACTAACAACTCATCGCAGCACCAAGCCGCCTGAGGCCAACACAGCTACGCACGCTCCTCCTCCACCCCAATCTATTCAAAGCCTCCCTTTTTACACCCGCCCACGAAGTTCCCATTTCCTTTAAATCTTTCTTTATGACGTCCTCCCAACCCAGACGGGGACGACCTGCTTTCCGTTTAGCCCTAGATGGTTGGCCGAAAAGAACAATCTTCGGCAATCTGTCATCCTTCATCCGAACAACATGCCCTAACCACCTCAACCTTTCTTTCATTATAGACCTAGAAAGCGGTATTGAACCACATTTTTCGTATAGCCTATTGTTTGAAATACGGTCAGTCAGCCGGGTACCCAGAACAATCCTTAAGCAATTTCTCTGGAAAACATCTAGCAAATCTTCATCCGCTTTTCGGAGCGTCCATGCTTCAGAGCCATATTTGACCACTGTCATCACTGTAGCTTCTAAGATTCTAATCTTGGTTTGCAGACTTATCTTCCTATTCTTCCAGACTTTTTTTAACTGTGAAAAAACACCCTGAGCCTTGGCTATTCTATTTTTAACATCTTCACTGCTCCCACCATCTTTACTAATAATACTACCAAGGTAAGTGAAACTGCCCACCTGATCAATCTTTTCATTACCCAACGTCACCTTTTCATCTTCACTTATTCCTAGCCTTAGTGACTTGGTCTTCCTAACATTAATTTTCAAACCAATACTAGCACCCTGAACTCGCAAAACCTCTAAAACTTCATTCATTTTGCTCACACTTTCATCTAGGATGCTTAAATCATCAGCATAATCCAAGTCCAGGAGACTTTTTCCTCCCCATTTGATTCCGTGGTCTCCCATTGCCTTTCCTGTGCTCCTTAAAACAAAGTCCATCAAAATAATCCATATAAAGGGGGATAGAACACAACCCTGCTTAACTCCTGATTTAATACAAAACCAGCTGCTAACCTCATTTCCTACCTTAACCGCAGCAGTGTTATTCTCGTACATAGCACTAATCACTTTAATGTATTTGTCTGGTATACCATACAAGGATAAAACCTTTACTAAAGCTCCTCTATCAACAGAATCGAACGCTTGCTCATAATCTATAAAACTGAGGACCAAAGGTGTTTGAAAACTTAGGCACTTCTCAATTATTAACCTAAGAGTGAAAATTTGGTCAACACATCCTCTACCTTTTCTAAAACCGCACTGCTCTTCTCTTAAAACTTTGTCTACGGCATCTCTCAGTCTAAAAAGTATCATATTACTAAGCAATTTGCTACCTACAGAGACCAGACTAATGCCTCGATAATTACCACACTCACTTTTATCGCCTTTCTTATAAAGTGGCTTAATTAAGGTTTTCCTAAAATCATTAGGTACTTCCCCTTTTTCAAAAATCATATTCATAATCTCCAATAACTTATTTCTAACCTCAGAGCCACCATATTTAAGAAACTCATTTACTACCCTATCAGCACCTGGAGCCTTATTATTCTTTAATCCTTTTAGTACTGTTTCTAATTCCTCCTCACAAAACAAATCTTCCTTCACATCCAAGGTATCACAAACTTTTTCATTTTCCTCTATATTTTTTCCTGCAACTCTATCACGGTTAAGCAAATTCTCAAAATGTTCGGCCCATCTCGCTTTAGCTTTTGTCTTATCGCTAATTGCCACCCCATTCCTATCTTTAACTGGGACAAGTCCGGATTGACTACTACCTCTCAATTTGTTAACGTGCCAGTACAATATTTTACTATTATGCCGTCTAGCTGCATCTTCTAAATCCTCGGCAATTTTATCCATGGCCTCCACTTCACACCTCCTTAGTTCATATTTCAATGCTTTCTCCACTTTCTTTACATTTCTTTTGTTTTCATGTGATCTATCACTCAGATAATTCTTGTACAAGTCCTTTCTCCTTTCTATTAAACTTAAAGCTTTTTCACTAATATTCTTAGCTACAGTTCTAGCTTTCTTCCCTAATACACCTTCAGCAACTTCACAAATTATTTTTCTAAAATTATTCCAACCATCTTCCACATTATCAAATTTTAAACTCTCAAGTTTAGTATTCAACTGTTCCTGGAAAGTTTCTCTCAAATTCTCATCCTGGAGTCTACTAACATCATAACTTCCCGGGAGGTAATTACCCTTCCGATATTTCAGCTTTAAATTAACCCTTGACACTACTAGATGGTGATCTTTACTTTTAACATCAATAACAGCACTCCTATATACCCTAGTATCTTGTATTGATCCTGCCAGTCTTCGATTTACTATAACATAATCAATAAGGTTTGCTGTCTTACCATCACGTGAATACCATGTTAGCTTATGAGCCATTTTATGACCAAACACCGTATTGGTTATAACTAGATTGTTATACCTACAAAATTGCAAAAGTCTGTATCCATTACTGTTTTCTTTTCCTACACCAAATTTACCTAAGCTGGGATACCATCTATCCTTATTTCTACCAACCTGGGCGTTAAAATCTCCCAGCAATAACATCATATTTCTACCTGGGACCTTGTCTATTTGCTCCTGTAACTGTAAGTAGAATTCATCTGAGTCACTAGTATCTCCATCAGTCGGTTCTACAGGGGCGTATACTACTATAACTGATACCTTGAACTTTCTAGTCATAAAATGAGCAATTAGTATTCTATTATTAATACCTTCCCAGCCTAAACAAGACTTAGCCGCTTCCTTATTCATCATGAGCCCTACTCCCTGTCTATGTAACCCATCCTTCCTGCCTGAGTAAACAAATTCTATATCACCTAATTTCATGCTTCCTACCCCTGGGATATGAGTTTCTGAAACTCCTAATAGATCCAGTTCGAATCGTCTGAATTCGTCAGTCAAAATGTCGATACGATAGTCATTTTTTAATGTCGTAACATTCCAAGTTCCAATTTTCATGTTCTTTAAATCATTGAAATTTTTTTCGCCTCAGGAAAAGCAATGATCCCGGATACCAGTGCAGGACGGGGATCACATATCTTCTCAAGTCTACACCGAAGTGCTTAAGCCGGCTTAGAACCGGACAGCAAGAAGTCCCTGGGACCTCCATGAATGGAGGCTTTGTGCAATCCTGGGCCCATCTTGGTCACAACATGGTTTTCAGCGCTTGGCGATGCTCTTCTATCAACAAGAGTCGAAATCCTGCACAGACAATCTCAAGCCTATTACCTCCGACTCATTATATATTCATGCCTACAAATATTATGCTACTACGGGGAGGCAACCCGTAATAGATAAATTAGCTAGGAAGAGGTTTTTCAGCCCAAAAACGCCCATCAAAACATACCAATCCCAGAAGAATTGTCCATTAGTCAGAATCCCGTGCGAATGCTGTGTCGTTTACTAGGCTATAATTTCCTCGAGGGTCGCCACTCCTCAAGTGGGAATAGAGTTGACCGCAAGGTCCCCAGTCTTGCTGGTACCCCGAAAAGGTCGAGGCAGCCCTTTGCAGAGGCCGTTGTCCATAGATCTGGATCTTACGCCCTGCCACAGTTGTCCTCCTATAGAGGATCCTCCCGCGATGGTGTTCTGCATCACCATGCAATTTAACCCATTGCTGGGAGAAGGTTTGCAACTCATGGAACTTGTGGATAAACAAGTGGGCCCTTTTGAGTGTACATTTGAGGGGCCTTCTTCCTCCTCCGCCTGTATTTATGACCCCGGACAAGGGTGCCCCAGATTCTATTATGGACCCCCAGGGACAAGGTCCCCCCTTGGTCCATGCCTCCTATGGAGGTACCCTACATATCTGTAGAGCGTTCCCCTATCGCCACCTGGGGACATGCTGAATGGCCTGGGGGAGGCCAGACAAACAGATCACTTTTGTTTTGCAAAGGCAATGACTCAGTGACATATTTAACCTACTACTTATAAATATACATAACTCACTGACTAGGCCTATATAAGTTATATACAGAAATATATAACTCAGTGACATATTTAGCCTACTACTTAAAATATGTGTAACTCACTGACTAGGCCTATATAAGTTATATACAGAAATATATAACTCAGTGACACATTAAACCTACTACTTATAAATATCTAGCCTAATTTAATGATTCACTTCAACTAATATCTAATATCTTCAACTAATAAACTAATATCTAGCCTAATTTATTGATTTACTTCAACATTAGCTTGCAAAACTAATGTAAAACCTATATCTAGCCTAATTTAATGATTCACTTCAACTAATATCTAATATCTTCAACTAATAAACTAATATCTAGCCTAATTTATTGATTCACTTCAACATTAGCTTGCAAAACTAATGTAAAACCAATATCTAGCCTAATTTAATGATTCACTTCAACTAATATCTAATATCTTCAACTAATAAACTAATATCTAGCCTAATTTATTGATTCACTTCAACATTAGCTTGGAAAATTTTCCAAGGAGGGGGGTTTCTGACGTGATTTGAAAATGTCCGTGAGACCCCTAGAGGATTTTCAGCGAGGATGAAATTGTCCGGGTAGGTATTCTCCAGGGGGGCCGGTGGGGGATATTTTACGTGAGAAGAACTTTAGTTTGATGAATTTTCTGTGGGTGGGGGGTATTTACGTGAGAAGAGCTTTACTTTGAGGAATTTTCCATGGGAGAGGGAATTTTCCATGGAGGGAAGCTTGATTTACCGGTAGTACTTTAAAAACGACCAGAAACTAAAAAAAACAAGTTTTTTCAAATGATAGTAAAGACCAACATTAAAACTTAAAACGAACAGAAATTGCGTATGTTAGGAGGATTGCCTCCAACTCAATGCCTTGCTCTTTACGCGAAAATTTGACTTTATTTCCTGACTCTTTAAGAACGACTCGTGAAACACAGGGGCCGCTTAATTAGAATAAGAAACTCTTTTAAAAGTACTAAAGAACTTTAGCGTGAAAAGCGAAGTTTTGAGGAGGGGGCAAACCCCCCAGATATACGAAATAAGAAATATACATAGCTCAGGCTAGCAACAGCAGTGATTAGGCATATCTGTAAACAATGGGCAGTCTGCATAATTTAGACCTTGCCCCTAAGGTAGCTTCGGTCATGCAATCCTCAGAGGCATATTTAATGGTCTTTGCGACTATCCTGAGAAAATGGCAATCTGAAAATTTTGATCCAATGGAACGGGAGTGTCTAAAAGGAAAATGGGTGTTAGAAGGGGCATTTCGCTCTTTACTAAGTCAACGTTAGTACATTGACTATGAAAGATTTGTTCTTCAAATTTTAAGATTCGTGACTACTTTTAACTACACATTGACAATTATATTGCTATATTACTAGTCGCTCTTTAATTTACATTTATCTTTAGAGGTCATTCTGAAACTCAAATATATTTGGGTTTTATAAGCTTAAAAGGAAATCCTTGTTTTAATGGCTAATTGGACAAACCTTACCGTGCCCGGTGATAAGTTTGAAATACTCTTGTGTGGGTTTTTGGTCCAATGGGTTGCACACTGCCTGTCGTTGGTGTTATGACTTTGTGCCTCTGGCCATGCTCAGGGTTAGCATCACCCCTCCCCCACCCAAAATATTCTAATAGACTAGAAAAAATACTTATGGATGTAGTATGAAAAGTAACTTTAAATCCTGGAACCTAAAACGCACATATTAAGGCTGTAAGTGATAATAAAAGTATTATTAGAAAATGGAAAAAGATGCGAAAGTTAGATTAAAACACTCAAAGCAAATAACCTGTTAGGAATAAAAAATGGCTATAAGTGGTGATAAATCATGAAGTGGTAACCTTGGCCGCACCTTTAAGCCTGTCATCTGTGTGTTCATGCTTTTGGTATCCACAAAGCCCCTTAGTAAGTTACCCCTGTTTTTTTTTTCTGGGATGTAGCTTTTTACTGCGCTTTAACTTACCAATGATGCATGCTTCTGTGTATTTTACTTAATTGATAAGATACGTGTTTGTTTTATCTAAAACTAACCTAGACAAATGCTTGTTGTTCAGTTTAAATTGTGGAAACTGAGAGGAAATTGATAGGATGGATTTCATTTTGTTTGGGGTTTAAGGTAATAAACTAAAGACCTTGATGAAATTGCTTTCTATTTTTCGTACTAGGGTCTAATTTCGACTGTACTACCATGCTAGAAATAGAACAACTTCGCTAAGGGTACAAAAACCGTACAAGGTATATAAAATGGTATCAAAAGCTGCTAAGGTTTGCACAGAGCAAACATTTTGATCAGAGTAGAAAAACCTTCGGTACTTGTATGATATACCCCCTACCGTTCAAGTTGTTCATACATTGACGAACTGTAAACTGGTTTCTTTCGCTAGTTTCTTTCTACTTAGCGAGAGGAAAGACAAGGAGAAGTGACAGAATAGATGGGAAATGTATAATTTGGGTTATATATTTTTGTATATTAGGGGTGGGGGTGTGGGTAAAGCATTTCGACAGTGTGAAGTCAGAAAACAATTCTTACTTCATAGTAGCAGAATAATTGTTGCTAACACATTTTGCATTCAGACCCGCTGTACTTTACCCCACCCCCACCCCCCTAATGTGCAAATATACAACCCAAATTTGTTTCTAAAGTATTATATTATTATCATACTTAGGTATATTTTATTAGGATTAGCCTAATTTC
This sequence comes from Artemia sinica, assembly GCA_027921565.1. NCBI lineage: Eukaryota > Metazoa > Arthropoda > Branchiopoda > Anostraca > Artemiidae > Artemia > Artemia sinica. The sequence goes on along the minus strand of CM051263.1, from coordinate 25,420,964 downwards.
ACTTTTTGAGTGGTACGGAGTATACCATACAAGTACCAAACCTTCTAAGACCTGTCTAGAAAACGTCCAATTCCCTATAATGATTATTTATATTAAGTCACTTACCTTACTTTTAAAAATTACATTATGATTTCTTATTAGTTGCACATCATGATTTATGGCTTTCCTATTAAGGGATCAGGTTAAGGGGTAATTTACGGTATATAAAGAATGCCCAAAGTTCAATGAGGAATTACAGCGTGGCGAACGTGGTCCACAAGTATCACGGTCATTCTAAAAATTTAGCCCACAAGTATTGTTATTTTGAACTAGTGCGTTTATGCGGTGTCATTGCGCGTGCGCATGCATGGTGGGTATTACAAACTGTACCAGAAGTGCCAAATTTGAGTTAGAAGGATCATGAAAAGGTCTTTGATTGGATAAAAGTCATCACATGACATCATTTTCAACTATCCTCAAAGACATAATTTCCAGTCCTTTCAACTACTTTGAACAAAATGGCCATATAAAAATGTTGATCGGAAATGTTTGGGGAAATGATCGGCCTGGGAGGGGGCGATTCTCCCTCTGATCACTTTTGACTATTAAAAAGGGCAATAAACCCTCTCAATTTCCAATCGAAAGAGCCCTTTTTGAAGTTTTTACGACAAAACTTTCTATATGACATTGTATGCCTCCAGGGCATAAGTTACAACTTTAGCCCTGAGGGCTGTGGGGGATTGTCATACTCAAAACCATAATTTCTGGACCCTTTAACTACGTTCAACAAAATTGTTATATCTAAATGTTGATCGGAAGTGTTTTCGGAAATGATGGGTATGGGGGGGACATTCGCCCTCCGATCGCTTTTGACTATTAATAAGGGCACCAGTCCTCTCAATTTCCAATTGAATGAGTCCTTTTTGAAGCTTCTACGACAACGCTGGCAGAGACCTAATTTCCAGAACTTTCAACTACGTTGAACAAAATGTCTATATAAAAATTTTGATTGGATGTGTTCGAGGAAATGGTGGGCGTGAGAGGTTCGTTAGTTGCCCTCTATTCACTTTCGACTATTAAGTAGGGGACTAGCGCTTAAAACCTTATATGCCCCCAGGGCATAGCTTACAACCCTTGCGCTGAGGGCTGTGGGGGGAGTGTCATCCTCAGAGACATAATTCCCGGACTTTTCAACTGCTTTGAACAAAATGGCTATCTCAAAAAATTTATTGGATGTTTTTGGGGAAATGGTGGGTATGGGAGGGGTGTTAGTTTTCCTCCAATCACTTTCTATTAACTATTAGAAAGGGCACTAGCCCAATTTCCAGAACTTTCATCTACGTTGAACAAAATGACTATCTCAAAATTTTGATGGGATGTATTTGGGGAAATGGTAGGCGTGAGAGGGGGGTTAGTTGCCTTCCAATCACTTTCGACTATTAAAAAGGGCACTAGCCCTTTCAATTTCCGATCGAAGGAGCCCTTTTTGAAGTCTCTACGAAAACTCTTTCTATAAAAAACCTTACATGCCCCCAGGGCATAACGTACAACCCTTGCCCTGAGGGGTTTGTCATCCTCAAAATCATAATTTCCAGAACTTTCAACTACGTTGAAGCAAATGCCTATCTAAAAATTTTAATTGGATGTATTTGGGGAAATGGTAGGCGTGAGAGGGGGGTTAGTTGCCTTCCAATCACTTTCGACTATTAAAAAGGGCACTAGCCCTTTCAATTTCCGATCGAAGGAGCCCTTTTTGAAGTTTCTAAGACAACACTTTTTATAAAAAACCTTATATGCCCTCAGGGTGTAACTCACGACGCTTGCCCTGAGGGCTCTGACGCGGTTATCATCCTAAAAGACCTAATTTCCAGAACTTTTAACTACGTTGAACAAAATGAATATGTCAAAATTTTGATTGCATGTGTTTGGGGAAATGGTGGACGTGAGAGGGGGGTTAGTTGCCCTCCAATTACTTTCAATTATTTAAAAACCTTATATGCCCCAAGGGCATAACTTAGAACCCTTGCCCTGAAGGTTGTGAAGGGGTTGTCATCCTAAAAGGCCTAATTTCCAGAACTTTAAACTACGCTAAACAAAATGACCATCTCAAAATTTTGATTGAATGTGTTTGGGGAAATGGTGGGTGTGAGAGGGGGGTTAGTTGCCCTTCAATCATTTTTGACTATTAAAAATGGTAATATTCCTTTCAATTTCCAATCGAATGAGCCATTTTTGAAGTTTCTGCAACAACGCTTTTTATAAAAACCTTTTATGCCCCCAGGGCATAACTTACAACCCTTACCCCGAGAGGTGTGTTGGGGGGTGTCATCCTCAAAGACATAATTTCCAAAACTTTCAATTACGTTGAAAAAATGGCTATCTCAAAATGTTGATTGGATGTGCTTGGGGAAATGGTGGGCGTGAGAGGGGTGTCAGTTGTCTTCCAATCACTTTTAATATTTACAAAGGGCACTAGGCCTTTCAATTTCCAATTGAGTGAGCCCTTTTTGAAGTTTCTACGACAACGCTTTCTATAAAAAACCTTATATGCCCCCAGGGCATAACTTATAACCCTTGCCCTGAGGGCTGTGGGGGAATATCATCCTCAAAGATGTAATTTCCAGAACTTTCAACTACGTTGAACAAAATGGCTATCTCAAAATTTTGATTTGATGTGTTCGGGGAAACGGTGGGCCTGAGAGGGGGGTTAGTTGCCCTCCAATTTCTTTCGACTACTAAAAAGTGCACTAGCCCTTTGAATTTCCAATCGAATGTGACCTTTTTTGAAGTTTCTACGACAAAGATTTCTATAAAAACCTTATATACCCCCAGGGCATAACTTATAACTCTTGCCCTGAGGGCTGTGGGGGGAGTGTCCTCCTCAAAAACATAATTTCTATCTGGAAATCAACTACGCTGAACAAAGTGGCTGTCTCAAAATTTTGATTGGATGTGTTTGGGGAAATGGTGGGCGTAGAAGGGGTGTTAGTTGCCTTCCAATCACTTTCGACTATTTAAAAGGGCATTAGCCATTCCAATTTCCAATCGAATGAGCCCTTTTCGAAGTTTTTGCGACAACTCCTTCGATACGAAGTACCCTGGCCAAAACCAGAAAAAAATAATACATTGTGCCAACACCGTTCTTAACCTAGGCAGTGCTATTACGCTGTCTATGAAAAATACATATAATTCCTAAGTGAGTCACGGCAGCAGCTAAGTTACGAGAGCTCATATCAGGTGTGCTAAGTATTGTACGGCTCGAAGTGAGCTGCTTCGTTCATTCAGCTGATCAAGTTGTTGTATTCTATAGTTGTCCTACCCTGCAGCCTAAAATACTTATTTTGAGAATGCAAAGTCTGACAATGACCTTTTTACTAAAACCACCTACAATAACTGTTAACGATACGTCCTATTTACTATTTTTACAGCACTCCGTTCTAAGTAAAGTATGGCTTTTCTATCCAACAGTTCGTGGTAACGAACTATAAGTATGTAAGGTATGAGCTATATGTAAGGCATGCGTTCCTTGCGTAGAGTATGTAAGGAGCGACCCGGCTCAATAATAACTGAAACTCTAAAAAACGGAATTTTGATACCAGTAGATACATCAAAGAATTGGATTTATATGCTGATTTCAAATATGTAAGTTTCGCCAAATTTAGTCTAACCCATCAAAAGTTACGAACTCGAAAAAATTTGCCTTATTTTCGAAAAAAGGGGAAACAGCACCTAAAAGTCATAGAATCTTAATGAAAGTCAAGCCATTAGATTCAGCGTAACAGAAAACCCACTATAGATGTTTCAAGCTCCTATCTGCAAAAATGTCGAATTTGGTATTTTTTGCCAGAAGAAAGATCGCGGATGCGTGTTTGTCTTATTATTATTTTTTTTCCCAGGGGTAATCGTTTCGATACTGTAGTCCTAGAATATCGTGAGAGGGCTCATTCGAACTGAAGTTAAAAGTTCTAGTGCCCTTTTTAAGTGACCAAAAAAATTGAGGGGCAACTCGGCCCCCTCCCACGCTAATTTTTTTCCCAAAGTCACCCAATCAAAGTTTTTGAGACAGTCATTTTTTTCAGGATAGTCAAAAATCTGTTAAATATGTCTTTGAGGATGACTTAGTCCCCCACAGTTCCCGGGGGAAGGGCTGCAAGTTCTGAACTTTGTCCATTGTTTACATATAGTATTGGTTATTGGGAAGTATACAGACATTTACAGGAGGGATTTTTTCTGGTGAAGAGGGGTCGGAGGAGGGGTTTACGTGGGAGGATCTTTCCATGGAGTATGTTTCGTTGGGGGGGGAGGGACATTTATTTGAAGGGGTCGCCGGATTTCCCAGCATTATTTAAAAAACGATCAGAAATCATATAAAAAAAGTTTTTTCAACTGAGAGTAAGGAGCAATATTAAAATTTAAAACGAACAGAAATTATTACATATATTAGGGGATTCGTCCCCTAGTTAATACCTCGCTCTTTACGCTAAAGTTTTTTTTTAGTACTTTCAAAAGAGCTATCTAGTCTAATTAAACGGCCTTTGTGATTCAGGGATTTGTGATTCGAACAAAATTCGAACTTTAGCGTAAAGAGCGAGGTATTGACTAGGGGGTGAACCCCCTCATACACGTAATATTTTCTGTTCGTTTTAAGTTTTAATTTTGCTCCTTACTTTCGGTTGAAAAATCTTTTTTTTATATATATAATCAAGGAATAAGGTCCATCGACTCCTTGAGTTGGAAAAACGAAAACAAAACAAACGACATTGATGTGTCATCGCCCCTAAAAACAAAAGACGGGTGTGACATTTTCAAAATTTTTAAGCATTGCGAAATAATAGTTTAGCTTTTCGGGAGAGAAGTTCTCTTCAGAGAATTGAAATTGAAAAAGGGTGAAAATCAGTGTCTTTTGCTGGATAATGGGCCTTCGTTTTGTATCACCGATGAGCCATTCGGCATTACCCATGGTATTCTATCCTTGTATCTAAAAATGCAACCTTAAAAACTGTATTATATGCAGGTGAAAAGTCATTTTCAATAAAAGAAATAGATAAAGATGGTATGAGGTGTCACGTGTATATGTAGTTACCACAAAAAGCGCACGGCAAATAAAGATCTACTAGACTCTAAGGAGCGTATTAAATCGTGGACTATACTTCAGACACGCATCCCTTGGGCTGAAGCATAACGAGATGTCAAATGTGCTTACCGCGGCTGTTTGAAGATCGACATACTGAAGCCATTAACGGCTGCAAGGCTAGTTAGCTCATTCAGCTGACAAGAATTCTGCAAATTCGACATTGCTCAAAAGATGGACAATTGCAACTGACTAGATTCCTATTACCAGCAAATGTTTCGTAACCTAAGCACGTACATAAGGGGAGGGGTGGTTGGGAGCAAGTACGCACGCGGGGGAGATATAGTCAGGAGCAAGTATGCATGCAGGGAGAGGGGTGGTTGGGAGCAAGCACGTACGCAGGGGAAGGGTGGTATCTTGGGGGCTTAACTCTCTCTGTCATCCCTTACATCTCTAATTTTGAATTTTCTCATAATTTTCTATACTTTTAGCATCATTCATCTGTTTAATTTTGCGTTTGATTTTCTTATTCCCCCCCCCCCTTTGAAATAAAGTTTCATACATGTACTTGTCGTGGAGATTCCAAGTTGCAGGAGCTGATGTGTTAGTTACAGGTGCCCCAATCGGGGGGGGGGGAGGGAGGTTAACCCCTCCTTAGATTCCGAAGAACACTTTTTTGAGTTTTCATTGACAACTGCCTTTTTTGGTATTTTCATGAATAAAAATATAAAAAAACAACAAAATTGCCTCACCTTGATTTTGAAAAATACATTCCCACCCCCTTCATTTCCGTAAATATGCGCCGCTGCACGGTAAAAAATCCGTTCGTACTTTTACGCTAAATTATGGTGCAACAAGTGGGCCTTATGCTAAAAATGCGTACTTTTACTAACGGTCGCTAATTCAGCGTGTTTCAGTCAGAGGGTTAAAATAAGGTATTCTAGCGTACATTGTGACTGATTTAACGTTATTGGCGGACCTACTGTATTCGTCACAGCCAATCCCTGTTATCCTGAAATTACAATTTTTCAACATAAAATGACCCTTTTCTGTTGCGAAACTACAGTCATTTAGCGTATTTTTTCGTTGGTTTGACGTGAGAGGCGTGGCCTTCCAGTTTCATTTCTACGTATCAAAGAAGCCTCCGCGTCTTGATTTTTTGGCGTACAATTACACTCCTTTAGCGTAAATGGATAATGATTAGCCGTTAGGGGTGGGGCAACCCATACAAGTTTATATGGGGGGGGGGTGCACGTGATTTTTTGGGGTCAAGACAAAATAATTTTTTTTTGGAACGGGAAGGGTCCCGAGTTGAAATTTTGAATTGCAGCTTTTACAATTTGATTAATTTTAAAATTTATGTAGTCCGACTATATTAAGTACAACTATTATTCAAACTAACATTATTGTTCTACAATTGGCAAAAAATAGTCTATAATCTAACAGCTGTATTACAATTAAATCGTTTCCAATAGGAAACAGGTTGTCAAACGACTGGAAAACAGTAGTTCGACAGGTGTACCGCAATCGAATCCTAATGTGTTGAACAAAAAAAAAAACAGCTTTTTCAACTGAAAGTAAGGAGCAACATTAAAACTTAAAACGAACCAAAATTATTATCTATATGATGGGGTTTGCCCCTTAGTCAATACCTAGCTCTTTACGCTTAAGTTCGAATGTTGTTCTAATTCTTTAAGAATGACCCTTGAACCACAAAGGCCGTTTAATTAGAATAGATAGCTCTTTTGAAAGTACTAAAAAAAAAGTTTAGCGTAAAGAGCGAGGTATTGACTAGGGGGCAAACCCCCTCATATACGTAATAATTTCTGATCGTTTTAAGTTTTAATGTTGCTCATTACTTTAAGTTGAAAAAACTTGTTTTTAGCTTAATTTCTGGTCGTTTTTTAAATAATAATTGGAAATCCGGTGCTCCCTTCATAGAAATATCCCTTCCCCCACGAAAATATCGTCCCACTTAATCCCCTCCCCCCCCCTGCTAAAAAAAAATCCCTCCTGAAAAGGTCTGTATACTTCCCAATAACCAATACTGTATGAAACAATGGGCAAAGTTCATAACTTGCAACCCTTCCACCAGGGACTGTGGGGGATTAGGTCATCTTTAAAGACATAGTTATTAAATTTTCGACTATGCTGAACCAAGGGGTTATTTCAAATTCTTGATCGGGTGACTTTGATAAAAAAAGCATGGGGGGTCAAGTTGCCCTCCAGTTTCTTAGTAATTTAAAAAGGCACTAGAATTTTTGATTTCCGTTCGAATGAGCCCTCTCACGATACTCTAGGACCACTGGATCGATACGATCACCCCTGGAAAAAAAAAACAAATAAACACGCATCCGTGATCTTTCTTTTGGCGAAACATACAAAATTCCACATTTTTGCCGATAGAAGCTTAAAACCTCTACAGATGAGTTTTCTGATATGCTTGATCTGATGGTGTAATTTTCATTAAGATTTTATCACTTTTAGGGGGTGTTTCCCCCTTTTTTCGAAAATAAGGCAAACTTTTTCAGGCTCGTAACTTATATATTTGAAATCAGCAAAAAATACAATTATTTTAATGTATCCATTGGTATAAAAATTTCATTTTTTAGAGTTTCAGTGACTATTCTGCCGGGTCGCTCCTTACTTACAGTTCGTCACCGCGAACTGTTTGAAAGGCTGGATTTAAACACAGATCCAGATTTCTGGGGAAAATATCAAGTCAAATGGCAGTAGAAAAAAGTGCGAAAAGACCTTGATCAATCGTACCGTACAAAGCTTAAATTCAAAGGGAAACTTGCCAAGCGAAACCTCTACTATGTCCAGCGCAGTCGCTCCTGCCCAGTATACTAAAAACTGTATATGAAAACCAACTACAAGACGAGAAAAAAGCATAAACAGTCTTGGCCTATCACTTTTGACTAATTGGTATCAACTTAAAAACACGACCATCAGACCAAACACTACGGAAAAAGACAAACGAATCCAATTATTTCTTTATTATTCAATATAATTAAATACCTCAACATAATCAATATCACAAATATTTGACTAAGAAATTACAAAAAAAAACAAGAAAAATTATTTTTAAGTTTGCTTAAAAATTCCCTGACTCTTGCTGGTAGGAGAGCTTTCTTCACTGGTTCCATCTTGGCAACATACCTGCAAAGATAGTTCATAAGGTTGCTACAATCAGGAAGGGTTCTTCGTAACAATAAGTAATTATTCAGTGGGAGAATAATGTCAGTGTGTATAGCATTCATGTTAGGTCAAGCTGTGATTAACAATATCTCCAGCAACGGCAGTAGCGAAGACAGGATGTTATTTTCGGAGGAAGACCTAGAATATAAAAGAGGGATGACTCCTTGGTTATATCAAGTAAAAGTGATTTAAAATTATTGTAGGCTAGGTTATTTTTAGCAAGATGGAGGTAGAACAGGTTGCAAAATTAGTCCAGCAGAGTTTAAAGAGGCCAGGAAATACAGACATAATAGACACAAAAAGATAGCTCAGTTTCCCTGAAGTTTTATGCAGGAGTCAAGAAGGAGTGGAGTGAGGGTTTTTATTTTAAGCTGGGACTTACGAATGATTTATCCAAATTTTGGGGAGTTAAGGTCTTGCTTACAAGCAAAGGATTGCATACTCGAAACAAAAGTTACAACTTGCAAAATTTGAAGGAATCTAAAACTGATAAATAATATGTAAAATAAGCTTGCTTCTTTGCGAAAACGGTCAAACTTCGAAGTGGAAGCCCATCTTGTGGCTATTGGTAGATTCAGAATTTAAGTTTTAAGTTTTAATGTCGTTTTAAGTTTTAATGTCGCTCATTACTTTCAGTAAAAATAAAACTCGTTTTCTTTAGTTAACCCCTCATAAAAAAAGTCAATGATACCCCAAAACGTTCCATTTTCCTACATATTCAGGAAATACAAAGAATTTACTATTTTGCCAAAATTTACCCTAAGATCAGCCACGTCGAACTTGCCCTTAGTAGCTAAATGCAAGTAGATAGATTTTTCTGCTTAAGTCGCAAGTTCAATTAAATCATCCCAAAATATAATACATTTCCTGCAAATCAAGCATGCAACAGAAGCATTGACAACAAATAAAATATAAAGCATTCTTACTAATGATTTCCAGTCAAGTAATATTCTTAATAAAATAAAACAAAAAAAATGTATCAAGGCTATTTACAAGTTAAGGCTATTTCACTTAAGAATTTATTTACCCTTTGAAAAGAGCTCCTCATAACACATGGCTGAAATAATCCTCTTCTGTTGCTGACATTCCAATTTTAGGGACTTTACTGACAAAGAATCCATTTTGAATAAACACTTCCAGATAAGGCCACAAACGATCTTGAACTATGCAAATATCAAACGAAGATGGGATAATTGTAAAATAGAGTGATACTGTCTTTGTGATGGATGCTCTGCTTAGCAATATGTACATCTATTACACCTAGAAGTAGACAGCAGTTAGAGCAAGACGTAGATGGCACAGTAACCTTTAAAATTGAACAAGAAAGCATTGCTTCCCGAAACATCCAAAAGATTAAGGCGTTCTGAAATTCAAAGTAATTAACACAGATAACCAGAAAAAAGAAAAAAATTCCTATTATAGAAGTATTTGCTTTGCAAATGTAACCATCTCCTCCCATAAAAAGTCCAAGATGAGTTTAACAGGCAAAAAAGAGAAAGAATAATTCGGCTTTCTAAATTCGAAACACCATATCTTGAACTTGAAATTATGGCTATGATGTGCTGATACATCATCCAATGACCATCTCTCTCAAACTCTGAAGAAAAACTGCAGGATTCGTAATGAAAGACTATCAAAGACTAAGCTCTGGAACTAAGTATCAGGGAAAAGTACAGATACATTGTCTTGAGGCAGGACAGCTCGCCTCTAATTTTAACAATCATACACACCTTCAAAACAAAGCTCTAAACGACAGATAACACCTTCCACGAATGATATAAGATGATGCAGGATTAAGATCAAAATCAGGTACTTCTCTAATGTTCCATCAAACAAGAGTGGAGCTCTCTTCAGCATCACAGTAAAGATACACCAGCTCTTGATCATAGCTTAGCGATTTCCTTGACAGAATGAGAAAGAACTGTCCCAGCGACCTAACCACATCCACTATTTCAGCAGCTTCCACATCTGAGTCTGTCACATCGCTAATCACATAGTCTTTTCTTATAGACAACACCCTTGAAAATGAGCTCCTGGACTAAGCATGTGTCTTTCCCCAGCTTATGTGGAAACAGTATCAAGTAGCAAGTGTTTGTCAGCTTTCCATTTTTAGAAACTATACAGCTGATTTCCTGACACATTCTATTTGAAAGAGATAGGTAATTCTGGTACTTCTGGTAACTCTTGGCCATTGTCTTGGTTAGATTTCTAGTTGAGGATGCACTTTTAGCATCATCTTTAAAATATCAATGTCTTGATTCAAACTGAAGAGTCAAATAGTGAATTAGGGGGGCCCGGTGTTTGCACATGCAAAGGAAAGTGACGCATTGTATGGTCCTTGAACCTATTTTCATCATCCTCAAATATTTTTGCTTTCAATTCAAGGTACATTCTTATTGTAAAACCTAACTTTGCAATAAGCATGTCTGTAAACCTCCGACTTGACACAAGCAATACAATTTTCCTCATCAGCAACATTAGAGACCAACATTCGTTTTCAGCCTTTCTTGAAACTAAATGGCCAAGTATTAGAGGACACTGGCGAGGAAATACCAAATTTTGGATTGCATTATCTTCAAGGCACTTGAAATTATTTGAGAAAGGGGGAGGTTTGTCCTTAGCATCTATATCCTTGTAATCAAAGTTGGCAACACTAGCACTAAGCTCTGATTCTTTGAAAACACCATCAATAATCAAGTGCTGTAAACATTTTCCAGCATCCCACTTCATAGCAGCTTCACACAAGTTATGGGCTATGCATGGTGGTAATCTGTGACATGAAAGTTGGGCAAGGTATTGAAATCAGAATTGAACTTCGCGCCATTTACAGACTGCTTCCTAACATTTGGGTCTTGCAGCTTGTTTAAAGATTCCTCATAGGATGCTTTAGTTCTAAGAGGAAACTGAATTTTCCAATAGTCTTTAGCTGCAGTTTTTCCAGAGAACATGCAGACTCTGCAGGGATTCTGCACATTTCGGTTCAAGCATTTCACGAGCCCCCCTCCCCCAATAAAATTCGAGCCCAAGTTGTCTCCATATATACAGAAAACTATAATATTAAACCTTGTCCCATCAATCACAATGCCTTCAGTACAAAGAAACTCTAATTCATTCACAACCTTCTTGAAGACTTTTTCAGTACCAACGATCTTGATGTTCGATGCCAGCACTAGCATAACTAACTGCACTAGATATAGCCTTGCTCGAAGCCAAGGTGGGAAGTTGGGAACTCATATATAAAAAGCTAGAGTGCTGTACTTTCCTGATTTAGACTTTTTAAGTGGTTTTTTTTTATTTGTACCTCATCTTGGTAGAGCTGAAGAAATATCACATTTTTCTTCATGTCTGGATCAGAAGCATATAAAGAAGCAAAACGGTTACCATCATAGAAGTCTCTATATACACCTTCTGCTGAAGGATGATACCAATCCATCAGAAATCCAAGAAGTCCTCTATGTTTGAAAAGATTCTCCAAGGTGGCTGCAACTGAAACTACTTGAACAAATCTTCTGTTTCCATACTTATCAAGTCCGATAAAGACTTGCTCCGGTACCATAGTACTGCAACTTGTAAAATACTGGTCTCTCATGTACTGAGATCTCAGTGATCCAGTGGCAGGGTCTGTAACAAGCAGCAAAGGATCCTGCATATAATGACAGTCAATTTCATCGCATATTTTCTTAAACAAATCTGGCTGAAAAACAGAAGAGATGCATTTAGCAACACGTTCTTTAAGTTCTTCTGCTACAATTTCATGAGACTCAGTGAAGAGAAGCCCAACACAATCTTTATCATGGTCAGGGCGAGTGTTCAGATTGTTTAAAGCCACACTATTTTCTTCAACACAATCTTTATCATGGTCAGGGGGAGTGCTCAGGTAGTTTAAAGCCTTACTATTTTTTAGTTCTCTGCAAATGTGAGACCGCAGGGAGCTCTGTCCTTGAAACTTCTTACTACAACCTCTAAAAGGACATGGTACTTCATCTGAATCTTTTATATGGGAGTAGAGGTGGCTAAACAGGAGGTCTCTCCTCACAAACTCTGATTGACAGCAACTTATACTGCAGGGAAATCTGATTGCAGTCTCACTAGGCACTAGTGTAATAGCAGCCTTTTCAGTTTCTGAGTGGGAATCTAGATGAGTAGCAAGTTTGTTGTGCTAACTGAATGCCTGATAGCAGTTGGGTATGGGGCATATGGCACGACGAGAGGCGAACAGACTGGCATGCAGTTTAACATGAACTGTATATTCTCGCAGGCTGTGAAGTTCCAATGAACAAAATGGACAAACTAGGATTTGCCATGAAGTTCTGCAATTTGATGCCATCAAGATCGGATCTACAATGAAGTTTGATAATATACAAAACTTGAAAAGATGGCTTCAGAAAATCCTAGGTGCGCCCCCCCCCCTTTTTCCATAGTGAATCACGTCCTTAATTTGTAGCTTAATATTCCTATCATGCTCTTTGGAGTAGAAACTTAAGCATGAATGAACAAGTAATAAAGCAAATAGAATAAATGCTTATATTTTTGCAGCAGATCATGGTTTGATAATTTATGTTCATCAAGAGTATGAAAAAATATTGTAATGCACATCCAAAATATTGATAACCCTACAGAGCATGTTCTATGAATAAAGTGTTTCTGAAAGAAACATAGTTAGTTTATTTCTGTATGGTGACTTGTGACCCAACCTGTTAAAATAAGCTAAAGCTCATTCTAAAAAACAAAAAAAGTCAACAATGTATTTCAGCCATTTTCTTGGCAGGTAGGCTAAAACAGAAAGACAGAACAGTTCCATTAGCACTGTAGAAGCCAAAACACCTTTTACATGTTTCAAATTTGACATACGGATGAAGGTGCAGAAAAAATTTTTAGTGAACAAGATTTTCTGAATTTTGACTCAACTACTAGAATACTTCTAATATACTAAAGTATGTGAAAACTTTTGCAATTTCGTGGTTTAGTGTGGGATGCAATGTGGAAATTCCAGAATTTTCTAATTTTCTGACTGGAGCTTCCAGAGGAAGTGGCTGTTACACTCAAATGGAGGATTGAATTCTGAATCACATGATTTTTTTAAAGAATAAAAATAAGACAATTCCATTATGTTACACTTCTCTGTGAAAATGAGGCGCCACCCGTAAAACATCGGATTCGATTATCAGAAAATTTTACATTGGAAGGAGCCGGGACCCAAAGGCCAACGCTCCTTTGTATATGACTTTTATCCCGTACCTCCTCTTGAAGCTAACACAAAACTCAAATGTCACTTAATTTGCTTAATTTATATTAGTACAATCCTACAATCTATTTGAAGTCGGATATATATATTATTTAATTACTATTTGACAACATGTATAAAAATGGAAAGAAACATAAAAATCTTATTAATATAATTTTTATGTATATTAATAGTGTATTATAAAAGTGTTTGCTGATAAGAATCCCCTTTCCCTTTTGATTTCACAAATGGACGCCACTGTACAGAGACTGGTCACTGGCGTTTACCCCCCCCCCCCCGGAAAATACCCCCCGTTGAATATTATACCCCGCTGGGTATTTTCCGCAGGGGTATTTTCCAGGGAGGGGTAAACGCCTAGAATCACTGAGAGCATTGTTTAATTCTATTGGTAAAATGCTACTTTAGCTACTTTTGGCTATTTTGGAAAGGGCTTAAGCTAGAAAAAAGAAACTTTCATGGATAGGTCTACAGGCTAAAGTATGTCCTGGGAAAGTATTTTGAAGTGCCTACCTCCACTCTTTTTGCCTCTAGAGACTCCTGAAATTTGCCTACATGACAGGTAGCAATTCCTGTTATTTGAGTAGAATTTTAAGTTTTTAATTTAGGAATTATATTTGCATATCTTTAAAACCTTATAAATTGGGATTGAGCAAAGTTGTGAAGCTGAAAAGAATTTTGTTGTACTTTATTTAAGCTGAAGATCTATTTAACAAGGTTTCACTTTTATAACACACAGATTTTTAAAGGTCATCAAAAATTAGGACCCTCTAGAGGGAGGAGTGGAGGTAAATACTTCAAAACACCTTCCCGGTACATACTTTAGCCTGTAGACACATCCCTGAAACTTTCATTTTCCTAACCTAACCTCTTTCCAAGATAGCCAAAAGTAGCTAAAGTAGAATTTTACCATTCTATCTGCAAAGTTCTTAAGACTTATATAAAAGTAAAAAAAAAAACATCAAAAGAACTTACCTTTCAGAAATAAGTCCACAACAACAAGTGAAAGGTCTTCGTTTGTCTAGCTTTTAATCCCAATATATCAAAAACCCGGACGACCGACCCCCTTTCACGATATTTTTGTATCGGTCGTGCCTCGCGGTATGACCCATTTTCGTAAGAGTTAATTGTCATTAGATCCTCCCAGTACACTGATCGAGTTTAAACATATATTCGATGAATGTAAAAATACGGCAGAAGTACCTATACACTAAAAAAGTGTATTTTCACGCGAATGCAACAACTAGTAAGTACGCTGATCAAACGTGAAATAATGCCGTCAACGTCAAAGTACGTTTTTTTTTACCGTGTGCTTACCTAGCAGTACATACTACATTGAACCTCTGTTGGTTAAGTCGTCAATCCCTTTTGTTGCTGCAGAGAGCGAATTCTACTTTCAAAGCTATGTATTTCTGTTTATTGAAATATATATTTTCAGGTGGTGTTTATAGAAGCCTTTCTTAAACTTGCTTCTTAATTCGACATATATCCCTAAGCATTTTCCTTGCATATTCTTGCTCAGGAGGCCTCCAGCTGTGACCAGCTATAAGTAATAACTTTATCACTAAGTCCTCTGTCACGCTAGTTTTTCTTGGCACAAATGTATGCTATCCTTCTTAGAGATTCTTTTTTATAAATAGAATCATAAATGTCCATATGAGACTAGAGGAAAATATTCCTTACCTACAATTCAAAATCATTTAACGAGACTCAGTGAAACCTGAGGGACCCTCCTTGTTGCCCTAGATAAGTGACAAGGACTTTTTTTTGCATGCACTTTTTTATGCTTTGTAGACATATAATCATGCACTCTTTAAACTTGTTAGGTTTAACCACAGTACAATTATCTACTGTGGGTACATATGTGATATGTGTACTGTGGGTATAACCGATAGATCTTTTTTCTCTTCTTATTACTAACGTTTTGAAAGAACCGTTCAACAATTGAGTCTTATTTAGTCAGTAGAACAAACTACGGATCCAGTTAAAAAAAAAAACAAAAAAACAAGTTGCTAATTTTGGTTTTATATACTAAGCGTCTGGTGGGGGGAAAAGTTCATGGTTAAGTGCATGAGTATGGATTGTGTTTCAGTCTGAGCTAATAGAAATTATGTGCCCCAACTTCTTTACTGACAGTTGAACACTACTTAGATGTTTTATGCTTAACCTTTGTAGTACGACATCTTTGTTTTTACACGGCAGTATTGCTGATCATGCAGTGGCGGTTCTGGCCTCTCTTGCGCCAGGGGCAAAATCTTGATTAACGTCCCCCTTGTCCCCTAAAAATTTCCAGGCCAAATTTTAGGAAAGTTTTCATTTATTAACAACATTTGTTCAATTTATTAATTAATTAAAAATGTATTTTTAATTATTTAATATGTCAATTTAATTATTTTCAATTTGTTTTTACTTTATAATTAATTAATAATTTAATAATTATTTTCATTTATTAACTGCACCCCCTACTTTATTTAAAAAAATATAATTTCAAAATTGCAAAATGATTATAACCGTTGATTATTAATTTGAAATTTTGCGCCCCTAAAATTTCTGTGCCTGGGACTAGTGCCACTTATGTCCCCCCTAAAACCGTTATTTTAATCATGACAGTAAAAGAAAGCAATCCACTGGAGCAAAATATGTCTTAACAAAAGTGAAACTTGTTTTGTTATTTACTCATAATATATAGCAGATTCCGATTTTTGGATGGGAAACATTTAGTTAGCTGTTTCCTGGATCATAAAGATTGGCACTTTTAGCCTACTCGTATTCACCATAAAACGTTAATGCTGATTAATTAATTTTGTCTACAAAGTATCACACAAATTTATTTGTTATCATGCGTTTTAAGCCCGGAATAAGGATAGATGAAACATCAAGAAGTACGCGATGGTGCCTTGAGGCCCGAAATTTTATATTTCTCCTAATTTACAGGTACTTCTTATTCAAACTATTAAATATATTTTAATATTGACCCCCCCCCCCCCCGAAAAAATCCTGCTTCGTACATGCCTGTACCTTTGTATATTATGCACAAGACCTCAGACATTTAAAAAGAAAGCTTAACAACAGGTGATTTTAATAAATTTGTTATCATTTTGAGAATTTATCATTTTAAGTGGATAAAACCTTTAAGAAAAAATAAACGTTAAGAGAAAAGAATTTTTCATACAATACATAGTAAACATCCGCAGGGCATGTCAACCGGGCCAGGGGAACCCCAACGATCCCACAAAACCTTGCAACAAAAGCTTATTGTGTCGATTCATGACGCAATTAAATCAAAAAAAGTTTTTTTTTTTAACTGAAAGTAAGGAGCGACATTAAAACTTAAAAGGAACAGAAACCAACAAAGAGAAAAATCTAAAAAAAAAAACAAACGAGACTGTGGCCAGTGGAGAGAAAAGAAAACAACAAATGCAAAACAACGCGGATATTTCGCCTGTATCCAAACAAGGCGTCTTCAGCACGAAAGAAACACAAGAAGAACAGGATAAAAAAAAAACAAGATAAAACTAAAAACCAATAAAACCACCACCACCAAAAAAAAAAAAAAAAACAAACAAAAATGTACAATTGGTGCAAACTGATCCACGTAGGGAAAAGATGCTATTATAGAGTTACTTCAGTGAGGCCACCAGAGTAACTGAGGAAAAATAAAAAAAAACTGTAAATTACTTTTTTTTTTTTTTTTTTTTTTTTTTTTTTTTTTTTTTTTTTTTTTTTTTTTTTTTTTGGTGGTGGTGGTGGTTTTATTGGTTTGCATTTGTTGTTTTCTTTTCTCTCCACTGGCCACAGTCTCGTTTGTTTGTTTTATTTGAGATTTTTCTCTTTGTTGGTTTTTGTCATGGCTGGCCAGTTCGGCTTAAGATCTTTCAAAAGGAACAGAAATTATTCCGTATGAAAGGGGCTGTCCCCTCCTCAACGCCTTGCTCTTTACGCTAAAGTTTTTTATTGTTTAAAAAAATAGAATTGTGAGAAAGAGTCAAACTTTAGCGTAAAGAGCAAGGCATTGAGGAGGGTATAGCCCCTTTCTTATACGGAATAATTTCTGTCCGTTTTAACTTTTAATGTCGCTCCTTACTTTCAGTTAAAAAAAATTGCTTTTTTTCTTTAATTTCTGAAAGTTTTTGAATTAATGCATAATTAAAAAGAAATTTGCATAATAATTTAGCTTTTTTTGGTTAAATGGCTTTCTCGAAAGTTGTTTAATTTTGTTTACGAACGTTTTTATTACGTATATTAGGGGTTCGCCCCCTAGTCAATACCTCGCTCTTTACGCTAAAGTTCGAATTTTGTTCCAATTCTTTACGAATGACCCCTAAATCACAAAGCCCGTTAATTAGAATAAATAGCTCTTTTGCAAGTACTGAAAAAACTTTGACGTAAAGAGCGAGGTATTGACTAAGGGGCGAACCCAATCATATACGTAATAATTTCTGTTCGTTTTATGCTTTGATGTTGCTCCTTACTTTCAGTTGAAAAACGTTTTTTTTTTATTTAATTTCTGATTGTTTTTTAAATAATGCTGGGAAATCTGGTGCCCCCTTCATAGCAAAGTGCCTTCCCCCATGAAAACTTCCTCCATGGAAAGATCCTTCCACGTAACCCCCGGCCCAACTCCCCCCCTCCCCCACGCTACTAGAAAAAATCCCCCCTGAAAACCTGTATACTTCCCAATAACCAATACTATATGTAAACATTGGACAGTTCATAATTTGCAGCCCTTCCTCCGGGGGCTGTGGGGGATTAAATCATCCTCAAAGACATAGCTATTATATTTTTCACCATGCTGAACAAAATGGCCATCTCAAAATTTTGATCTGGTGGCTATGGGAAAAAAGAGCGTGGGAGGGGGCCTAGTTGCCCTCCATTTTTTGGTCACTTAAAAAGGGCACTAGAATATTCAATTTCCGTTCAAATGAGCCCTCCCGCGATATTTAGGACCACTTGGTCGATACGATTACCCCTGGGGAAAAGAAACAAATAAACACGCATCCGTGATCTTTCTTCTGGCAAAAAACACAAAATTCCACATTTTTGCAGATTAATTGAAAAAAACCTTTTCCATAAAATAAGTTTTTCAAAGAAAAGTAAAGAACTCCATTAAACAAAAAATGAGCAAAAATAAAATTAAATAATCTACCAAGCGTGAAACCACCACAAAACAGCATCGATAAATAAATAAACCCAAAACGAACCGAAATTACAATAAATAACCGAGTCAAACTCAAAACGAGCAAAAATTAACATAAGCTGGGCTCAAAACCCCTATGCCTTCACAAGGCCAGAACAAAATTTGCACTTTACTGAAAAAATATAAATGTTTTTACTTTTATAACTTTAATAAATCAAATAATATTAACATTTTGATTACTAAATATCAGCATATGTATATTAAACTGATAATGCACATTCATTTGTATTTTTTTAAGTAAAGTGCAAATTGTGTTCTGACCTTGGGAAGGCATAGGGGTTTCGATACGAAGTGCCCTGGTCTAAACAACAACAACAACAAATAATACATTATACCCACATCGAAATTTACTATAAAATGTCAAGCCTTCCAATCACTTTCTACTGTTAAAAAGGGCACTAGGCCTTTCGATTTCCAATCGAATGAGCCTTTTTTGAAACAACTACGCTTTCTATAAACACCTTATATGCCCCCAGGGGATAAATTACAACCCTTACCCTAAGGGCTGTTAGGGTTGTTGTCATCCTCTAAGACCTAATTTCCAGAACTTTCAACTACGTTGAACAAAATAGCTATCTGAAAATTTTGATTGGATGTGTATGGAGGAATGGTGGGCGTGAGAGGGGGTTTAGTTATCCTCCAATACCTTTCGACTATTAAAAAGGGCACTGGCCCTCTCAATTTCCAATTGAATGAGCCCCTTTTGAAGTTTTACGACAACTCTATAAAAACCTTATATGTCCCCAGGGCATAACTTACAACCTTTGCCCTCAGGGCTCTGGGGGGTTTTTCATCCTTAATTACATAATTTCTAGAGCTTTCAGCAACGTTGAACAAAATGGCTATCTCTAAACTCTGATTGAATGTGTTTGGGGAAATTGTGGGCGTAAGAGGGAGGTTAATTGCTCTCCACTCACTTTCGACTATTAAAAAGGGCAATTTCAATTTCCAATCAAATGAGCCCTTTTTGAAATTTCTACAACAACTTTCTATATAAACTTTATATGCTCCCAGGGAATAACTTACAACCCTTGCACTTAGTGTTCTGAGGGGGGTTATAATCCTAAAAGACCTAATTTCAAGAACTTTCAACTACGTTGAACAAAATGGATATCTTATAATTTTGATTGAATGTGTTTAGGAAAATGGTGGGCATGACAGGGGCGTTAGTCGCTCTCTAATCACTTTCAACTATTAAAAAAGGCACTAGCCCTTTCAATTTCCAATTGAATGAGCCCTTTTGAAGTTTCTACAACAGCACTTTCAATAAAAACCTTATATGCCCCCCGGGAGTAACTTACAACCCTTGCCCTAAGTGCTGTGGGGGGGGGGAGGGGTTGTCATCCTTAAAGACCTAATTTCTAAAACTTTCAACTGCGTTGAATAAAATGGCTATCTAAAAATTTTGATTGAATGTGTTTGGGGAAAAGATGGGCGTGAGAGGGGAGTTAGTTGCCCTCAAATCACTTTCGACTATTAAAAAGGGCACTTGCCCTTTGAATTTTCAATCAAATGAACCCTTTTTTTAAGTTTCTACGACAAAGATTTCAATAATAACCTTATATGCTTCCAGGGCATATTTTTATAACCCTTGCCCTGGAGACTGTGGGGGAAGGTCTGCTCAAAGGTATAATTTCCTGAACGTTGAACTGCGTGGAACAAAATGGCTATCTCAAAATTTTTATTGGATGTGTTTGGGGAAATGGTGGGCGTGGAAGGGGAGTTATTTGCCTTCCAATCACTTTCGAATATTAAAAGGGGCACTAGCCACTCCAATTTCCAATTGAATGAGCCCTTTTTTGAAGTTTCTACGATAACGCGTTCTGTAAAAACCTTATATGCCCCCAGGGAATAACTTACAACCCTTGCCCTGAGGGCTGCGGGGGGGTGTCATCCTTAAAGACCTAAATTCCAGAACTTAAAACTACGTTGAATAAAATGGCTATCTCAAAATTTTGATTAGATGTGCTTGGGGAAAAGGTGGGCGTGAGAGTTAGTTGCCCTCCAATCACTTTCGACTATTAAAAAGGGCACTAACCCTTTGAATTTCCAATCGAATGAGCCTTTCACGACAACGCCTTCCATAAAAACCGTATAAGCCCCCAGGGCATAACTTACAACACTTGCCCTGAGGGCTGTGGGGGAGTTTCCTCCTCAGAAATATAATTTCTATCCGGAAATCAACTACGCTGAACAAAATGGCTATCTCAAAATTTTGATTGGATGTGTTTCGGGAAATGGTGGGCGTGGAAGGGGTGTTAGTCGCCTTCCAATCACTTTCGAATATTAAAAGGGTCACAAGCAACTCCAATTTCCAATTGAATGAGCCCTTTTCGAAGTTTTTACGACAACTTCTTCGATACGAAGTGCCCTGCTCTAAAGGAAAAAATTAATAAATAATACATTGTGCCAACATCGTTCTCATATGCCCCTAGGGCATAACTTAAAACCCTTGCCCTGAGGGATTTGGGGGAGTGTCCTCCTCAAAAACACATTTTCTATCTGGAAATCAACTACGCTGAACAAAATGGCTATCTCAAAATATTTATTGGATGTGTTTGGGGGAATGATGGGCGAGGGGGGGGGCTAGTTGCCCTCCAATCACTTTCAACTATTAAAAAGGGCACTAGCCACTGCAATTTACAATCGAATGACCCCTTTTCGAAATTTCTACGACAACTCCTTCGATACGAAGTGCCCTGGTATGGAAAAAAAAATAAATAGATAATACATTGTGCCAACATCGTTTTTTACTTAGGCAGCGCGATTGCGCTGCCTATGATAGGAGCTTGAAACCTCTACAGCAGGGTTTTCATATACGCTGAATATGATGGTGTGATTTTTATTACGGTTCTATGTTTTTAAGGTGGTGTTTCCCCCTTTTTACGAAAATAAGGCAAATTTTCTCAGGGTAAGACAAAATGGTTTTTTAATGGGTAAGACTAAACTTGATGAAAGGTTATATATTTTAAGTGAGCTTAAAAATCTAATTCTTTTGATGGATCTGTTGGTATCAAAATTCCGTTTTTTAGAGTTTCGGTTACTATTGAGCCGGGTCGCTCCTTACTAAAGTTCGTTACCACGAGCTGTTTGAAAATGACCTGGATCATCCTTAGTTATTTTTGTTGTTGCGGATGACGATGTAAGTTAAGGCGTATCTACAGCCTACCGCTTTTACGGCACTAATCGATACAATCATATTTGGTTGTTACGTTTTTTGTGCTCGTGTGGGTCCTTTTAGCCTGGTCGACACGCCCTGCGAACGTTCATTATTATTTGTATAAAAAAAGGTTTGTTGTTATATTTCTTTCATCGTTCGTTGTCTTAAAAAAATATAACCCGTTACCAATATTTACGTTTTTGTTCTAGTCATAAATCGAAAGACAGTGGTCAAAGAAATTATTTAAACATAGATTTAATTAAAACGGCTTCTAAAAGTCTAATATTTGGGGGGATTTTTTTGTTATTTTTAATCTATAGTTTTTTTTGGAACTTTTGTGATTGTAAAAAAAATTAAGAGCCACTCAAATGCTTTCACATTAAAATCCAAAAAAAAAGTTAAGACTACTTAATAAATTTATCTTCTGAGCGAATCAATTCATTTTCCGTGTATGTTCATTCGCAAAAGAAGACTATGACCATCTTTTTTTTAGACTATGACTATGATCTATGACCATATTTTTTTTTTTACCATGTTTTTTTTTAAGCTTTTTTTTTACCATCTTTTTTTTTTTTTTTTTGGAGACTATGACCATCTTTTTTTTTTGGCCATTTTTAAATCACTGTTTTCTCATTAGTTCCAAATTCTAACTCAAGCTTATGTCTGATTGTAATTTACTACAGTAAAAATATTTACAACACTGTTTATGTAAAGATCTATTTACAAATATGCCTTTAACTGACTAAAATTATAAGTTGTATGCTTATTTTAACAGTCTATTAATAAATATAAATGTTTCAGCTCAATGTTATACTCAATTGCTGATGCAGAAGGAATTTGAGCTATTAAGCAAAAACACGCAGACCATTTTTTTTAGGGAAAGGAGGAGAGGGGGCAATTTTGCGATGCGCTGAAATTGCACATAGCCCTGAAACTTGTTTCCTTTCTTTGTCCGTCAATTCAACGAAAAGGAGGAGATACTAGATGAGAAGGAAGAGAAGGTTGGCCATCAAGAAGGAAATACAAATTTCCTTGAAGAATAAAACTTGAGAACAGCTTTGAGAGCTACGGATACTTACTAATTATATAAAGTAAAATTCTGTAATGATATTCTATTAAGAACAATTCTCGATTTCTGAAGTTTGATGACGACCTCTCATTCATGTGCTGAGTTTGTTAACTACTATGTTAGTCGCTCTTAGCCCTTTCTGTCTCGTATACCTCTCTGAAATGGGGTTTTCTCTGATGTACCCCTTTAAGAGGGTGTTCTAAAAAAATCGAACCTTGGCCGCCAACCTGTTGCCCCATCTGATATTTTCACAGTGAATATTATCACTCTCTGTTTGAGCTCATTTAATTCAGACTGCAACTTTGATATAGGTATAGAAAGATATAAAATAAATGAGAAAACAGTGAAAGAGGGTCAACCCGTGAGAATGGAAGGTTTCCCTCCTAGGGGCAGTACCAGTTTATCCATTTTGTTTTGGTAGATTGCCTGACTTTTGAACTTCGCAAAGGTTTCCTCCCGAAGAACGATCTCAACAAAATTATCGGTAGAAATTCTTCCGAAAATATTTTTAAGTATTTTCCAACTATGATGTATCATTTGAAAATTCGAATTAGTTAATTTCCAACAAGTCCATTCTTAGCAATGAGTTGCCATTTCATAGGTTAAGTGTTTCTATAGTCCCTATGATTGAGATTTTTGGCTGTTTTCCGCTTTTCAATTGTTAGTTAGTTTTTTTTTTTAGAACAGTGGAAATAGTATTGTTTGCTAACACAAAATGTTAGCTGGGGGGGAGGCAAAGAGGACGTCAAGGCAGAAAAAATATATACTAAGGATATGCTAAATGCAAGAAATATAGAATTATTGAACTAGTCATCCTGTTTTGTTTGCTTCATCTAGTTTTTGAATATTGCGCTTGAAATTCTCCAACAATGGTTTCATTTGTTTGAGAAAATTTTTTTTTCAACTGATAGTAAGGAGCAACATTAAAACTTAAGCAAACAGAAATTTCTGTATATGAGGGGGAATGTCCCTTCCTCAACCCTCCCTCTCTATTCTAAAAATCTTAAAATTCTTTAAAACTTATTCCCATTCGAATTCAAAGGTCCCTCTGTTTCATGAGTCGTCCTTAAAAAATTGAGACAAAAGGTCAAACTTTAGCGCAAAAACTTGTTTTTGTTTTATTTATGACTGTTTTACAAATCACGCCAGCCCCCCCCCCCCCCTTGTGCAAAATTTACTCTGGAAAATTCCACCGGAAGCTTTCTTCCACACGGGAAAGTCTCCTTATGGAAAACAAAACCCTGCGGACCCCCCACCCCACCCCAAAAGATTCTCTATATTCCCCAGTAACAAATTATATATGTAAACCCATGGTAAATTCCATAACTTACTGCCTTTTCTCAGGGGCTGGGGGGGTCAGGTCATTTCCAGAGGTTTAGTTATTGGGCCTTTCAACTACGCTGAAACAACTGGCTATCTCAAAATTTTGATATGTTTTTCTATTATTTTCTTTTGCAACGAAATTATAGAAGATATAAAGAACACGTTTCTATGATTCAGATGTATACCATTCAATCGGGGAGGCCTAGTCTTGATTCAAAGAAATGAGCCATCTCCGTGAAAAGTTCACAAAATTACTTAATTGGACTTTTCACTATGAGCTCCAGTTCTTTGCACCGAAATTCTAGGAAATACAAAGAAATAAGTTTCTATGATTCAAATTTGACCCATTCAGTAAGGGAGATCTAGTTTGTGCTAATAAAAACTCGGCCGTCTCCGTCACAAGAATAGCTCTTGAAAGGATTTTTCACTGTGAACTCCAATTATTTGCAATTAAATTATAGGGGTGCGGGGGAGATCATGTCGTCCCCAAAGGCATAGTTATTGGGCCTTTCAACTACGTCGAAACAAATGCCAATCTCAAAATTGTGATCGAATATCCTTGGAGAAAAAGGGGTGTAGGAGCGGGAAGGGCTACTAGCCCCCTAATTTTTGTGGTTACTTATAAATGGCTCTTAAACTTACCATTTCCATTTGAATGAACCATCTTCCAGTCTTCTAGGACCATTGGTTTGATATGCTCATCCCTGAAAAAAAAAAAAAAAAAAAAAAAAAAATCACGCATCCGTGATCTTTCTTCTGTCCAAAAAATAAAAAATTCTCCTTTTTTAGATAGGAGCTTGAAACCTCTACAGCAGGGTTCTTAGATAGGCCAAATCTGATGGTCTGATTTTTATTAAGATCACTTCACTTTTTAGGGACATTCTCTTCTTTTCCGAAAATCAGGTAAATTTTCTCAGGCTCGTAGCTTTTGATGGGTAACATTAATCTTAATACATTCTATGTAATTGGATTCATGATAAAAATTCAATTCTTTTGATGTACCAAGTCGGTTACAGCTCCTAGCTTCGTATTGCCTTACTACATGCAAGTATCGATACCGAAGCAAGGATACTTCCGAGAAGTATCGTAGCGTTTCCATGCCCCATACTTTGTATGTAACACCCAGTTCTGGATTTTGTCACCCCATGACCCCTGTTCTATAAAAATAGACATGGGTACTAGTCAGTTATCCCGACCACACTCAAGAAATGAAGTTACATTAATCATAATGAAATATGTCAAAATATGATGAAAATATAATACTTTAGAAACAAGATTATGAAAACAGCAATAGATAATTATGGAAAGTAGGCCGCCCAGAACGCATTATTTTAAATACCTAACCCAACCAATTCTACATATTCAATATTTAGTTAAAATATACCTGTAAAGAAAAGTAAAAGACCTGTATAGTAGTTTATCTCACTGAGACTAAGCTAATTATCTCCAAATACAGACAGAGAAAACCGATTTGACTCAGATTAAGAACTTGAGTGTGGTCGGGATAACTGACAAGTACCAAAACATCAAGCATATAGTTTTTTGTTGTTTTTTTTTCAAACTCGGATGGAGTCTAAATATCGTTAAAGCTTTGATTAGCTGCAGTTCGGATTTAATGGGTAGTAAAAGAAGCGGGTAGTAATGGGTAGTCGGATTTAATGGGTAGTAAATAAAATTTAAGGTATAATCTTTTAAGATTATTAAATATAAAAAAAAGCAAGTTTTTTTTACTGAAAGTAAGGAGCAACATTAAAACTTAAAACGAACAGAAATTATTTCGTATATGAAAGGGGCTGTCCCCTCCTCAACGCCTCGCTCTTTACGCTAAAGTTTTTTATTGTTTTGAAAAATAGAGTTGTGAGAAAGAGTATAACTTTAGCGTAAAGACCGAGGCGTTGAGGAGGGGACAGCCTCTTTCATATACGGAATATTTTCTGTTTGTTTTAAGTTTTAATGTTGCTCCTTACTTTCAGTTAAAAAAAGTTGCTTTATATTTAATTTTTGGACGTTTTTGAATTAATAGAGGTTTTGATTTTGGGTCACCGTGCATGAATAATTAAAAAAAATCGCATATTAATTTTACTTTTATTTAGTTAAATGGCTTTCTCGAAAGTTGTTTAATTTTATTTACAAACGTTTTTATTAGTAATAAATATACGTAACTTACGAATTAACTTATGAACGAACGTCTATATCCATATATTTTTAATACGTATATTAGGGGGTTCGCCCCTAGTCAACACCTCGCTCTTTACTCTAAAGTTCGAATTTTGTTCCAATTCTTTAAAAATGACCCCTTAATCACAAAGGCCGTTAATTAGAATAAATAGCTCTTATGAAATTACTAAAAAATCGTTGGCTTATAGAGCGAGGTATTGACTAGGGGATGAACCCAATCATATACTTAATTTCTGTTCGGTTTAAGTTTTGATGTTGCTCCTTACTTTCAGTTGAAAAACTAGTTTATTTTTTATTTAATTTCTGATCGTTTTTTTTAAATAATGCTGGGAAATCCGGCGCCCCCTGCATAGCAATGTCTCTTCTCCCATGAAAACTACCTCCATGGAAAGATCCTCCCACGTAACCCCGACCCCCCCCACTACCAGAAACAAATCCCCCTTGAAAACGTCTGTAGGTACTTCCCAGTAACCAATACTATATGTAAATATTGGGTAAAGTTCATAACTTTCAGCCCTCCCCCCATTGACTTTGGGGGATTAAGACATCCTAAAAGACATATTTATTATATTTTCGACCATGCTGAACAAAATGGCTATCTCAAAATTTTGATCGGGTGACTTTGGGAAAAAATGAGCGTGGGAGGGGGCCTAGTTGCCCTTCATTTTTTTTTGGCTACTTAAAAAGGACACTAGAACTTTTAATTTCCGTTCGAATGAGCCCTCCCACGATATTCTAGGACCACTGGGTCGATGGCGTCACCCCTGAAAAAAAAAAACAACAAAAAACAAATAAACACGCATCCGTGATCTTTCTTCTGGCAAAAAATACAAAATTCCACATTTTTGCAGATAGGAGCTTGAAACCTATACAGTAGGGTTCTCTGATACGCTGAATCTGATGGTGTGATTTTCAGGTTCTTTAGCTTTTAGAGGGTCTTTCCCCCTTTTTCCAAAAATCAGCCAAATTTTCTCAGGCACGTAACTTTTGAAGGGTAGGACTAAACTTGATGAAACTTATGTATTTGAAATCAGTATTAAAATCTGATTCTTTTTATGTATCTATTGGTATCAAAATTCCGATTTTTAGAGTTTCGGTTACTATTTAGCCGGGTCGCTCCTTACTTGCAGTTCGTTACCACGAACTGTTTGATGTATCCTTTTTCATTTTTCAAAATAAAAGATAAAAATAGATTCACCTATGCTATTTACTCAAGTTTCTGTGACTGACAATTACCGCAAAGGCCTCGTATCGAAAGGATTGGACAGGCCCGTGACCAGTATTTGGGTGGAGAGGGGTCGAGCCGCAGAAAATTATCTTTTAGCCATTAAACAGCCAAGTGCAAGTATTTGATATTTTTACCGGGGGGGGGGGGGTGAGGGGGAGGGTAAAGTTACTGGGGAACCTTCATCATGTTCTTCTTATCCATAACAACTTATAATGTTTGCTTAAAATTTTAAAGTGTCCCATTTTAACTGCAATTCCCAAATCCGGTATTAAAATTGAAAGTTGCCTAATATGTATCGTTCAATCGAATACATTTTGGCTCTTGGCGTAAACTGTTATCTATTTAATTTATAGAATTTGTTTTTGTGTCAGACATGACGCAATCTTATATTCTCGGCAGAATAGCTGAGTAAGGTGTTAGGATGTTTGAGTCGTTCTAGGCTGGGTTGCAACAAGTACTTAGAAATTATAACTAATTAAAAATTATACTGAGAAAAGTACGCTTATTTTGTACAGAACAGCTTCCAATTCATGCTATTATACGTATTTGCTATACTGCGTCAATGACCAATTATGGATAACAAGCAAAAAGTCGAATCAGAATTATTTAGCTTCAAATTCATTCTAACTTATTTATTTTGCTTGCGAAAATTGAGTATGATAGCGTTCAAAAGGTGGAGGGTGCCCTTCATGTAACAAATTGATGCTTCATTTACCTATGGCTTACTCCTCCTCCCCCGCATTCTTTTCCTTTGTAGGAAACTTTTTAAGAAACTTGTTGGAAAAGTTTGGAAAATAGTGCGGCGTACTTGTCTGTTGTCCAGAACACACTCAAGTAGTGAAGTTAGGTTAATCATAATGAAATATACCAAAATGTGATAAAAATACAATACTTTTGTAACAAATTCTGGAAATTCCAAAAAAGAAATATGGAAAGCAGGCTGCGCATAACGCAGTATATTAAATACCTAATCTAACGACCTCTATATATCAAATATTTAATGAAAATATACCTGCATCGTAGTTTATTTCATGAAAGAATAAGCTAATTATAACCGAAAGCGAGAAAAAAAAACTGGTTTGCTCAGATCAAAAAAGCAAATTTCTCGAGTGTGTTCTGGATAACAGACAAGTGCTGAAAATAGCGACATTAAAACTTAAAGGAGCATCAATATATGAGTAGGTTGCCGCGCGCCATCACTCACCATCGTTTTAGCTGAAGCGTAATAGAGCTTCAGCGCAAACAGTGGGAGTGGAGGGGGCAACAGTCCCTTTCAACTGAATAGAAAAAAGAAGACGATAATAAAGAGCAACTCGACCAAAGAACGCTGGATAAAAGAAAGAAAAGAAGAAGCATTTAAAATATGTATTAGAAAAAAATTTGTATAGTTTAATATTATATTCTATTTTTGACAAAAAGTAAATAAAGAGCAACTCGAAACTGAAGACGAACACGAATCACCCTAAATGTGAGTGGGGTTTCATATGTTCAAGGCCCGATTCTCATTTTTTACGTTGAAGTTAAGTTACACTTTTTGAATTAATATTTTACCTACCTTTTTAAAGAACAAATAAGACCATTGTTGAACTATATAAACTGAAACATTTACATACCTAAATAATAACAAACAGGGATTAAAAAAAAAAAAAAAAAAAAAAAAAAAAAGCAGGGTCAGCTTCGGGTTAAGGGGATGCCATCCAAGGTTCTTAGGCAAAACCTGAAGCTTTCGCAAAGGCCTTTGCAGACTTTTAAAGTATACAAGTGACAAAAATGGTCACTTTTAAGTCGGTGACAAAAGAATAGTTTTCAAGATGTTACCATATTCTCTACAGTGTTGTCACGTTGATCCGCGAAAGTAAATAGGGAAGCTAATGAATTAAATTTGACAGATTTTTGTCCGTAAAAGTTCAAAGGATTAACAATCTGCTGATTCCCAAAGACAACTACACCTCCAAATGAAGTTATATCTTTTCAAGCCATGTGGTGGTATTTGTTCTTAGCTTTTTTGCTGATTTTTGCTTTTTTTGGCGTCTGCTCCTACCAAAACCGCATAACTACATAATTATGGAGTTCTTTCATTAAAATTGAATTCTTGATTTTTCCCTATATTTCAAGCTATATATGGCTGTGTAAATTTTTTACGTAATCAATTCAAATAGTTTTGTTTTCATTGTCGTTGATACTTTGAAGTAGAAGTTAGAAGCGTAATTTTCACACTTTTTACATTGAATGAATTTAAAAAAGAGAAATATTGAAAAGAAGGTTTTATTTGTGAAATATAACGTTTTTTTTTATTGTGGAGAAAGCAAAAATGGTCTAGATCACGGTTGCCACCTGTAGGACGAAAGTGCTATTTTAGCACTATGTTATTATGTGGAACACTGTAGCGCGGGCTAGTGCTAGTTTGGCACTATTATAATCAATTTTTTTACTATAGCACCGAAAATCGCTGTGTGGCACGCAAATTTGGACAATTGTAGCACTTTAAGAACTGATCGTGGTCGCAAGCCTGGTCTAGATAAATTATCGTTTGTATGAAAGATAACTCTTAAACTTCGGAGTTTAGAAATTCAAATGGTAGATTTTATGTTGCTCTCATCATTATGAATATCTAAGGCTGCTTGAAAAAAAAAATAATGTCTGAGCAAAAAGAAGGTAAAGTACGGCATTGGACCTAACAGCCTCTACCGGCTTTGCTGATCTCCATTTCTTTGCCCTTCAGCCAGGAGGTGCAATGGGGGCCTGGGGCCAACTATCCTGTGCTTTCGCACACCCTTCCTGTGTACCTTCCCCAGATTTCTCCAGGTACCCACTTCGAGTTGGGTCGACTCTGGCTGAGCTTACAGATTCACGCCGCTGACCCCCGTCACAAACCAAATAATTGGATACCCTAGGATTTGAACCCTCGACCTCTCGGGCAAAGAATCTGAAATCCAGCGCACCAATCCACTCGGCTAGGACGCCCAGAAAATTATTATTTCTAACGCAAATCTATTACACATATTTCCTTGCGGTGGGCGGGATTGAACCTGGAATTCCCCGATCGGTAGGAACGGTTAGCTCCACTATACCATTAAAAGGGTGTCTGAGCAAAACGGTAAAATATTATTTCAGATGACTACTAATTTTTCTTCGAGCTCAAGCAAGAAAGATCAGGTTCTTTCTAAATTGATATCCGTTGATATAAATAACGACAAAGACCACACTGCCTTTCCATAATACAAATAACAAAAGCTCAAATCAACAAAGGCTTTTTTAAGATAGTGATTTTTTTTTTGTTAATGAATATTTCGGCTCTATATCTAAAAGCCGTCATCAGCAAAGTAGGTTGAACTTCCTTGAAGTGATAATACTAGGACTATTTTAATGTTAGTTTTAATAGTGACGTATTCATTGTAAGTCTTATTTATCTTTGCTTTGCTGATGTGGTCTGATATAGAACTGAATGATCATTTAGGAAAAGAATTTTCGCTGTCTTAAAACAATTACCCGTTGTTTTACCTTTTGTTATTTGTATCATTGACATAAGAAAAAAAAACGAACGAAAAAGACGTACTGGTCTTGAAAATAAATTCCATCCGATTATTTTTTGGAGATGCCAGGATGCCATACAGGATAGGCGTACTCGAGCATTGAACACGTTAAAGAGGAAAAGTCTCATTAAGGAACATTCTCACTGCTTGAAAATTCTGCTGTCTTTTGTATGCCACATACTTGAGTATGCCTCATAAATTTGGTACCCAGGCTTCTAAAAGGAATTGTCGGACAGAATATAGCTAGTTCGAAAAAAGTTGCATCAGGATTATGTTTAATGAGCAAAAAGTCCTTCATTCCTCTGTTCTTCGCTAAGCCAATCTAATTATGCTTAAGAATAGAACAAAAATATGGGTGCGCTTTGCCTTACACAGCCCTGAAGATTGTTTTTTTTTTTTGGGGGGGGGGGGGATAACAGTATTCTTGAGCAAGTGCAATTACAAAAAGAAGCACAGAAAAGGCGAATTGTATCAAAAGATATAAGAAACGGTATAAAAAAATCTCGAGATTTGAGAGGCAGGTGTCAGATCCCTGTATGCTTGCTGAGTGAGCAAACTGATAACGGATTGGGGGACAAACTTATAAATTTTTGACAGAGAAGTCGTATTTTTATCAAATATTACAAATTTCTTCTCTTCTTGTGTGTCTTCTTATGTGTCAGTTAGGGCAGCTTTCCCTTTGCACGATCCTTATGGTGTCTTTAAGAATGTCTATTTTTACGAAGTTTTGAAAATTTATCTTTAAGTTCAAAAAGGAAGTATGAATGAGTTTTTCGTTCCTCGGCACAATCGCTAAAGTTGTTTGAAATTTCACTAATTTTTAACTAGGCGTTTCTCTCAAGAATATGAAAAATGGACGCTTGTAATTTTCAATTATTGAAGTTAATATTTTGTAGGCGTTACCGCATAAGGTATCCTATTTCATCTTCTTGGCTTAGCTTCATATCCACAGTTTTCTATAGTTTTTGGAGAATAGCGGATGACAGATCCCTATACTTGGTGATTAGAAATGTCGTAAGTCCCAAATTCTCGGTTTTAGCATGTATCTAATAAGTATGTGAATAAATTCTGAAATAATTATTTTGTTTGGATAAAATACTTGGGACCCGCTTTCAACTGTGTTCAGCCAATTCCTGTAATAACAAATTTAAAATTTTTATTGTATGTCGCTGAAGTAGAGGTTAGAAGTGGAAAATGTGTTTATGGTGAAAGCGAAACTTGTAGCCACTTCCTGTTTTCTTGCTTTGTTTATTTTCTGTAACTTTTTGGTTTGGAACTAGAACTCCAATCTCTAGGAATTAATTTCCCATTTTGTCCCAGTTCAGTAGTTTCTGACAAAGTGTTAAGGAAATGTTTGAATAGATTTTTGTATTCTACTAGAAGTTGTGTATACTATTTGTTACCTTTGATTGTGGTATTAATTAAAAAAACTCTTTCCACAAAATAAGTTTTTCAAAGAAAAGTAAAGAAATCCATTAAACAAAAAATGAGCAAAAATAAAATCAAATAATCTACCAAGCTTAAAACTAACGCAAATCAGCATCGATAAATAAATGAAACCCAAAACGAACAGAAATTACAATAAATAACCGAGTCAAACTCAAAACGAGCAGAAATTAACATAAGCTGGGCTCAAAACCCCCTATGCCTTCCCAAGGCCAGAACACAATTTGCACTTTACTGAAAAATATCAATGTTTTTACTTTTATAACTTTAATAAATCAAATAACATTTTGATTACTAAATATCACTGTATGTATATTAAACTGACAATGCACATTCATTTGTATTTTTTTGAGTAAAGTGCAAATTATGGGAGAGCGTTTGTCGCTCTCCCATCACTTTCAATTATTAAAAAAGGTACTTGCCCTTTCAATTTCCAATCAAATGAGCCCTTTTGAAGTTTCTACGACAACGCTTTCAATAAAATCCTTATATGCCCCCAGGACATAACTTACAACCCTTGCCCTGAGGGTTGGGGTCTTCATTCTCAAAGACCTAATTTCCAGAACTTTCTACTACGTTGAACAAAATGGCTATCTGAAAATTTTTATTGGATGTGTTTGGGGGAATGGTGCATGCGAGAGAGTGGTTAGTTACCCTCCAATCACTTTCAACCATTAAAAAGGGCACTAGCCCTCTCAATTTCCAGTTGAATGAGCCCTTTCTGAAGTTTTTATGACAACTCCGTCTATAAAAACCTTATATACCCCAGGGCATAATTTACAACCTTTGCCCTGGGGGCTCTGGAGGGTTTGTCTTCCTTAAATACATAATTTAAGGAACTTTTAACTACGTTGAACAAAATGACTATCTCTAAATTTCGATTGAATGTGTTTGGGGAAATGGTGGGCGTGAGGGGGGGGGGTCAATTACTCTCCACTCACTTTCGACTATTAAAAAGGGCAATTCCAATTTCCAAACAAATGAGCCTTTTTGAAATTTCCACAACAACTTTCTATATAAACCTTATATGCCCCCTGGTCATAACTTACCACCCTTGCACTGAGGGCTCTAAGGGGGTTGTCATCCTAAAAAACCTAATTTCAAGAACTTTCGACTACGTTGAACAAAATTGATATTCTAAAATTTTGATTGGATGTGTTTGGGGAAATGGTGGGCGTGAGAGGGGGGTTAGTTGCACTTCAATTACTTTTGACTATTAAAAGGGCACTAGCCCTTTCAATTTCCAATTGGATAAGCCCTTTTTGGTGTTTTACAACATCGCTTTCTATGAAAACCTTACATGCCCCCAGGGCATAACTTCCAACCCTTGCCTCGAGGGTTGTGGGGGGAGGGGTTGTCATCCTTAAAGACCTAATTTCCAAAATTTTTGACTGCGTTGAATAAAATGGCTATCTAAAAATTTTGTTTGGATTTGTTTGGGGAAAAGGTGGGGTTTGAGAGGGGGGTTTGAGAGGGGGGTTAGTTGCCCTTCAATCACTTTCGACTATTAAAATGGCACTAGCCCTTTCAATTTCCAATTGAATAAGCCCTTTTCGGTGTTTTACAACATCGCTTTCTATGAAAACCTTACATGCCCCCAGGTCATAACTTCCAACCCTTGCCCCGAGGGTTGTGGGGGGGGGGTTGTCATTCTTAAAGACCTAATTTCCCAAATTTTCGACTGCGTTGAATAAAATGGCTATCTAAAAATTTTGATTGGATGTGTTTGGGGAAAAGGTGGGCGTGAGAGGGGGGTTTGTTGCCCTCACATCACTTTCGACTATTAAAAAGGACACTAGCCCTTTGAATTTCAAACCGAAAGAGCTCTTTTTCAAGTTTTCACAACAAAAATTTCAATAAAACCTTATATACCCCCAGGGCATAAATTATAACCATTGCCCTGAAGACTGTGGGGGGAGTGTCCTGCTCAAAAGTATAATTTCCTGAACTTTAAACTACGTGGAACAAAATGGCTATCTCAAAATTTTGATTGGATGTGTTTGGGGAAAAGGTGGGCGTGAAAGGGTGGTTAGTAGCCCTTAAATCACTTTCGACTATTAAAAAGGGCACTAACACTTTGAATTTCCTATCGAATGAGCTCTTTTTCAAGTTGCTACGACAAAGATTTCAATAAAGACCTTATATACCCCCAGGGCATAAATTATAACCATTGCCCTGAAGACTGTGGGGGGAGTGTCCTGCTCAAAAGTATAATTTCCTGAACTTTAAACTACGTGGAACAAAATGGCTATCTCAAAATTTTGATTGGATGTGTTTGGGGAAATGGTGGGCGTGGAAGGGGTGTTAGTTGCCCTCCAATCACTTTCGACTATTAAAAAGGGCACTAGCCATTTCAATTTCCAATCGAATGAGCCCTTTTCGAAGTTTCTACGACAACTCCTTCGATACGAAGTGCCCTGGTATGAAAAAAAGAAGTAATAATACATTGTGCCAACGTCGTTCTTTACTTAGGCACCGCGATTGCGCTGCCTATGAAAAAGGGCAATTTCAATTTCCAATCAAATGAGCCCTTTTTGAAATTTTTACAGAAACTTTTTATATAAACCTTATATGCCCCCAGGGGATAACTTACAACCCTTGCACTGAGGGCTCTGAGGGGGTTATCATTCTAAAAGACCTAATTTCCAGAACTTTCAACGACGTTGAACAAAATGTATATCTCAAAATTTTGATTGGATGTTTTTGGGAAAATGGTGGGCTTAAGACGGGCGTTAGTCGCTATCCAATCACTTTCAACTATTAAAAAAGCCGCTAGCCCTTTCAATTTCCAATTGAATGAGCCCTTTTGAAGTTTCTACGACAACGCTTTCAATAAAAACTTTAAATGCCCCCAGGGCATAACTTACAACCCTTGCCCTGAGGGCTGTGGGGGGAGGGGTTGTCTTCCTTAAAGACCTAATTTCCAAAACTTTCAACTATGTTGAATAAAATGGCTATCTAAAAATTTGATTGGATGTGTTTGGGGAAAAGGTGGGCGTGAGAGGGGGGTTAGTTGCCCTCAAATCACTTTCGACTATTAAAAAGGGCACTAGCCCTTTGAATTTCAAATCGAATGAACCCGTTTTCAAGTTTCTACGACAAAGATTTCAATAAAAACCTTATATGCCACCAGGGCATAACTTATAACCCTTGCCCTGAAGACTCTGGGGGGAGTGTCCTGCTCAATGGTGTAATTTCCTGAACTTTGAACGTCGTGGGACAAATTGGCTATCTCAAAATTTTTATTGAATATGTTTCGGGAAATGGTGGGCGTGGAAGGGGTGTTAGTTGCCTTTCAATCACTTTCGACTATTAAAAAAGGCACTAGCCATTTCAATTTCCAATCGAACGAGCCCTTTTTGAGGTCTCTACGACAACGCGTTCTATAAAAACCTTATATGCCCCCAGGGCATAACTTACAACCCTTGCCCTGAGGGCTGTGGGGGGGCTGTCAACCTCAAAGACCTAGTTTCCAGAACTTAAAACTACGCTGAATAAAATGGCTATCTAAAAATTTTGATTGGATGTGTTTAGGGAAAAGGTTGGCGTGAGAGGTGGGTTAGTTGCCCTCCAATCACTTTTGACTGTTGAAAAGGGCACTAGCCCTTTGAATTTCCAATCGAATGAGCCTTTTTTGTAGTATCTACGACAACGCCTTCTATAAAAACCTTATATGCCCCCAGGGCATATCTTAAAACCCTTGCCCTGAGGGCTGTGGGGGAGTGTCCTCCTCAAAAACATAATTTCTATCTGGAAATCAACTACGCTGAACAAAATGGCTATCTCAAAATTTTGATTGGATGTGTTTTGGGAAATGGTGAGCGTGGAAGGGGTGTTAGTCGCCTTCCGATCACTTTCGACTATTAAAATGGGCACAAGCCACTCCAATTTCCAATTGAATGATCCCTTTTCGGAGTTTCTACGGCAACTTCTTCGATACGAAGTGCCCTGCTCTAAAGAAAAAAAAATAATACATTATGTCAACACCGTTCTTATATGCCCCCAGGGCATAATTTAAAACCATTGCCCTGAGAGTTTTGGGGGAGTGTCTTCCTCAAAAATATATTTTCTATCTGGAAATCAACTACGTTAAACAAAATGGTTATCTCAAAATTTTGATTGGAAGTGTTTGGGGAAATGATTTGCGTAGGGGGGGGGGGGGGGATTTTCACTCTCTGATCACTTTTGACTACTAAAAAGGGCACTAGCCACTCCAATTTCCAATCGAATGAGCCCTTTTTGAAGTTTTTACGATAACTCCTTCGATACGAAGTGCCCTGGTATGGAAAAAAAATAATTAATAATACATTGTACCAACATCGTTCTTTACTTAGGCAGCGCCATTGCGCTGCCTATGATTTAGTAGTTTCATTTATTCTAGTTTTTTTTCAGTAGTTTTAGTTCGTTGGTTATTAGTAGTGAAATACTTTTAAATGTTTAATCACTTAATAAAAATTTATGATGCAGGAGTTCCTCAATTGCCAGACAAAATTTAAGCGAGAGACGCGTATGCTATTTGTACACTAGTAATTTCTTTCTTTACCTTTTATATTTGACAATTAACTGAAATATTGATGTTAAACCAGATCAATCCGTGACTTGATAAAGTTTTTTTGAAGTTTTAAAGAATGGGTTTTATTGGAAATGGAATCAGGGGAATAACGCCTCCTTCTAAAAATCGAAAATACTTAAAACGTCCTTAAATCGGTAAAGATTATGCGTGAAGAGTACAAATTCCGTTTTGTTTCTTTAGTATTTTCAAATCAAATATTTATGAAAACCTAGAGGGTAATAAATCCGGATTACAACAGTAGCTAGCAAACTAGTAAGAGACGATCACGTCCAATGCTAAGAAATATAATAACCCATAACTCCTAATCTTGAAAAGATCAATTTTCTAAACTGGTATATCGTTGTAAACTTTGGTTGTATTTCTTTTTCCCACACTTAGAATAAAGGTTGTGCCAGGGTTTCAAGTTTTAATGGCAATGAGTGAAGAAATGCAATGTCGAACTTTCGTTTTTAGTGCAAGGGCCCTCGCACACACGAATAATCTACAGGAATGACCCTATATCCCAAACATAAACTAGGGCTTGAGTTTTGTGAAAGTTCGTAAAATGTGTAGTATGTTATGGCCAATGCCCTGAAATCCGTGGCATCTAAATCAGCCTAAATTTTACGTTTTAGACAGACTTTTCCAGTACAGGTACATCAAATTTTTATCCCAATCTTTTGAGAGGCCATTAAAACTGCTAAGCCTGTACTCCTGTCAAGAAAATTTGACATAGCATAGCGGAGACTCTTAACTGATTAGGCATGGAGTAAGTGGAGTAACCAAGTGAAAGTAATTTGCGTACCAAACTGCGTTTATTTCGTTTACTATTGACTATGAAAAAAAAAACGCAATAAAACATAAACATTTGAAGAAAAAATTGAAAAGAAAGAAAGTGAAAACAGAAAGGTATGCGAGGAATCGTTGAGGAACTACAATTCAAGATATAAATAAATACAGTAAAGAGATGAACAATATAAAACAATAAAAATGATACAAAACATACACTGATACATAAAGTCTGCTCAAATGTGATTGGTGGGTAATAGTAAATAGGAAGAAGAAAAAAAGGAGAAAAGAGCAGCCTGAAATGGAAACCAAGTTAATAGGAGTGGAAATTACAAATGAGGACAAGAATATTAATACTTTGAAGAGGAAATCTGGAATTCACAAATTAAACGAGTAACTTCAGTGCGTGCGAGAAATTTAACGCTCTTTGATGTCCTCTTAATGAACCGCATTTCTGTGCAGCAGATCGTTCTGGAACCGTTCTTATAGGATCTGTTTATTTGTATTAGTATATAGTCAATGAGAATTAAAAGTACAGTGGCTCATTAATAAAAACCTTTTGTATTGATTTTTATAGCTGTCTAGGTGTATTGAATATCTTTATTCTCATGTGGGTCTTCATCTAGCATCTCTTAAAAGGATTTTGCGAGAATGAAGGATTTGCCTTCATTAGTACTTGTCTGCAATTGAACTTTGTTTTATAGACATCTATCTCTTTTTAAAACTTGGAATTTTAGCTGGTTATAGATGGTAGAGCTAATGTAAATATTAAGAGTGGCAATATAATTTCATTATAAATCGTAACTACGGAAGGTTTGAGGCAATGGAAAAATAAATAATGGGTCCCATAATAAAGGGCTAATTGTGTGCTTGGTTTTCATTCTTTTTTCTATGCTCTCTCAAAAAAAATTCAACTAGGTCCTTTTTCGATTAGTAGGTAGATAACCTAACAAAATAAATTTATCAACTGTAAAAGTCAATAGATTGATCTTATGTTTAAACACCGGATATATATAGATATTATATCCGATCCTTAGGGAAAGGGAGGTCAGAGGCTTTTGCGTGGGGGGGGGGGGATGGGAGGGGGAATGCAAAAAAAATACATTTTAAGGCACCCTTGTTTGGGGGAAAATTATAAACTTGAATGGTTGAATGAGAGATCTAAACTATAAATCTGAACATTGGCGGGGAGTTTTCTCCTTGGAAAATATTGAAAAGAACACGTTAAAGATGCATGGAAATTCACCGTTTCTCATAAAAATCCATCTTTTTAAAGCATCAAGTCTCATTCCTTGGAAATTCTACAGATCCCTCAAAAAAGCTAGGGTATTCCCATGTTTGCTTTGAGTAATTTTTTTTTTGTCGTCTCTACCCTAAAAACTATATTAAGCCCACTCTTCATTGCCTTAGTCGTGGAAAATGTTGCTATATGACGTAATAATATTGCTGCCATACATAAAGATTGCACATGGCTTGTTCATACTTTAGAAATAATTACCAAAAACCGTTTACTAATGTTTTTTTTTAGAGCAACTTTGCAAACGGTTTTTGGCAATAATTTGACAAGTTTGAAAATGTCGAATACAACCTTGAAAATGTCGAATACAACCTTTAGGTCTCGTATATAAAATATCTGTTATCTTTTTATTTATAATATATACCCTATCTTATACAATACAATATTGTTGCTATTCACAAAATGTACAATATTTATTGTCTGACCTTTAGGTCTGACAATAAACAAAATTGTATCATTGGGTCATTCCGCCTTCCCAATGTTAATTTTGCTTCTTTTTTTGCTCGTTTTGTTAGTGTTATATTTGCTATAAACTAAATGATGATGATAAGGAGGATTAAAAAGAGGCTTGTTGACATATTCTTGCTTATAATAAAATAGTTTCTGCGCTTAGTTAATGCTAAAGGTGATAAAGCGATAGCTATTTATTGTTTGTTATTTAAGAAAGGGGCGGTACATGAAACGAACCGTGTTTTCTTTCAAATATTAACTCACTAGCAAAGTTTCCTTTTAACAAGTCATTCATTCAATCAGTTTATTGGTTACCCATCAAAAACAAAGAGGGCCGAAACCCTTTGGTGGAGTATGATTAGTTTGATTAGTAAGAAGAAAAAAAGACAACACGCACAATGAAACAGAGCTAACTAAGCCCAAAGATGGCGCGAATCCGCAACTTCATTAAAAAAAAAAACCTTTGACAAATTTTTTTAATTACAACAGTATATATTCTGTAAAGAAGCGTATTTCGGGTCCTTGGTGATAAGCTTAGTTAATACTTCGCAAACTTTACAAAAAACCTAGGTATTTGTAGCTTTTCATGACCGGCGGAGAAAGGCAGCACAGGAGAGAGGCCAAGTAGAGGGGTTACAGCAAATGCACTGAAAGGCTTTGTTCGGTGAGTCCTATTCAACTGGATCGTCGTAGCGGCCAGAGAGGCATAAGCTTGGTGGATCTTTTTAGTAGCATGTTCGAAGTTGAGTTTAACTGTTTCTTTAATTTGTCTACCAATAAGCATCCTTAAGTAAAAAAGACTTTCACAGAGTCCAGCATCATCGCGGCTGCACCATTTGCTTCAACCTAGATAATGATGAAAATTAGCCCATAGTAACCGAAAATTTTAAATCATTTGACAGGAGGCCAAAATTACGACCACCTCGATATTTAAAGCCTACCACAATCGTTACAATATTCTATCAGTATTGCATGTATTTATTAGGGCTCCAAATTATCTATTAATATAGAGGAAAAAGCTTGTGTCAATAGTAATGGAAAGCCTTTGCTAAAGTTGGTGTCACCAATCTTTCTTTGAGAAAATTTGATAAGACACTCTTTACTTAATGATTTGGTAAAATTTATTTAAAAATTTCTGAACGTGCGGTATTATTTTTATCTGTCTCTCGATAATTTTCTCCTAACGAATAGCTAACAACCTTAATAAGCTATTAACCTCTGAGAAGTCACCTGAGTATCTAGATGAATATGCTGAATTCCAGCTTGAAAGACTTTAAAAATGGAATCTGTCTCAGCTCAGCTCGTCAAATACTGTATCCAAATTTTTTGAAAATGTGACAATTGATGCTAAAATATGATATTGTCGAGAGGTCCTATTTTCGGTTTAATGAATTTTAAAAAAGATGCCTGAACAACTATACCCCTGTCATTTTAATCTCGATTGAAAAGAAAGGTAAAACCTTAGCTTAGTTAAGTTAATGTTTATAACAATGGGACGTACGGATAAATTAAAAAAAAAGCTGAAACTATCAACTTCTCATTTGACAGAACCTTTGAAAGAACTCACTAAATTCCCTAAGATAGTTTCAGAATCACTTTCGATGTCTTAGACTATACTTCCAAATATAATTTTCTTTGTTTTTCGAAAATATATATAGGCCTATATATATTTATCTGGAATGTAAGCTTTTTTGACCCAAGGTTTAACCTCTTTGATAGTGGTCGAGATCTACCAAGTAGTAAACATATTTGTCTTTATAAGCTCAAGCTAAATAAAAGAATTGACGTCCCAAATACTAAATTTGTCCTTTATAGAAATCCCCCTTTCTCCCTTATTTTCTCTCTTTCTCTTTTCTATATTTTATTCTTTCTCTCTTTCTTTTGATTCTACTAAAATTTTTAAGTGATGCGTAAAGATGAAGTTGTTATTGGCAACTCACAACCAGTCAATATTTATAGCGTTCACTCGTTTTTGGGTATTTAACCTTGTAGCATACATTTAAGACGCTAATTAGCATTGATTATTGCAGGTTTTAAGTTGTGGCGATGCCTCCTCCACCTCCTGGGCCTCCACCTCCTCCAGGACCACCCCCACCTCCTGGTCCTGGACTTTTAGGAGGAAAATCAACCAATGCAAAGAATGGTGGTGTGGATCGTACTCAATTACTGTCTAGCATTCGAACTGGAGCTCGATTGCGGAAAGTAGAAACAAACGATAGGAGTGCACCTTTGATTGACAGTATGTGTTTTTTCCCCAATAGTGTGTTTATTTACACTTGTGCGCCCTATTTAGGATTTAAATTGAATCCCAAATGGGTTGTGTTTTCGTAAAAGAAAATGCTGCATTGTGAGCCCTAGATGATAGGGGCATTTGTCGATATTTCTTTACGCCTTAATTTGTTACATCCTCAAATTATTTAATAAGGCCACTTATGGCTACCAGTAATTTTAAGACAACAAAGAAATGTATGTTCAGATGTATGTATATATATCTGATATATGTTCATGTATATGTATAGCTACATGTATATGTATAGCATGTATGTTCAGATATATATGTATAGCTACACTAAAATATAGATGTTTTATTGTATTCTTAAAATCTCCTCACAAACACGCCCACCCACCCTTTTTTTCTGGTCTGTTGAAATACAGTTCAAGTTTTGAAATTGTAGTGTCTGTGTTCATTTTTTGGCCCTTAACAATCCTTATTACTCTCGGACTCTTCTTATTCACCTTAAGAAATTTTTATTTCTCTATTATTACTAAGGCAATTAATTTTCTGTAGGTACAATTGTTTGGAAGTGTATGGGCGCAAGCTAATAACATTTTTTTCGCTTGTACTTTTGAGTCGTATTGGAGGCCTTTTAGATAACTAAGATTAAAGTTCTTTCTGGTTTTTAACGTGTTTAGTCGAATACACAGTTTATAGAATTATCCAGTAAGTTTATCGCAGATCATTTCTGGTCTTCGTTCTCGGTGCGAACAAAAAGCTCCTCCCACTTATTTCTGCATTAGCGGGAATGCGGGTTAGTCTGTTTCCGATTGTTTCCAACAAAGTGCATTATTCGTAATAGCGGGTTTCCACTTGTTTCCGATTAGATCACAGTCTGACTTGTCTACCCGTGAAAAGATCTGATTTCGCTTATGTTTATATCTGCAAAAACCTTCTCCAGAGCACTCGCACTCCGGTCCGGGTTTTTATAATGGGTGAGATAGAGAATGATCATACTGGATAATTATATAAACTGTGGTCGGATACAATCGTTTATAAAGAGACTTGGTAGAATAGATGGAGTTGGCACAGAATCGAGTTTCTTTGGAAATTATAAGGATAATATAAGGATTAATTATAAGGAAATTGTAAAGATTAATAAGGATAATTTTACTGGCTAGATTAATATTCTTCCAGCTTTCTAGCATTGTTTTGATCGGACACTATCGATTCTTCAAAAACTCAATAAGTTAGGTAGTGTAGGCTCAGAATCCTGTTTTTTGGAAGTCTTACAGAATCATATAAATTTCTTGCTGCAAATAAACAGTATTCTGCTACTGCCGATAGGCTAATATTAATTGAATGACGCATAATTTTTTTTTAGCTTTTAAATACTGTTTATAATAAATTACTGATCTAAAGTAGGTCTTTCTTTGTTTTACTTTAATTACATGTCTTAGAGAAGTAATATTTGAACTTAAAATATGGTAGTTTTTGTGTTCAAATAATGGGTTTTCGGAAAATTTTTAGCATGCTATAGCAAGTGTTTTTTTCGTATCAAATTCCTTCAATGTTTCTTGCATCTCTTGTAGGAATAAATTCTGTCATTGTTGAAAACACAAAAATAATAATAATAAGATACAGGCAACCTAACATACATATTTGTAGCATCGGACAGATTCGTGATAAAATGGGTCTTTATTCAAAGTTAATCTAAGGTCTTTCCATCAATTTACGAGGCTCCACTGCCAACAGCCACCAGAATCACGTTTCCAAATCCCATTAGCATTCTTTTCTTCCAAATCATAGACGCTTCCTGGATCTGTATCTACTCTAGTTATTTTCTGAATCTAGTCGAAAACTTTCTAGGTTTTTCTGGAATTAGGATTACCTTAAAACTGGATAATCTATCCAACCCAATTTGCTAAAAATTGAAATTGAATGTTTTCATTGGTTAAATGACTTGTTAGCTGCAGCCATTATGGCGTCTGTGCCTGTTTAAGTATTATTATCGAAGTCTGTCAAAAAGTGGAAAGCTCCGAACACTTACTTATGCCTTAGAATTCGTAAACCAAAAAGTGCAGTCTAAAAACAAGTTAAAT
This sequence comes from Artemia sinica, assembly GCA_027921565.1. Taxonomy (NCBI): domain Eukaryota; kingdom Metazoa; phylum Arthropoda; class Branchiopoda; order Anostraca; family Artemiidae; genus Artemia; species Artemia sinica. The sequence goes on along the minus strand of CM051263.1, from coordinate 25,376,932 downwards.
TTTGGTTAATTAGCCCATGTCTTAGCTCTCGTGTAATTGCAAACATGATAGAGCCTTACAAATAAACTTTAAAATGGAGTTACTTGATGGCATAAAAATTCAGGAAGATCGTACAGAATTTGCCAATTGCACTGCCACATGGTGCAATCGTCTGTGAATATGCTGAGAAGCATTGCTACTTCAAAATTTTCCCCAAACAGACCTGATTTATTTTAAATTTTACTTTTGAGCCTTTCTTGTTATAAATGAACCAAAATTTAGTATCCTTTATTGTTGTCAACATTCTAGTGTTCGGTTGATGAGTATTTCTTTAATTTATGTGGTCATTTTTAAGTTTCTGCGATAACTATCACGTTTCTTCTCTTCATATTTCTTTCTCTTTCCTGGTCTTTAGCTTATTTCTTAGTAGCTTTTTTTTTCATTCAACATTCTGTCTTTTCTAGGTTTCCTTCTTTTTTGTTTCTTTTAGCTTTCTTTGTTTCCTTATTTCTTTTTATAAATTGGAGAATAATATTTATTCTATAGTTAAAAAGTATATTCTGCTAAATAGTTCATTTTATTATCAGAGAAGGCAAATATGTCCTCAAATAATGGACCAGTGGGGGGACTTCAATCCAACGGGCCAACGTCAAATCCTGCTCAGCAACTAGGAGGTCTTTTTGCTGGTGGGATGCCAAAATTGCGGCCAATCGGAGCAAGAGGAGTTGGTTAGTATAATTCATGTATATTGTCTTTGCCGTAGATTCCTGTAATGACTATCCTTAAGGACCGATTAGAAAAGTTGTTCTCGTATTGGCCTATAAGAATAAGGTTCTATATCGAAATAATATTATTTTTATTATTTATGTTTGGGTGCCTATCATATTCCGAGATTATTTTATGTGTATTTTTTAGTTCAGTTTTTTCTCCTTTTTTTAACGCAAACATTTGTCCAAATATGCTAAATCTGACGTTATAGTAAGTGACTTGTGCTCCGTGAAAGCTCATTGAATCGGCTACCGATGGAATTGAGCGATTGGCTACCGTTATATCGTAATTGCACTACCTTGATTTTACCTTACCTTAGACCTTAGATCCTCCTGTGCCGCCAGAGGCACCTAAGGCATCCACGAAGAGCCGCCAGTCATCCCACATGTGCATAACCGTCATAACATCTTCCCATTGGGGTTGTATGGTCGTGTGAATGTTGGACAGGTCCCGGTTATATCTGGGACGCAAGGTGTTTTTGGTTGACCTCTCCTGCGGTTTCCCTGAGGCTTTACGACCTCAGGGTCGTTTACGACCCTGACCTTGATTTTACGACCGAAATAATAATGTAATTATAGTCCTGGGTGGTCAAACTCCAGAAATCGTTAGATTATAGGAAAAAATTTAAGCATACAAAAGTCGTACAAACCCATAATTATTTTTTCTTACCTTTGAGTTTACGATGGAAGAATTAAAATATAAACTCTTGGATTTTTAACCCTAAGAATTACCGTAAGGTTGGTTGGATTCGTTTGGATTGACGTTGAGTAAATGTATTATTTTTCTTAGTCGGATTGTTTAATTATGTGGCATAGGATCGAATTTATGTTGTTGTTTTTTTTTTCTAGTTCATGGACCCATGAGCCTTTTGGGATTTGTTGAGGTATTTGCCTATTATGTGTTCCTTTCTGTTTTTGATTTTTTTTTTTTTTTTCAATAAAATCGATAGTGCACCGTTCTGGAGCAATTTGGTCAATTAAAAACTTCGCTTTGTTTTCTTCGATTTCGCAAAGTAGCTTCTACGTATTCCCTCATGGACTGATAATTCTCATCTTGTGAGAGAGAATAACATTGCTAATCTCGTTGTTTCTCTTGAAATATACGTATCTGTACAATATCCGGTAATTGAAGCAAAACCATCCTTAGGCTCGAATACTTACCTTGCAGCTCGATAATTCTTTTCTTTTGAAATAATTGTATATCATCATTATGGTTTATTATTGTGAACTTTTTTATGATTTTTCTATTCTTCTGAGCTCCGTCTTTTTGTTCTGCATGACGAGTTTTCAAATAAATGATGACAATATTAGTAATAAGACCTGTTTGGATTTTGCGTTTATTTACCTGATCCCTAGAATACTAAGCAAAATCAATCTTATTTTCTTAATCTAGCATACATTCTAATAACCTGATATAAAAAAAAAATATTGGAGTAATTGTTGCGAACTTATTTATTTAGAATATTGTCTGTAAATGCACATTTTTTTTCCAGCACCAGTGCCGAAGCAGGAAGCCAATTCGGTAACTGAGACAGATAATTGTCGACCAGCACCTGGGAGATTAAATCACACAAGATTTAGTCCTCCTGGCATAAAACCCTCGTTAAACGACAATGGCATAAATAAGGTTAGTGCAGAGGTTAAGTTTCTCATTAAGTTAACCGGAAGAACTCGTTTAAGGTTCCAAGAGGCAAAATTGCTTTAAGTCCCAAATGACACGAGTATCCTAAGGTTAGAACATGGTACTATTCTTACTACAGAACTTAATAATGGCTTCTTACTTAGATACTTTATAATTATATCTTGATGAAATTAAGCTTAATTTGAATGTTAAAAAAGTACTTTTACCTTACATTCTTACCTTACAACTAACACATGGCTTAGAACTGAGTACCATGGACTGAAAAGCTCTAAATTGTGTGATTGTATTTAATCAAATGATTAAATGCCATTTGTTTGTCACTAAAATCCTTTTCTCAACTTAAATGATTCAGTGTCCGTTATTAGTTTAATTATTATTGTTCTTATGTCTGTTCCTCACGTAATAACGCTTTTTTGTTTTGATATTCACGTCTCATCAAAGATCCGAGAACTAAAATTGGAAATATTCGAATGATGGCTTTAAAAACTATTCGGTACTATTTTACTTTATGGTACACACCGCCATAGACTCTATAGCAATTTAGCATGGAGACCCGTAAAGCGGGTAATTGCTATCTAAATTGATCGCAAAACGTGGCTTCTCATTGAATTTACAATATTTAAACTGCTGTTTTTTGGGGTTTAGGGAGGGAAAAAGGTACCAAGGTTAGGTTACGTATTTAATATATGCTATGCTTTACACCCCCCCCCCCCTCTCTAATGTGCAAATATATAGCCCAAATTTGTTTCATAAACCATTATAACCGGGTATCTGTCTCTCCCGCTTGACTAGTTTCTTTGATAGAGTCTAGGTAAATTTTTACCAAATCATATTATTGACTTACGAATAAAGTGAATATAGCACTCGATGCCTTTTTTATGCTCTTTCCAAATCTAATAATCATTTTTATCGGAAATGAATTTTACCCCCACCCCTATATATACCAATTCAGGGTATATATTTGTACATTAGGGGGGTGGGGTAAAGTTTAAACTTACCTCCCATTTACATCAGAAATAAAATTTGCCTCAGAAATAAAATTTACATCAGAAATAAAATATGATTTGGTTCAAATTTACCAGAGTCTATAGTGGTGTGTACCATTAAGTGAAACAGTACCAATTATTCTCGCCTCCTCCTTCACCACTGATGGCTTCAACCAGCTTCATCTGGGATCCTTGGAAATGAGATGACATAAATTTACGGTGGCTCTCGTCTGAAATGGCAACAGTATTACTTTCTCCGCTAGATTCTTTCCCCTCGCCAAGGCAGCAAACATACTGATTAATACACTAGATTAATTAGAAAGATTGCGGGTAAACCCTTACTTCAAGAAAATTCACTTCGACAATAGTAAGATACCATAACTCCTTTGTGAAATTAAATTTAAAATCATTTTACAATAGAATTTTTTTAAAGGAAAGTAAAGAGTGATATTACAACCATAGACGAGCCGAAATAAAGGTCTGTCAAACTTATAACAAACAGACACTCGTATGAAGGAGTCAGTGAATCCGAAAACGACTAAGAACTGAAATGAATTATCAAGCCAAAGTTAAAATTAATGAAATTACAGCAAAACTGCTTATGTGCAGGTACTCCTCATTAACCAGCTCATGGTGAGGCATTTGTGCAGATGTTTTTATAGTAGCCGAGATTTTATGTGGCCTTTTTTGTGTGCATATATTTTATGGTAGGTAGTGACGTACCATAAAATGGTACGTAGTGACGGTAGGTAGTGACGGTATGGTAGGTAGTGACGGTAGGAATTTTATGGTAGGTAGTGATATTTTATGGTAGGTAGTGACGTACCATAAAATGGTACGTAGTGACGGTAGGTAGTGACGGTAGGTATTTTATGGTAGGTAGTGATATTTTATGGTAGGTAGAGTTTATGGGAAAGAATAGTAAAAAAGGAAAATGATTGCGATCCAAAATAGAGAATCTAGCCAAGTTTTTCGTTTTGAGGTCTTGTAGTCCATCAACTTATAACCAAGGAATAATTCGACCCCCCCGCCCCTCCATCCCCTCTCCTTCTCACTGCAAATGAGCAGTAGCTTAATATTTCAAAGGAAGTAAGTGTGCTATATAAATTGACTTTTAGGAATCAATTCCAGTATCAACTCGTGATAAGCTTTGAAAATTTTATTCGTCAAGGTTAAGTACTTTCTTCATAACAATTAACAAAAATGTGTTCAGAAAGTAATTGGAAAAAGGTTACTTTTCCGTTAAACGGAACACACCCAATAAGTGAAGTTAGGTTAATCCTTATGAAATATTCGAGAGTATAATGATAATATAATATTTAGAAAAAATTTTTGGATACTTCGACAAAGAATTATGGAAAGCAGGCCGCGCAAAACGCATTATATTAAATACCTAACATAGCCTAACCCCCTAACCACCTTTATATATTAAATATTTAATGAAAATATACATACATCGTATTTTTCTCACTCAAAATAAGCAAATCATATCCGATGCAGGAAGGGAAATCATTTTTCTTCCAGATCTTACTCAGCATAATTCTTCAGTTTTTTTTTTTTTTTTTTTTTTTTTTTTTTTTTTTTTTTTTTTTTTTTTTTTTTTTTTTTTTTTTTTTTTGTTTTTTTTTTTTTTTTTTTTTTTTTTTTTTTTACATCTAATCTCAATCCTTCAAGAAAAATTACCCATTGATTGCCTACCTTATTACCTTCCTTATTATTTAATTGCTCACTAATATTTTGAATTAAATTATATGCACTGACATAAATAGTACTTTTGGAGAAATTCTGCCTATTAAATCGAGCAATTCCTTCTAGATATTCTATATTTTGCTTATATTTGCCTATACCTGCTTTTCTGCTGTATTCCATGTTCAATACGGCTAAATCCTTAGCCAAAATAGTATATCCATTTAAAGCCATGCTTTCATTTTATGTGAAAGCCTGGCAATATTGCAAAATATAAAGAACTGACTGAGATAAGTAGGAAAGAATGTGTTTTGTTTACCCAGTGAATCGACATTGTCAAGAATATTGGTTCTAATTTGAGAGTAGTGGTCCAGTTTTCAAGACTCCATCGCCATTTTATGAAGTATAATGATCCAAAATAGTGAGATTGATGTATTGTGCGAATGAGAATTACGGCCCCCGTTCAACATCGAGAAAAAAGTTCTACGCACCCAAACTGAATTGAGTGATTATAGAAATTCAACGAAACCAAGCTTGATATGCAAAAAAGTGGATTCAGTACTTGTTAAGTTAAAAAACAACAACTGGTCATTACAATATTTGGTACTGTTTGCATAATGCGGGTACTGCTAAAGAAGTCAAGTTTGGTTAATGCAAATGAAATAAAATAAAATAGGATTAATATATAATAGTTTATAAACAAATTTGGGCTGTATATTTGCACATTAGGGGGGGGGGGGGGGGGGGGGGTAAAGCATAGCATATATTAAATACGTAACTTAACCTAGGTATCCCCCCCCCCCCTAAACCACAAAAAACAACAGTTTAAATATCGTAAACGCAATGAAAACCACGCTTTGCATTACATTTCTTTATAGCAGTCTCTTGCAAATAACCCGTCTGGCAGGTTTCGTCTGTCGTTAATATATAGCAGTGCCCGCATTATGCAACAGTATCCAATGTTTGTATGTAATGAGAAACTGCATTTTTGAAGAGGCCGAAGATGTGTATACACAGTTAGGGGGAAAAGTCGAGTATAACCTGGAAAACTTTTTCAAACCGAATAAATTCTCTTATGAAAATTCCAAATATTTTGTGTTTTGAATGTATTGGCATTTTAACTTTTAAAGGTGTCTCTATGCCACGTAGCTTCGAAAAATTAGATACATTTTCCAACTATAAACAACTTTATTATGAATATATTTTTTTTTATTTTATGAATACTTCATTCACTTTTTGGCTGCTATTTCACTGCGTTTTAAAACAGCCCTACATCTTTTTCTTCTCATATTCGGCATAATTACTATGTTACCCGATTTGCTATTTGAAATCCCCTCGGATACCCCCTTAAAGGATTAACCCTACGAATCATATTGACCCCAGTATTACCCCTTTACCCCAGTCACTACTAAAAAGGACGTTGTTTTTGGTCCAATGTATTACTTTGAAGATAACCACTTCTGCCACTTAGGACACTCTGTATATTTCAATGTTTTTTTTTTATAATATTCTAATAGCTTATTTTTTTTGCTTTGAACATTTTTTAATTCAGTTACACTTACAGTGACCACAGCCCTAAATTCAAATCTTAGACATAAGTTTATAAAACTTTTGTTATATTTGTGGTTTAGCAAAATGTATATCATGTATAGTAAACTGCCAGTATTAGCTAGTCAAATTAGCTTCTAAAAGTTTTTATAATTGTTTTAACGGCCTTTTTTTCATAGATAAACCCACATTATTTGGGAATTTCAGTAAGAATAGACAAATTTTAGGGCAATAGAGTTTTTACAATAAAAAAACGATAGCTAATTATTTTGACTTGCAAAGGGCTAATATTACTGGCCCATCTCAGATAGCCTACTGTTTTGATCTTTTTAGCTCTTAACTTCAAAGTTAAATAAGTTACAAACTTATTTTGTGTGTTAGTTTTTAACTGCGCCAGAATGGTATATTAAATTATGATTAGGCAATTAAAAAAATGAAACCAACAGATCGGATACTTATTAATCAACATCATTTATGAGCATTTCAGAAGCCAAATCAGTTGAATCCAGTTTTGGAGTATTCCAAGTAAATTGGTAAATATTATCCCCAAATTGACACGAAAATAAATTTATAATTATCATTTCAAAAGATCGTTGAATGCAATTTTTATTTTAATTAAAATTGTAAACAATTAATTTATAATGTAGACCAATGAAAACAGCATAAATAGTTTTGGTATATCATTTAGGATGATATACCAAATATCATTGACTGCTATTTTTACAATATGTGATACTTGAGCCCAGAACATATCCAGGAATTTTTATTGGGAGGGGGGGGACAAAAACTTTTTATATGCATTTTTGTTACTTTTGTACGAGTCGGACAAAAATTTCGGGAGAGGGAAGATTCAAACCAGGTATCCTCCTCTAGATACGGCCCTGCTTGAGCCTCAAAGCACTTGACTGACCCTTTAATATTAATCTCGGCCCCCAGGTTTTAAAAATCTGGACTTCTAAAAACAATATTCTAGCCTGAAGGACTCCTCCCTCGGAAAATTGTAATTTAAAAAGGCATTGTTTTAATGTTTTGACCCCCCTCCTCCTTCGGAAAAAGTCATCTTGATATCTTCGCTAATGTTTGGACCTGTGTTCACTTCTCAAGGTTAATATGAGCTAACCTAAAGTGCCTGGCTGTAACGAATCATCCTGTTCCGTTATATTCCTAGTGAGTTAAGAATTAATGATCTAAATGATAAAAACAAAACAAAGTCATGGAATGCTAAATTTTTTAGAAGCTAATTTTTCTAAGTCAAAACTAAATGTTTACCGTATAAGCGAGCCAACATTCTGGATTTTTTTTCTTCTGTGGTTGGTTTATTACTGCCAGAACCGGAAATGTACCGTCTTTTTAAATTTTAACCCTTTTTTCTTTTATTTTTTTTTTTTTTTTAAGAACTTAAGAGATTTGGCATCAGCCCAGACATCTAACTCTTATGGAGAGTTTGTCGATCTTTTTTCAGTATCAGTAAAGAAAAAAGTTTTAATTCTAGGTCCAACCTAATTCTATCAGCAAGGCAAGTAAGCATGCTGCGCCGTTGCCGCCATCTTTTTCAAAAAAGCCTTCACTGGAACAATTGTTAAATAGGAGCATGGATAGAGGGCCTCCTCCACAGCCTCCAAAATCTAGTCCCGGTATATCTGGAAATATACCAACAAGTAGCAATGGAAATGTCAGATCAAGGACAGGTTAGTATGATCTAAAGCATATGACTGGATTTTTACTTTTTATGGGTCCATCAAAGTATTAATGCTTGAACTAGTTGTCCGTAAATCGATGACGGATGTTTGAAATTTAAAACTGCAAGGAATTTAATACTGTAAGCGTGCATAGTCCTCGGTGGTCCTTCATTCATAACGAGATTTAACGAACGACAAGATTTACATTACCCCCCACCCAAGACTGTCCCAATCTATGCCGCGTATTTTCTCTTTATTTTGCTATATAAATGCGAAACCTGGCCGTGAAAGGCAGAAGAAGAATACTCACTCGAGATCCTTGAACGGAAGCTCCTAAGAGTTATTTGCCGCCTCAAGCTTAGCCAATTAATAAGTACCGAGCACCTAGTTCAAATGTGCTATCAGAAGTATTTATTCTCTTCTATCGTCAAAAGCAGAAGGATCAGATAGTATGGGTAAGTCATGCGGCACCAAAGCGAGAACCTGACCCGCCAGTAACTCCAATTTAAGCTTCCTTCCCAGTGGTAAATCAAACTGAATTCTGGCATGCCAGAATGAAGAAAGACCCGAGCCTTTGGAAGGATTCCGGAAACACGGACGCGAATTGGACAAATCCATGGTTGGAAATCATTCCCCCCCCCCCAAACAGCAGACTGAATACAGTCGTAGAACTTGATGTAGCGTATTTTTGGTGCCGTTTTGGGTCGAACATCCTGTCACTGTCTTAAATACAAGTACCCCCCGACCCAACTATTTTAAATAAGTTTAAATTCCAGGACCAACACAGCTAGTGTCTACATTAGAGTTCAACTTATTTGATGTATTTAAGACCAGCAAATTAGAGATCCTCATTATTGATCCTTACCTGTAAAGAATAAAAACTTGCTGTACAGGCATATGAATATAAAGGAAAAATTATCTGTCCTAATCAACCAATCAGATATTTATTTATTGTGAATTGGTTCAGTGTTAGCTAATCAACGCTGTGAATGGTAAAGTATGGTGGGATCGCAGTAAAGAATGTGTTAACTACAATTATTCTGCATATTATGAAGTAAGAATTGTTTTCTTAACATGCTTCCTTCTCAACAGCCCTAATTCTAGGCTTCCACGTCACATTTCTGTAACATCAAACTAATCTGGCTTAATGAACACCAAAAGTATCTGTTTTTCGTCCCTCAGCTCGAATAGATTTGAAAGGCCCTGCTCTGAAAAGTAATTCCTTAATGATTAGATTTATGTCTTGATTACAAATCAGTGGCCACATACTTTGATTATCAGTTGTTGATCGCTCTTTAATTGATTGTCTAATTGTAAATTTTCCGCATGTTTCTTAGCTTAATTTTATTGTTTGTTTTTTTTCTTTATGCGATTTACGTCACCGTTAGCCACTGCGAATATACTCTTTCACTCATTCTAATTCGTAACTATGATTTATTCACACCCTCAAGAAGAAGCAGAAATAACGAACTTCATTTAAACGTCTAAACTATGAAAGAGGAAAAATTGTACTAAAGAAAACGTTTGTGATTAGTGAAACTTCTATAATTTAATAATCAAGAGAAAAATTAATAGTCCATTTTGTTTTACCAAAATTCATGATATTAGGAATTTACAACAATTGTCTTCTTCTCGAAAATGTTATACTAAACTGAAATTTTATTGAATAATCTATTTAATCTTATTGTTATTCCTTTTTGGATGAAGTTAAAGCTGAATGTGCTTAGTTTTGAAAGCATTGTTTATTTAAAAGATGCTTTCATTGTAGGTCCACCATTGCCGACCAAACCCCCTGTCAGTTCGAAGCCGGTTCTACCCCGAAAGCCTAGTCAAGATGATTTAGCAATTTCTAACGTAGCCCAGACTTCATTTTTACACAAGTCGAATGATTTAAGTTTAAAATCGGAAAAAAAGCCATTAGCAACACGCCAGTCCTCAGTCAATAGGGCTCAAAGTATGCGACAAACAAATAGACAAAATAGTATTGAAGACACTTCAAGTGAGACGAGTGGTGAAACAAGTCCTGTGAAAACTACAAGGACCTCTGCTAGTAAATTTGGTACCTTACCACGAAGTGCATTCCAGCTTAACCCAGCTCCCCCTCCTCCAGCCCATAGATCGCCTGGGGCTATGGTCAAGCATCCTACAGTGAAACCGCCACCTCCACCTCAGAGGATTGTTCCGCCATCTGTTGCACCTCCTCCGCCACCTAGTAGTGTTCCACCACCTCCTCCGCATAGAACAGGACCCGCTCCTCCTCCGCCCAGATTACCTCCGAATTTTGTGGTAAGTTTTATACAATTTATATCTTAATGTCACAAGGATTTTGGATATGTATGATCTTTAGGGAATATAATGATTTTATATTACAGTGCTGTTTCCCTTAAGGGTAATTGTCTTTATTGTTCCCGCTCAATTTTCGAAACTGGTCTTACAGATCTTGATAACGCCACTGCTTGTATCTCGTCGATAGCAAACCCGGTATGAGACTATTGACAGAAACATAATTAGTCTTCGACACCTGGGTTCTTTTTTGTTAATCCAGTTTAACACAGGAGAAAAAACAAAAGTAAAAGCACGTTAGATTCTATGAAGATCAAATTAGATGAGCAGATTAGGATATGTAGAAGAAAATATAACCACTGCTGAACTAAAAATTGTATTTTTTTGCATATGAAATTAATCTTGATTTGGTCACTTTGGGAAAAAAAGAGCGTGGGAGGGGGCCAAGTTGCCCTCCAATTTTTTGGTCACTTAAAAAGAGCACTAGAACTTTTAATTTCCGTTCAAATGAGCCCTCTTACGATATTCTAGGACTACTGGATCGATACGATCACCCCTGGAAAAAAAAACAAACAAATAAACACGCATCCATGATCTTTCTTCTGACAAAAATACAAAATTCCACATTTTTACAGATAGGAGCTTGAAACCTCTATAGCAGGGTTCTCTGATACACTGAATCTGATTGTGTGATTTTCATTAGAGTTCTATGACCTTTAGGGGTTGTTTCCCCCTTTTTTCTAAAATAAGTCAAATTTTCTCAGACGCGTAACTTTTGATATATATTTGAAATCAGCATAAAAATCTGATTCTTCTGATGCATCTATTGGTATCAAAATTCTGTTTTTTAGAGTTTCGGTTACTATTGAGCCGGGTCGCTCCTTACTTACAGTTCGTTACCACGAACTGTCTGACAATGGGTAAAGTTCATAACTTCCAGCCCTTCCCCCGGGAACTGTGGGGGATTAAGTCATCCTAAAAGACATATTTATTAGATTTTCGACTATGCTAAACAAAATTGCTATCTCAAAATTTTGATTGGGTGACTTTGGGAAAAGAATGAGCGTGGGAGGGGGCCAAGTTGCCCTCCAATTTTTTGGTCACTTAAAAAGGGCACTAGAACTTTTAATTTCCGTTCAAATGAGCCCTCTTACGATATTCTATGTAACCGCATTTTTTGTACTTCACTTTTTTCCCTCGCTGTAAGTCTCGCTGCCGCTTATCTTTTAACCGCATATGTCTTTGTTCTTCAATTTCGTTCATCATTACTTTAGAATTTTTTTTCAGTGACCGCATCACTTTCGTTTTTGACTCGTTGCAATTTCCACTGCTGCTTATCTTTTAACCACGCATTTCTTTATATTTCAGTTTCGTTTTTGAGTCGTTGTAATTTTCGCTGCCGTTTAACTACTAACGCTTATTTCTTTTTTCTTCAATTTCGTTTTCGACTCATAATTGTCCTTTTCGCCAGTATTCTAACGACATATTTTTTTTATTCATTTTCTTTATCAATACATCAGATATTTTTTTCAATACCCTTTGCCTTAGCTGCTTGGATTAGTCATGTCACATTTGATGGTCTAGAATGTTCATTTTCACCGATTGCGGATTTACGTTTTTTAAGGTCGTCCTCTTGATCTTGTCTCATTTGATGCTCTAGTTTGTTCATTTTCAGCAATAGTTAATTTATGTTTGTGTCCTTGAGATATTATCAAACTGCTGGAAATATCTTTTGTAAATAGAATCATTACATTTGATATTTTATACTTAGCCATGTTTTTGTGTATTTTTACATGCGCCATAGATACTAAAAATGAAAGAACAGCTCCTGACGCGGAAATGACGTATTTGTGCTTTTGAAATATGTTCATAGATATGACGTTACTCATATGAATTCTTTTTTGAAATTAGGGCTCTTAAATAATTTCTCAAACTTGTGACCCATCTAGATGTTTTTTTTTTCAGGCAAAATATCCCAGGGTGCCAATTTTAAAACAAAAATATGGAACCGTTGTGGGGGAAAAATTTACAAATACATACATGCATAAACAAATAAATAAATGAATATTTATTTTTTTACTTAATTTCTGATCCTTTTTTAAATAATGCCAGAAAATCTGGCTAAATCTACACGGAAAAATCCCCTCCCCACGGAAATATCCTATAGACAATTAAATCCCGGTGAAAATTTAACCAGGACAATTACCCTCAACATCTCCGTGGGTAAAATTGAGTCGGTAAAGCTAAAACAAGACATATAAAAATAATTTCGTACATGAATTACGGGAAAGTCCCCCATGATAAAATTTCCCCTTTAAAGTACACCCCCCCCCCCCCGAACTTCCTTCCACATGGAAAATTCTACCCTTGGAAAGTTATCCCAGCAGAAAATTCTCCCCTCCCCCATCCTAAAAATGTATGCATACTTCCCAGTAACAAATACTATACGTAAACAATGGGCAAAATTTTTAACTTAAAGACCTTTCCCCAGGGGCTGCGGGGGTTATGTTAACTGCAAAGGATATTTATTGGGCCTTTCAACTATGCTGAACAAAATGGCGCTCTCAAATATTGAATCGTCGGTTTTAGAAAAAAAGGGGCGTGGGAGGGGTCTAGTTGCTCTCCAATCTTCTTGGTAACTTAAAAAGGGAACTAGAACTTTTAATTTCTGTTCGAGTGACCTCTCTTCCGACATTCTAGAATCACTGGGTCGATACGATCACCCCTGGAAAAAAAACAAAAGGCATCTGTGATCATTCTTCTGGTAAAAAAATACGAAATTCCACATTTTTTCAGACAGGAGTTTGAAACGGAAAGGCGTAATAACATCCAACCGTCAGGACATCCAACGCCATACCATCCACAAAATCCATCATAACATCAACAAAATAATCCATCAGAACCACCAACCGTCACAACATCCAAAATTTAAAACTATACTTTTTGGGGGTTTAAGGGGGAAAAGGTACCTAGGTTAGGTTGGGTTAAGTATTTAATATATGCTATGCTTTACCCCCACCCCCTGATGTGCAAATATATAGCCAAAATTGTTTCTAAACTATTATATACTTATTGCTCTTATATAAACTTATAAATTTTTTTGGATGTTGTGACGGTTGGTGGTTCTGACGGATTTTCCTTTTGGATGTTATGACTTTTGATGCTTATGACGGTTATTCGAAGTGGTAGCACCCTGCTTGAAACCTTTACAGTAGGATCCTCTAATACGCTGAATCTGGTGGTGTGATTTTCAATAGGATTCTTTGACTTTTAGGGGGTATTTTCCCTCTTTTTCGAAAATCAGGCAATTTTTCTCAGGCTTGTAGCCTTTGGTAGGTAACACAAAACTTAATAAAACTTTATATTTGTAATCAGCATAATAAGCCGATTCTTTTGATATCGAACAGTTCGTGGTAATCAACTGTAAGTAAGGAGCGACCCGGCTCAATAGTAACCAAAACTCTAAAAACCGGAATTTTGATGTCCATAGATACATCAATAGAATCAAATTTTTATGCTGATTTCAAATATATAAGTTTTTTAAGTTTAGTTATATTCATCAAAAGTTACGCGCCTGAGAAAATTTGCCTTATTTTCGAAAAAAGAGGGGAAAACCCCCAAAAAGTCATAGAACTTTAATAAAAATCACACCATCGGATTCAGCGTATCAGAAAACCCTAATGCGGAAGTTTCAAGCTCCTATCTGCAAAAATGCGGAATTTTGTATTTTTGTCAGAAGAAAGATCACGGATGAGTGTTTATTTGTTTTTTTTTTCTTTCTTTTCTTTATTTCCCCAGGGGTGATCGTATCGATCCAGTCAATGGAAATCAGGACGAATCAAAAATTAAAGTGAAGAACAAAGAAATATGTGGCTAAAAGATATGTAACAGTGGAGATATTGGAAGAAATATTGCGAGACACAAAAAATTATGCCAAAGGTTACATGAAAATGTCCAGGATAATGTAAATCAGCCTGCTGCTTCACTGGGGCAACAGCCTTGGATACGAGACAAGTGACAATGAAAATCGATATATATAAAAGCCTGTCTATCACATCACAAATAAATAATTGTGAAACACATGCAAAAAGTCAAGGATGATGTAAATCAACCTCCTGCTTCACTGTAGCAACAGCATCGGATATGAGACAAGTGACGATGAAAATGGTGGAAAGAAAAAGATGGAATATCGAGTGGCTTTCCACTCTCTGAAATCATGTACACCAGGCAGTGCTTACCAAGCGTGGTGGGAGTGTGCAAAGAACGGCGGACCTGTGAGAGCTATACCAAGAGTGTTGGAACTATGCCAAGCACGGTGGATATGGGACAAGCCTGGTAAAAGGACGCGACTTTGATCATCACAGCAAGCTGGGAATGTACATTACACACTTACTAATTAAAATTAACGAGCCGTAATAATCACATCACTGTCACTTCACATCAAAAATACAAGTACATCAAAATGCATCACATAAAATACGTCAAACACAAAGATTCATTTATTCCAAATCAGACCAAAATATTTCTTCAAAACCGCTGTTTTCATGCGCTGAATGACTGGTGGATTCTTCGTTGTCTCCCGATCCCTTCTGTGTATTTTTCTTGTTGTCCACGTCAACCAGACTTGACCTTCTTTTCTTCCCTCTTTTGGTTTCTTGAGACGAGCTTGGCTCTCTGGTGTTCATATCCTCTGAGACCATAGGCTCTCTGATTTCCATATTCCTTACCAACCTCGAGTCTAAAATTTCAGGTAGTAAGGATTCATTCCAGAAAGCTTCAAGCTTTGGAAATACTTTCGCCCAGTATTCTTTTGACCGGTGAACTGTAATTATTTCCCAGTCATCAATGGAGTTAAAAACTATTAAGTGGCATATCTTTCTATCTAGTATCTTGAGTTGGCCTTGTATCTGGGAAAAATACCTATGATTGTTTTTTAACTGAAGGCCTTCACTGGATAATTCAATAAAAAATCCTTTGACTAGATTTTTGGACTGAGCAGCATCAAAAATGGTTTTGAATTCTGGTATATTATGTATCAGTTTTTATCTCTATAGGTGTGCCATCAGAGAGCAATCCATCTACAGATGCACCAAGATATTGATGCTGTGGATGTACACTAAGTCCTATTTCATCTCCCTTTATGACATTTAAGTTGAATTTCTTTTCATACGCTTCTAGAGCAACTACTTCTAAATCCAAACCCTTTTTTATAAGGGCAGAGCAGAATCTAGGTCCCAAATTTCGAATTTGCTTAACAATTGGGGCAACTCTAGTGCTATTTTTTCTAGTTGCAATTCTATGAAAATAACTGCTCGTTATTCTCCTAGATCTCTCTTCAACCCAGTTCTCATTTTTTGATTGCCCCTTGGTATTATAAAACAAACGGCTAATACTGGCACTGTCCAATTTTAAATGTTGCTTAGTATATTTTTGTCTGGCTGAGCTTATTTCATCAGAAGTCATATCTGGCTTATTGCAGTTTGGTCCATAGTCCCGATCGCCAAAGTTGTTATTTCTGTTTTTTAACTTAGCAAAATGTTTTCCTCCAAGAGAACTATAATAACTGGTCAAATTACGTTTAGATCTTAAGCGATGTTCTGCTGTTTTTTTTGCAATACTTTTTCGTCAAGCAAGAAGGACTGGACCTAAAAATATTTTTCCAAGCTAATTGATGCCATTTCGGACCTGAATTATAAGCAAGGCTGGCTCCATTTACTCTTGCTTGGTATGAACCTCCCTTAGACCGGCTTATTTGCTTTCCCCCGATGAACTTTGCAACAACTGACATGTAGCTTTCAGCTAAGTTTGTAGTTGCGTCATTTCGGAGCTGCTCTGATTTTCGACACACAACCTCTACCCCTGTCATAACATCCTCAAACACGTGCATGGGCAGAGTATTCCACCGACTTTCTATTTTGTCATTAATGAATTTAGGGCAACCGGAATCGCATTTTGTGTGGTTTCCAAAAACATGGTACGGACCTCTTTTTAACAGGTTCTTCAATTCTTCCGCTGTTCCATTATTTTCGGAATTTATTTTGATCGAACCCCTTAAATTTTTGGTCAATTGCTGGATAATTCCTCTGGGAAGAAATTTGGTGTACAAACCTTTCTTATTTTTGCACAAGTTATATAGATGCGTTGTATAGTTCTTTGTGACGTGATTGGCACATTCATCTTTCCGTATGTTTGAACCGTAAGAGACACACTGTTTTAGCTTATAAAAAACACTTGAATCACCGTCACCAATAAACTCTAAAAACTGTAATCCATGCATCTCTTCACTGGAACGAAAGCCTTCAACTAGAATGTCTGTTTCCATGCTCTTCGAATTTCCGTTATAGTTCAGAAAGCAGAAATGGTCTTTAGGACTTACTTTAGAGTTTGCAGAAGAAAAACACATATAACAGTATTTATTTTTTATGCCAACATATAACAGTTTTTTCGTAAATGCATCTATGATAACTGCAACACATCCTTTGGCTGAATAATCATGCCCTTTGCTACGCTTATTCCACCCTCCATCACATATCACTTTTGTCCAGTATGAGTCCTCTTTATACCTATCTTCATGAATGGCTAATTGTAAGGCCTCTCGTCCATTTTCTCGCAAAATTTCCGACAAACTATTCATCCAAGCACTACCCTGCTGTCTTTCAATATGGGAATAAACTATTTGCGACATTGGCTTCACTCCAAGCACTCCGAAGAGTTCACACAATGTAGAATATCCACCTCCAGTGCCCATGGCTCCCCAAACGGCCTTCAAATTCAAGCAACCTTTTAAAATTGAGTCTTTTTTTGAGAAAGTAACCTGTTTACTTTCTGTAGTAAAGCTTGAAAGATATTCTTTTACACTTGTTACTGGACATTCTGGTTCATTTTTAATCCTCTTTTCCCAGTTACACTTTTTACATTTAACTTTCAGTTCAGTTTGCAGGCCTTTCTTTTCTAATTGTTTTATTATCAAATTTTCATATGATAGTCTACAACTAATCTTGTGTGTGAATACAGAAGCTACTTCACTGAGGAAATGTCTTAGATTTACAATGCAATTTCCATCTGAAATTCCAGATAAGTCAATATCGGTAAATGTTGCTGACCCATCGATACCAGAAGAACCTCCACCGCTTCCCAAATTCTGTGCTTCGTTTAGTTTAGGATTTACTGAAAGTTCTTCTGTAATTTCAGGTGAGGTTGAAAAATCATCTTTTTGTTCTCCAAGCTGTACCTTCCTAAAAATAAAAATGAAAACTGATAAACAAGTAGCTGGTTGATAAACCCATCATTCACAACATATATACACATAAGGGAAGTAATTATTGATGTATTGGAAACACTACTACTACTAACAACTCACCGCAGCACTAAGTCACCTGAGGCCAACACAGCTACACACGCTCCCAATCCATCTTATTCTATTCAAAGCCCCCTTTTTACACCCTCCTTGGAAGTTCCCATTTCCCTTGAATCTTTCTTTATGACATCATTCCACTCCAACCACAGACGACCTGCTTTTCGTTTAGCCCTAGGTGGTTGGCCGAAAAGAAAAAATCTTCAGCAGTCTGTCATCTCTCATCCGCAGAACGTGCCCTAGCCATCTCAAACTTTCTCTCATTATAGTCTTAGAAAGGGGGATTGGACCACACTGGGACAAATCCGGATTGACTACTCCCTCTTAATTTATTAACATGTCAATACAACATTTTATTATCATGCCGTCTAGCTGCATCTTCCAGAGCCTTGGCAATTTTATCCAAGGTCTCCACTTCACACCTCCTGAGTTCATATTTCATGCTTTCTCCACTTTCATTACATTTTTTATTTTCATATGATCCATTGGAAGTGCTCTGTTTTATACAGCTCATAAGGATAGACATAACTTTACAAATCTCAGGAATAGCTCAGGGATAGATTTTTGTTTGTTCCCTTTAGAAACTACTATAAAAAAAAAGCCGAAGTAAAGCTTATTGCATATCATTATATACCAGAACTCCAGTGTCAAGGCCCTGGGATGTCTTCTTCATAGCTTCACAAGTCTGATAGCTGGAAACCGGGCGCTAGAAAGGCCCCCTACTCCCCCTCCTCGCCCAAAAAACAAAGCTAAAAAACTTTCAAGCAAGTTTGCTTCCTCTATTGGATATCCTGGAGGTAAGTAGTTAATCTTCCTCCAAATCATAAAACATCCTTTCACCTGAAACAGAAATTTTTATTGTTTGTGTAGAGCTGGTAAGATTTTTCTGCATTCTCCTCCATAAAATTACATTGTACGTGCCTGGGAAGCCTAATGTGAATTTGTCTCCTAACCATTGTACATATAAAAAAAAAGTTTTTTTCCATAAATTTTAGATTGAAGGGGATGTAAACCCAGAACCCATCGGAAGCAATTTTAAAAGCTTCTGGACTGGATGGAATGAACATAGTATATGTAATATTTACTTACCGGTATTTTAAATTCAGCACCTTCTGTTTATATTTTTCTTCCTCATGGCTCAAAGGTCTTTTTGACAGTTTCTATCCGAAAGTCATAATGATATACAGAACAGAGTCCAATCAAAATTGCGGGCTTTCTTCCTATTGGCTGACGAAATAACGCTACCAAGCGGAAAACAGTGGGAAAATAAAGTAAAAATCGAGCAATTTTTTATTTGTATTTTTTTGCTTTTGTATTTAATTTAGTTTTGTGATAGACATCAACACTTTCTGTAATCATTGTAGATTATAAAATCTGCATACTGTCCAAAATTCTAGCCTTTGGAGCAGATTTCATGCCTTATAGCAAGAAAATAATGAAAACTAAAAATAATTTTTTGCACCAAAAAAAAAAAAAAATTAATAATTCTGTAACCAACATTTTTTTTTTTTTAAATACCAGTAGAATCAACTGCAAAAATATCTACTTTCATTTCCCATCTACTAAATTTTTATTCAACAAACTAAAATAACTTGTTTTCTTTTTTTTGACAAAAGATAACAAATATATAGAAAAGTGAAACCAACATTATTTTACTTTCTAACTCGGGAGTCGTCAAAAAAAATCAGCGCAAAATCCCTTATATCGCAGCAGTTATTCCCGATTTCCTAGCATAGGGAAAATAGCATTAGCCACTAAAAAAGACGATTAGCCTTAAACATTTTCCAGAAAGTACCTTCTTGGAGTGGGACAAGGGCACGGTGACCCTGTCCTAGCCTTACAGGACTAACAGAAAAATATTTAAAAAGAACAGACTGGTCGAATGTCCTTCTGGGATTTTAGTGACAACCTGTCACAAAACTACTTCCTTAAGTATTCAATTTTGTCCATAGTTTGCATCTTTGATTGGCCAGCTGGGCTCGATGCCCAGTGTGCAAATGGGAATTTAGTTAAAATTCAGTAAAAAAAAAACTTTAAAAATATGTTAATTAAACTAAATTTAATTAGTCATTGGTAATTAGTCAGTTTGTAATTTGTTTATACTATGTTTACACTATTTGTTAATACTGTACAGTTTTTTTTGCGCTGATAACTAACGTTAGAAGGGTGGTAAAAAAATACTCATTATAGGAACACAATCTAGTTATTGAGAAGACTAAGGGTGTATCCAGAATTTTTGTTGGGGGGGGGGGGCTGCAAAAAAAAACCTTTATAGCGCATCAAAATTTGTTTATACTCATTTTTGTTATGTTTTTTACGAGTCGCTCAAAAAATTTTTTTTTTTGGGGGGGGGAGGAGAGGTTCGAATCCCGAACCGCCTCTCCTCTGGTTACGGCCTTGGAAAAGACGCTTGTTTTTATGGATTTAATTGGCAAGAGTAGGAAGTTTGCCAGTTGTTTGTAGCTTCAGCTTTAAAGTGAAAGTTTAGAAGTAAATATGTAAGGTATTTACCTACACCTGAGTTGAAAAGTAATGATGTTTTACGTGGATCTCTTTTAGCTTTTAACTCATCTTGGATATTAATTCATAATGCAACGTAATGTCTAGGAAGTTTTCAAAAGAAAAGGGAGAATCTTTTCTCTCGTTATTTTGAAAGAAAAATTGGATTTCTTTTATTTTTCCTATTTCTGAGCGAATTCTATTTAGGATTCCCAAGATCATGTTTCTTGGCTGGATTTTTTTTTTTTTTTTTTTTTTTTTTTTTTTTTTTTTTTTTTTTTAAATTTTCGCTTGGAAGATTTATTTGAATGTAAGGAAAAATAGTACAGTATTAAGCTGTGCCTCAGCCAGTGAGGGATTAGGAGTGGGGGGGGGGGGGGTATTCAATGTCAAAAGACCATATTTGAACTCTGAGGAGTACTGGTTTATTTGATAAAAAACTGCCAAGGGGTTGTGGCATATCCTCTCTATACCTTCCACCAGAAATCCCGCCATAGAAATTCCTTTTTTATTTCCTTTTATGTTATTTCGTCTTGGACTTGAACCTTAAAAAGAAGAGAAGGGTATATTAAAAAAAAAATGAGAGATAGAGGGGGCGCATGGGAAGGGGAAGAAAAGAAGAAGAAGAAAAGGAGAAAGCATTAGTATTAAAGGACACAGGGGAGTGTAAAAGGAAAAAAACTTTGACGCTGATGCAATATTTGTTAAGCTGAAAGAATCAAGAAATCTATCGTTAGGAAGAAAACTAAGTCTACTTCAAGCTCGTTAGTAGTCGAGACTAGCAAGAAAATAAGCTTTGGTGATTTTACATTGGTCTGTCAAATTAAAAATACCATCGTGACAAATGGTCAAAGCCAGAATTAATAAATAGCATTTGTAATTTTTCTCTGGGAACCAACGTTGGCTCCCAAATTTAAAGAGTCCATATCCAATGGTGTTTGGAGGAATTTTGCGGGTCAATACTGGCTATTCTTGGCAACGTTGACTCCTAATTTTAAATATCCTCGTAGTCTTCAGAGAAAATAACACAAAAAGGTGTGCCAAAGGGCTGGTTAATTATTCGTTTTTTCTAGCTTAATTATTGTTTATTTGTTGCTAAATTGTCTATCTATGTTAATCAGGTTAAGTAGTAATATATTTCCTATAGGTTATTAAAAAAACTCATAAGGGAAGAAATTCACTGATGCTCATTCCTATACTTTCAGAAAAGGCTCTGGAATTCTCTTACTGTGTTTAATTTCACGTCGGGCTTGTATTTCCTGTTTGACAACTGTGCTTAATTTGATTTGCTTTTTTGTTAAGCTAAGAAGACATAAGTCATGATTCCTAAGGATCTATCATACATAGATATACTTCTGCATAAGGAGGAGGTATTCTACAGAAATAACTTTAGCGAAAATAATTTTACTTATGATTTAAAGATAGAAGCGAAGAAAGTTGAAAGCTTTCTTTGGCAATTTAACAGGAGAAAGTAGGGTTTGACAACTATTAGCACTACTTACAGTGTAGTATCTGGCGATTTCGTTAAAACAGTAGAAAATGTTAAGCGAAATTGGATTTTGGGTATAATTGATCTAAAGTGTAATAGGATTGAAGTTGAAATTTCTCTGTAACTGATAATGAATGAGCAGTTTTTATTTCCTAAAATTATAAATGTTCAGAATCCATTCTTCACAAAGTAGGCCTAGGCGAGCTCGGGAAAATCTAGGCAGATGAAGTAGGCTAGTTGAATTTAAGCTTGTAGGTCTATTCTGAACAGAATTTCACGTTCTTTAGCCGGGCCTCCATTTTAAAGTACCGGAACAGATAAGTAAGCAGCAGTTTTAGGTTGAGTCGCCAAATGGTAGATGGCGCTGATGATTCTCTTGTCTACACTAGGCCCAGTTTTCCACTCGAATAAGGTTCCGATACTCTTTGGGTGGAAAGTCTTCCGCATTTTCTAGGATTTATCCTTTCAAAGATTCATACAGATCATTTTATTTGTTGGGGGGGGCAGGGTTCATAAGTTTGGTTATAGGTCAATGTAGAAAAGTTCATGTTACGCTAAAAATGTAAAAAGATTTCTGGCAGGAGGTGTATAATTCAGACTAATTTGACGGAAATTCCTGTCTTTCTTCAGATGTGTTTCTGGAGCCTGGTTGATTTCTTCGGTGTTTCCGTTGACTTGCATTAAGTGAATTAGTTTATCCTTTTTCAGCCTCCTGCTCCGAATCAACAGCCTCCAGCCCCTCCCACAAGAAATTCCTCAATGAGAAGTACGAATTCTGCGACATCTTTAAATAGTGGAACGTCTTCAAGAGGTATTTATTAACATAGCGTAGCACGACAATTTCCTGAAAATCATGATTTTTCAAAAAGAAATAATGAATGAGATAAACATTAGATAGTTAAAGTGTCTCAGTATCCTCGAAATACTGGCTTAAATATCATGTTATTAAAAGTAAAGACAAATAGATACACCGTTTAATAAGATAATACCAGATATATAAGCTATTTTCTTTTGTCTTGAGTTTGTATAAGAATATTCCGATTTCCTAGATTTGTTCGACCATGGTTGCCATCAGTAACAAAAATAAGTAAAGAAACCGCGAAAATAAAAATAAAAATCGTGTTTATCTTTTGTGTGTGTGTGTGTTTTTTTTTCTTTTTTTTGTGCCGGGTCATATAGCCCTTAATGTCGCTGGACTTTTTTAAAGTAGAAAGCTTGCCTAGAGCTGTATCTACAGTAGAATACGCCAACAATATCTCGTGAAAAAAAAATACAGGAATAATTTTGTGATGCCTGTTGTCCAAAACAAAACCATGAGATGTTAAACTTCCGTAGAACTCGGTACTACGTAAAAAACCTACACAAAATTTAATGATGCAACATATTATGTTAATTTATGGCACAATTTAAAGGAAAATTTACATGAAACTAATAATGACAATCAATTGAACAGTCAATAGTAAGTAAAACCTAGTACTCCTTCAGCCTCCTTCACATAACAAAGACGATCCTCCTCCTTTAGCCATTAGGAATTAGCAGAGGATCCTCCTTCAGCCATTAGAAATCACAATAACTCGGAATCCTTCCTAACTAAGGAATTTAGATTTGATTTGTCATTGTGTGAAGGCCTTTGTGAAGGCTTGTCTTCACAAACAAAAATGTAATTATTAAAATTCAAAATGCTATGTTTTTTCGATTTGAAAACTGAACTCGAGTTCTCTTCTCCCATTCCTCACTTGCATTTGTGATCTTTCTTCTGGCAAAAATACAAAATTCCACATTTTGAAGATAGGAGCTTAAAACCTCTACGGTAGGGTTTTCTGATACACTCAATCTGACGGCGTGATTTTCATTAAGATTCTTTGACTTTAAGGGGGTTTATCTAGCCCTTAATGTTGCTGGACCTTTTTAATGTAGAAAGCTTGCCTAGAGCTGTATCTTCAGTATAATACGTCAACATCATCTGGTGAAAAAAAAAATTACAGGAATAATTTTGTGATGCCCATTGTAAAAAAAAAAAAACAACATAAGATGATGAACTTCCGTAGAATTTGCAACTGTGTAGAAGAAATCTACACAATATTTAATGATACAACATATTATGTTAATTTATGGCGCAATTTAAAGGAAAATTGACATGAAACTGATAATGGCAATCAATCGATCAGTCAATAGTGTTTAAGTAAAACCTAAAGCTCCTTCAGATAACAAAGACGATCTTCCTCCTTTAGCCATTAGAAATTAGGAGAGGATCCTCCTTCAGCCGTTAGAAATCACAATAACTTGGAATACTTCCTAATTAAGGAATTTAGATTTGATTTGTCAGTATGTCGAATATCTGAAACATATCTTAAATTTAGATATCCTTTTCTTTAGTCACTGATTTATGGTCCAAAAGCGAATTATCCTGTAAAAGGAAGATTTAAATAATAAATTTTTTAAGCTTTCATATATGGTATAAATTAGTGTTACAATCTGGAGAACATTTACGGGCTGATGATTGAAATCTGAATAAAGAAAGCTGTTTTAAGCCGTTTTTTACCTAGACATTTTTATGGGGAATATTCAAATGTAATATAGTTTTTATGCTTTGCATTAGTGCAAAACAGGGTTAGAGCGTCAAGGAATTTCAGAAAAAATTTGAAACTTTGAATTTTATATACTTCTGTTTTTCATAGAAATGCTTTGTTTCTGTGTTTCATTCACTGCAGTTGCTCGAATCTTATATAACACAGTAAAGATGATTATTTTTGTACTACTTTCCTCTCAAAACGCAAAATAAACTGTTCCTATTAGGAATGCATCGAAATTATCTGTAGTATTTTATGTTCACTGGTAATGTTGACACTTTTTGTAAACTTGAGCGTCTTATAAATTAGAGATTTCAAATTTCTGTCTCAGTGTATCAGTGTATCCTATCGCTACTACTGGACCACTGGTTCTGTACTATAATCCCTGAAAAAAACACCCTTCTCTGGAAAAAAATTTAGTTTTTTTTTTTTTTTTTTTTTTTTTTTTTTTTTTTTTTTTTTTTTTTTTTTTTTTTTTTTTTTTTTTTTTTTTTTTTGAAGATATGAGCTTGAAACTTCTACACTAAGGCTCTCAAATAGGATGAATTTAGTAGTGTAATCTTCATCAAGAACACATATTTTTCTTCCTTTTTTCTAAAAACATACATGTTTTTTACGCTAACAACTTCTAATTAGTATATTTAAGATTGATGAATTCTGGATATTTGGATTTTTTTTTTTCAATGTGCATATTGCTATCAAAATTCAGTTTCTTAGAGTTGCGTTTTGATTATGTCCTTAAGAAGGTTTTCTTAAGACAAAAGACCTTCAACAAATATATTTTCGTTGAGGGATAATTATGCTTTGATGGATACTAACAGAGAGGTTTGGCCAGTTCGTACCTATTTCTGTGAACCTTTTTTTGTATAAAGTGTAGTATTCGCATTGTTGTATTTACAAAATGAAAGAATGCAAAGAAATGTAAAACTTTTTAATTTTTATTCTTGAATAATGTTTTTTTTTTTTTTTTTTTTTTATCGTATCTGAACATGTAAGGAAACATGAAGGGGGAGGGGTTGCCGTATTTCCATCCTGTCTTTATAATAATTAACATAAATTGTTATATAAAAAAGGGCAGGTAAAAATATGAAAACATAGTGGTTCTATTTTAACCCTTCATTTGATGCAGATGCAAGCCTGTTTTAAGTCTCGTCTTCATTGACATCATTCACCCTGTCCGCAGCATTTTTGGAGGTGGATCATTTTTGGACACCCAGCTATGATTGCCTGTCGAATCAAATCCAGCCCTGCTGCTGGCAGGGCGAATGATAGCAATCAAGACGAGGCTTTACAGAATCCTTGTATATTATTAGTGTGAAGCATATACAGGGTTGTCTAGAAATGACCATACCAAAGCGTCAATGAATGATTTTTGTGTCAACATCTGTTTATGACATTTTTGTTTGAAGGGTTTAGAAACTACATAGCAATTCACCTGGTGTTTGCTACTTTGCTTGGATAGTTTTCGGGATGGCTGTGTAAGAATGTAAAATTGTATTTTTGTTCAGTAAACCTCTGTTTTTGCATTTAACTGCTATATTTTCATTATATTTTTATTTTATTCATGCATGCTGCCTCATATGCTAGAGATAGCTGGTGGAAAAACCCCCACTCTGTCCTCCTTCACTGACACCTCCTTCTCATTTCCTGAACCCATTTACACTCGTGTTAAACCATCCTTTACCACTTCTTGTCGAACTTTAAAAATCAAAAAAAGAAGACTATCTGAAATTTCTGATTTGAGCTTACCAAGATCATATAATCACATTAGAAGACGTAAAATTTTATATAGTTATGTTCGATCCAATCAAGGAAGTCTCTACGAAAGCACTTCGAATCTTAGTATTAAAAGTCTCCCTTGTGATTATGTATGTAAAAACAAAAGGGAACTTAGTTCATTTTTTTCTACTGACCCGCCTAATTACCCCCCACCACGTGTTCCCAGTGAAAGCCAAGGACATTACGCTTCTTCTTCTGTTGCTGAGCGTACCAGTAAGTTTTTATTGGTGTTTCTTTCATTTGATTTTGCCTGTAATTTAGAATACATTTCCCCTTTGTTTGACTCTTGCTTTTCCGCCCGTTTCAGTTGCTATGGTATTTTATATGAACATTTTCATTTCTATGTCAAGCTTTTAGACATTTTTGGGAAGTTTTTTTGGGGGGGGAGGGGATTTCTATAGCCTTCCCTTACGGTTTGTACAATAATTACGAAGACTCTACGTAATGTAAAACCTTGTGCAGGCTTTGGTCTTGGGGGCACAGCCCTTAAATGATGTAGCTTAGGAAAAGTTCAATGTTCTCATGTTAACCGTCGCTAAATTTCTAGCCTCTAAAAATCTAGTTTTTCTTTTGTTTTGTTTTAGGTTTTTTTTTAAGTTTTTAAGTAGATTTTTCTGGATTCCACCTGGGCAGTTTTCTTGTAGTTTTATAATTTTTTATCCTATACTACTATTACGTACAGTGTGTTTGTGATAATCCCTGCTCTATAAAATCTTGTTTAGTATTGTGGTTTGGGCGTAGAATCCCTTCACGGTAAAACTTACAAAAGAATGTTTGCCCATTTCATTCGTCATTTTACATCGTTCCAAACAAAGCGAGGGCTGAAGGTCCGAGTGTGTCTCCACTCACTCGGCATTGAGCCAGCTTTGCTAATATATATATATATATATATATATATATATATATATATATATATATCTATATATATATATATATATATATATATATATATATATATATATATATATATATATATATATATATATATATATATATATATATATATATATATATATATATATCTATATATATATATATATATAACCGATTCTAACTTTATTAATATAGAAATAGTTTTAGCAGTAATAAAGCTTGTATCTTTTATTAAAAAAAAAAAAGAAAAAAACGATATAGATGTTCAGTTTGCAGTTTTGGCGAATTGCAAAATTCGATTTTTAAATTGTGACTAATATTTTTTCTTAATTTCAATATAACTTCAGATATATTGTCTTTAGAAATATCGTGGTAGTATTATACATGTAATCTCACATTTTTCCGGCCTACTCTGTGAGCCAGGAATAGCGCTCTTATATCAAGTATCTTTGACTAGTATTGACACAAAGTGATCCTATTTTAAACAATCTCCTGGTGTCTTTTCCTTTTGAACTGAATTCGCCTTTTTTAATGATAGTTTGATTGATTTTATTTATTACTCCGCTAGTGACATCATGCCTTATCAGTGGAAAATAAAATCCATTCATTCGTTCATTCAATATATTCAGCTTAGGTACTTTAAGAGATTGTTAGGTTTAAATGATAGGTTTAATAGTCTAGTAATAAGAGGAGATTTAGGCCTAGATATCCTTAGGAATGAGGGACTAATAAAAAAAGGTTAAGTTTTGGCAAAAGATAACATCATTGCCTGAGGATAGATTAGCTAAGGTAGCATGTAGAGAAATGATAATAGGAATCAAGTAAGGTAATATTGAACAATTGTGGGGTGCCAGGATTTTGGAATCAGGGTTAGACATAGGAGGAGATGTAGGATCTTTTGCAAGAGAGGTAAAGACTGTACTGCAAGAGCAGGAGATCTAGTTATGGTAGACTGGTAGGATCGCGGCTGCGTCTCTTGGTGTACACGTGGAGGGGGAGGAGTATTATTTTAAAAGATAATTATATGCCTTTTGGTGAAAGAGGGAAGTATTTGGGAAGGTTTAAGTCGTGGAAGGGTCCGTATTTTTGCCCGATGTGCGTAGAAAACGAAAATTTAGAGTACTTTATGTGCAATTGTAAGGAATTGAAGAATTTGAGGGTAGAAATTTTTTAGATTGGGGTAAAAGAGAAGGATTGAATGGTGGGAATTTTAAAAGTAATTGTAAAGTGGATGCTAAGAATTTCGGGAGGTATGTCCGCCTAGCCATGCAAAACATAGAGAGATTTTCGGAGGGTGGACGGTAGGCGGGATAAGAAAAGAATGTTTGAAGTGATAAGTATATACATAATGGTGGCGAAGTGTATTTTTTCTGAGTTGTTCTTCTTATTTATATTATTTTTGTTTAAGGTATTATTTGTCTTATTATGTGTGTTTTTGTTATTGCTATCGTTATTTCTGTGTTATTATTAAATAAAGGTATTGCTATTGTTAGGTGTGTTTCTACTAGGCCGGTAAGCGTTTGTTGGATTGTTTTTTTTTTGGTTTTTTGCCCTGACCCAAAGAGGCTTTTGTTGCAATAACTATATGTCTATATGTCTTGTATTAGTGAGAGGAGGCAATAGGTTGGGAATTGCAAGATTTAAAGTGGTCCTTGTTTGTGTCCTGTGTACATGTAAGGAGTTGTAAGCACATGTAAGGAGTTAATGTAGTGAGTAGTGACGCGTTTTCAACATATTTTGGAGGGCTGGATTGGTTTAAAAAAAAGTAGAAATTTTGATGATTTTAAAATTTTGTGTGACTTTGTCCGAGAGAGTATGGCACATAGAGAATAATTTTTGATAAATTTTGATTGGATTAAAGTTACTGAGGTTTTTATTGTTATTATGGGTGTGTGATATTATCATTGTTATGGACTGTTATTGTGTGGCTAATTTTTTTTTTTTTCATGGCCCGAAGAAGCTTTTTCTGCAATAAATATCCGTCTCTAACCCATTGTGCCCTCTGTTTATAGGAAATCGACATCATCTTCGGTTTTCCAGTCTAGTTTTACCCATTGGTGGCGTTTATTAATAATAGGTTTTTTTTTCAGGATAACCCTAACTCACAAAATTTCTAATGAATATCGGTTGTTTTTCAGACGAATTCGAAAGTATATTTGCTGGGCGTTTCAGGCCACTGACAATTCTTCCTGCTCCGGAACCGTATACCAACTGCCAAAAAGTTTATCCGAGCAAAACTGGTAAGATTGGCATACTCTCTTCTATTTAACTTTTTTTGGAGACTATTGCATGGCTTTAGAAAAATTTGCTTTCCATTGGAATTCTAGTCACTATTTGGGAAGAAAAGGAGATGATCTCTATTCATTCTTTTGAAAGCTTTATAGATGAAAAAGATAATTAGGATTCTGTATGATATATAAAAATCCAGTTTTACTTTATAATCCCATGTGAAATGTTTGTTTCATTTTTAATGTGTTCAGTGAGCATTTTCAAGTTCTAATGGTCACTGTTCTTATTTCTAGATGAGAAATATTCTAAATTTGGTATTAGAATCTTCCTTATTTGAAGATATTTAAATAACGAGAAAAGAAAAGAAATGTGGCAATAGAGATAGAGCTGGAATAAGATAGTCAAATACAAACTTGCTTTAGTTCATTAAACAATAAAGTAATCTTCAATTAGTTAATTGAATAGTTAGTTAATAGTTCAATTATCAGTGTTGGGATCAATTTAGTCTCTCTCATTTGTAAGTTCAGACTCCCACATAAATCTATATCTTTCAAGAGATCTAAAACAAACATTTTCGATTTTCGTTTCGTCGGGGTCATAATGGGTATGGTAAAGACGTTCCTTTTCATACATTATATTTAAAGAAAAATATAAAAGGATGGGATGTTATATACACGTATCTTCTATGTTTTGACACTTCGGAACTTAAACGTATTTACCAAAGTCATTTAGATTAATACTGGCCGTTGGAGTACCCTTCGGCGGAAATGGACTTTTTGCCTTGCCGTAAGTTTATATATATATATATATATATATATATATATATATATATATATATATATATATATATATATATATATATTATATTATATATATATATATATATATATATATATATATATATATATATATATATATATATATATATATATTTTAACTGCTTTAGAAAAAGCATAAAATTCTAAAAAATATATATATTTGGGCCAGATCACCCTTTTTTTTAATGTCGACCCTAGAGAGATTTAATGTTTCTAGGAGAAGGACAAAGACATAAGATTTAAATAGGGTAATGCCTGACAAGCTTCGCCATAGGTGATATACCTTCAGTACCATCACAGAGTGGGCACCATACAAGGTTTAAAAATGCTATTTACCCTTTCAAACTAATAAGATTATTTTATTATTAGACTAAAAAAAAATTCAGTAAAATTGAGAACTTAAAATGAGTGATAGTACATTAAAGGGGTTCATGTTTGTTAATCGCAACTTATTAAATTCTCATAATTGATTAATAATAGCTAGAAAAAATGTTATTTCACAAGTTATTTTTAATTATTTTGAATTTCTTCTTTGAAGATGAAATGTTCTAAATAAGCATGCTTTTAACAAGCAACGTTAATGAGTGATAGTTCTCATCCCCCCCCTCCCCCCTTCGAAATGTTTGTCTGACTCGTAAAAACGTAACAAAAATGGATATAAGCAATTTTTTTATGTGTTTTTTAGTCTTTTTTTGTGTAAAACCCCCCGAAAAAAATCTGAGTACCCCCCCCCCCCCCCCCGAAAAAATAAATAATAATAATGATACTTTAGTAATAAAATAATACTATAATAATAAAACGTCGGATGAAAATGAAGATAGACGAGCACAGGCACCAAATTTACGGTTATCAAAAAATTTCTCAGTCGCACATAATTCTGTACCATATACCTTGTGTCTCTGATCGAAACTTTATTGTACATACCAAAATTACTTAGGTGTATATTGTCGTCTGGATTATTCTCGGAGCCTCGCTTTTTATACCAAAGTAAATGCAGGTAGACTGATTAAAACTGGTTCAATTATTAAAATAAGAGATTTTCAGTTATTAAAAAGCAATTATTAAAATGATCATTCCATGAATGATTTGGGACCAAAACGGAGAATTTATTATCGTAATGTAAGGTACCTTGCTTTTTTTGTGAGGACCTGACCTCGATCAAATACCAGGTAGTGATTTTATCTCGGTTGCCCGGGTTTAATCAGCCTGTTTGGATCACTGTAGAACAGCGTTCACAATATCAGTAGCAATCAATATTTTTTTTTTTTTTTTTTTTTTTTTTTTTATATATATATATTATTATTAGTGAAAACACAGGTTTATGTGGCTGTATTTTCACTAGTGAAAAAGTATTTCAACGGAAATTTTGTTTTCAGAGTAAACGATCTTTTTTTGTAAACGAGTTTTTTAGAGTAAAACAATCTTTGATAAAAGCTATGATGATAAACAGGGTTTCTGAGAGCGTTTTATCCTTTTTTGGTATAGTGGATTAACCAAGAAAACGTGTTGTCTGAATTATGAATCAATTTTACTCTTGTTTTACAATGTTGTATTCTAGATAGGGGGCAGAATTTGAAAAAAAAGAAGCAAATAATTGGAATAAAAGGATAAAAGGAATAATTGGAAATAAAAGAAATTAAAAGAAATGTTTAGAATTTCAAGATCTTGAGGTGAAGCATGGACCTACAGAACCCAACTTACAAACTAGGAGTAGTGTTTCACTTCCATGCAAGCTTTAACTCCATTT
This sequence comes from Artemia sinica, assembly GCA_027921565.1. Taxonomy (NCBI): domain Eukaryota; kingdom Metazoa; phylum Arthropoda; class Branchiopoda; order Anostraca; family Artemiidae; genus Artemia; species Artemia sinica. The sequence goes on along the minus strand of CM051263.1, from coordinate 25,345,004 downwards.
TGATCTGAAGCTTTTTTAATAACCTAATTCTATTGAATAATCTAATAAGGTTGTAGTGGACTCCAGTGGGTTATAGTGGCCTAAGGCCTGTATGAGAACATAGGTCGGTAGTCAAGTTTATTTGGTCGAATGGAACCGCATCCTAATTTTGGTCCTAAATAAATGCCAATTTCGCAATTTAAATGCTGGATTAGAATATCGGATCTAGCATTTTTAGGTCTATACGTCAGTTTGGATAGGACTGTATATTTTGGCAATAATTAACCTAATTCTTGCTTGAGTATGATGGCTGCATTTATAATAAGAAAACATTGCAAAAAAAGAAGAATGGTATAGTTTGTTTTACTTTTTCTCAAAGATTTGAATCATTTTATAGTTTTTTTGTTGTCCAAAGGAATATAAAAAATGGGTTTAATGTTAGGGACCCAGGCAAAAAATTACCCTAATTTTAGCTAATTTACCATCAGAAATTTAACTCTTTCTGGAATGAAATTGACTTCAAGTAGAAATATTTTAATATGACTTTAAAAAAAAGGTTGTACAAGAATTATTAGCAGTTTTTAAAACTGGTGCAAAAAACTGAAAAATTATTTGTAGAAAAATCTATTTAAAATTTTCTTTGCAGTGACTTTGATCGTTTCCTTAAGGTTTATGGGACAAGTATGTTTAAAAATTTTAGTAAAAATTTTCAGAACTGTTGTATTGTTTCCTTGAGGCTTATAGAAAAAGTATGTATAAAATTGTAGTAAAAATTTGCAGAATTGTTGTGTCATTTCCTTGAGGTTTATAGAAAATGTATGTTTAAAAACTGTTGAAAAATTGAAGTAAAATTTGCAGAGCTGTTGCATCGTTTCTTTAAGACTTACAGAAAAAGTATGTTTGAAAATTGTATTTAGAGTATAAAGGTCTTCCTAGCTATTACGTGGTAGCATTATCACGAGGGATTCTGCGAAAAATTATCCGGTAAAACGAGATAAAACAATATATCAAAAACCTCTAATAAAAATTATATTTTTTTTTACATAGATTCTATTACCTAAAAAAATTCTATTACAAAACTATTTAATTATATTTTGAAACTTTGCACATTGTGTTGCGACCCGTTTATTCGGGTCGCGACCCGTGTATGTTTATTTGCACCAAGAAAGATAATTACTGCTGTGTGTAGGAGATCGGATAGTGAACTCATGGATTATAATAGATAAATAAAAATAGACTTATTAATTAGCTTGTGCCTTTTTGATTTCAGCTGTAGCGTAACTGGAGTATATTTCTATGCATGGCTATTTCTTGAAAGGTAAATTAGCAACGGGGCTCAGGCTAGCTGTATGCGTTGCTTGCTTGGGTTTTGTATTTTGTTTTCGATAATTATGTGATTGTTCATCATAGGTACGATTTTAATGAATTATCCATGAGGAGAAACTAAAATATCTTGAAAACGTTTCTACTTTTGTTAATTATTAAAATAGCATAAGCATATTTTCTGAGTATTATGAAAATTATTCCTTCCTGATCCCAGATCTAGAAAGACCTTCTCTTGACCCGGCAATGGTACAAAAAAAATTCTTTATAATGTGAATAAAAAGTGCACAGAAATTTTGGGAGATTTATGGTTTTCGGGGGTGGCCCCGAGGTCTTCTTTTCCCTCTTTACGTCGCTAATCATGGCGCTGACTCAACTTTAAAACATCTTAACGTAAGAAAACTATTCAAAACTAAAATGGTCAGTTCTTCATCTTAAACGAGAGTTCTTTACCTGAACCGCCATGGTTAGACTTTAAAGATTTTGCCAAAAGAGCACGGCAAAAACAAAATATTCCCCAACTTCAAGTGTGCTGATGATTCCGGCTGATGGCTTCCAAACCTGAAGGTAGCAGGTCAATTCCCAAGGAAAATCAATTAAAAATACCCACGGGGGAAATTCGGCCTTAATTTCAGGTTTTGGAAATGCAGTCTTAATATGAGAATTTGAAGATAAACCCCCATGAAAGTTTTCCTCGGTCAAGATTTTGTCAATAAGTCAATTTTATGTTCCTCATGAATGGTTCATTTCAATTAATATAGTACCTTCGATACTCTGGGACTATTGAGCTTTTTCGCCTTTTTGATTTTCTTGCCTTTAGTTTGCAGTGAGTTTTGTCTTGCTTATCGGCCGTATCGTCCTACGAATCCAGTTCCATATATTGCTGAACTTTGTAAGTAATGAACTACTTTAATTCAATGCTTTATTTTGCATTTTCATTTGTTAGTCTATTTCAACAATATTTAGACCCCCCCCCCCCCCGGCGATAATCAATTTTATACTACCCCAGAGCACGATGGGTATACTTAGGCCTGGCCGATGGAGGGAAGGTGAGGTAATAAGCAAAACTGAAATACAGGTATGGAGGATCTGGTTAAGATAAGTGTCAACTTATAAAAAAAGGGGCATGCCTATCCATGTAATTCTCGACATCGATGTCGACATCGTCGACATCGTGTTTTCGGAATCATACCTGCCTGTCGCAAGGGACTAAAAGAGTGGCGACCCTCCAAGGTTAATATTACCATGGAACTGATACAGCTTGGCTGTTCTGTGTTGGCCTCAGAAGGCTTTATGCTGTGACAAGTCGTTAATTTTAAGTGGGAGGGGGTCTAAAGTCTTTGTCTCCCTGATTATGCCAATGGAAGAAACTTCAGCTTTATTTTTGTTTTTTTTTGCTATTCTACTCTATCAAAAGCTGAATTTCTTTCTTTTGTGGTAACTTTTGAATTGGTTTTCTTTGGAAGCAGTTTTCAAGTGCATCTTTTGAGCCAAAAGTTTGATGAGAATTGGGATTCTAAAAAAAAAAAAAAATATTACTAGACAGTGGCTTCTACGGCTTTTCTTAGCAATGCTAGAAGGTCTAGTGGGTCCTTCCTTTTAGGCTACGCCGCTTTTTTCTTTTATTCACATTTTTTGTTGTTCTAAAAATTTGAATTACGCATGGGGTGAATATTGTTGAGATGTTTTGTTTCCTCGGATAGTGATGTCACTATGTGAAACGCTACAATAAGAAAATTTACGTTCAAATTTATTATTCTTCTTCTATATTTAATTTAAAGTCAAACTTGGCTGATATTTAGAAAGGCTTTCTTCTCATTTGATAGCTTTTTAATTACACAGGATTCAACAAGCAGTTTACACTGCAGCCAAATTCAAATGTCAACAATCTGTCGTCATCAAGGCCGTATCCAGACTCAAAGAGTGGCGACCCTCCAAGGTTAATATTACCATGGAACTGATACAGCTTGGCTGTTCTGTGTTGGCCTCAGAAGGCTTTATGCTGTGACAAGTCGTTAATTTTAAGTGGGAGGGGTCTAAAGTCTTTGTCTCCCTGATTATGCCAATGGAAGAAACTTCAGCTTTATTTTTTTTTTATTTTTTTTGCTATTCTACTCTATCAAAAGCTGAATTTCTTTCTTTTGTGGTAACTTTTGAATTGGTTTTCTTTGGAAGCAGTTTTCAAGTGCATCTTTTGAGCCAAAAGTTTGATGAGAATTGGGATTCTAAAAAAAAAAAAAATATTACTAGACAATGGCTTCTACGGCTTTTCTTAGCAATGCTAGAAGGTCTAGTGGGTCCTTCCTTTTAGGCTACGCCGCTTTTTTCTTTTATTCACATTTTTTGTTGTTCTAAAAATTTGAATTACGCATGGGGTGAATATTGTTGAGATGTTTTGTTTCCTCGGATAGTGATGTCACTATGTGAAACGCTACAATAAGAAAATTTACATTCAATTTTTATTATTCTTCTGCTATATTTAATTTAAAGTCAAACTTGGCTGATATTTAGAAAGGCTTTCTTCTCATTTGATAGCTTTTTAATTACACAGGATTCAACAAGCAGTTTACACTGCAGCCAAATTCAAATGTCAACAATCTGTCGTCATCAAGGCCGTATCCAGGGGGGGGGGTAGGGGGTTTGAACCCCCCAACCCCCCAAAATATTTTCCCGACTCGTAAAAACATAACAAAAATGAATATAGCCAATTTTTTAAGGCGTTTTTTGAGTTTTTTTGTGTAACCCTTAGGACAATTTTTTACACCATATACCCAATTATAAGCCTTTCACTTCAGGTATACTCAAGTTTTACAGACATTTCCTTGTCAAATCTTAGGAATAAAATTTTCTCGGGAAAAGTGCATTGGCGTAAGAGCCTTAATTTTTAAGATATAAATGGCAAAAAGCCAAAAAAATTTGGTTAAACCAACTCTACAGAATGTCTTGCAGAAAAATACAACTTTTAACTTCCAAAATTAGTGAAAATTAGAACTTTTTTGCTTTTCCTATGTTTTTTAAGTGTACCCTGGCTTCTTCTTAATTTTGCAGTATTTCAACAGGACCATCTCATCTCGTTTGGCTAAGGCCCGTCTTAAGGGTCATCTGTTCAACATCACTGTCATCTCAGCCTATGCACCAACCAGAGCCGCGGACGAAAGTATAGTTGACGAGTTCTACGATGCTCTGACCCAGTCATTGAGAACAGTCCCAAACCGTGCTCTACTCATCCTAGGAGGTGATTTTAACGCCCATGCTGGAAGCCGCGAGACAGACCGCGAAACAGCTGTTGGAAGATTCGATGGGGCGACAGGTGCGAGCGTGGAAGGAGGCTCGTAGAATTTGCCCAGCAGCATAATCTTGTATTGGCAAATACGTTGTTCCAACACAAACCATCTCAGAGGATCACCTGGTGCTCTCGAGATTGAAGAGCCCAATCCCAGGTGGATTACTTGCTAATGTCCTCCCGATGGCGAAGCTCTATACAAAACTGTAGAGCCTACCGTGGAGCCGACACAGGAGCGAAGAATGACTCCGATCATATGCTGCTAAAAGCTTCCCTAACCATAAAAATCGCCTCCAGGAAATGAACGGAACCTCCTCCGAGATGCGATGTAGCACGTCTTCATGATAAAGCAGTCGCAGAAGAGTTCCGCTTGGAATTATATAACCATTTTGACATCTTGTCCGCGGACGACTATAACGAACCAACCACCATAAACATAGAAGACGAGTGGAGGAAGATCAGATACACCATAACAGACGCCTCTAAAAAAGTCCTCGGCAGGCTGAGTCAGAAGCGGAAGAGGTGGATCTCAGAAGACACCATCAAGCTATTAAACAAGAAACAACAGACCGGAAATACCAAGTCCACAGTGTTCAAAACACTGAGAAAAGAATGCCATAGATCCGCCCGCCGTGACAGACAACGCTATTGGGACCACGTGGCAGCAGATATGCAGAAGGCTGTTAGTCATTCAGATACCAGAAAGCTTTACCAACTACTAAAAGAAGCAACTGGGAAAAGTAAAAAGATCTCAACTGGAGTGAGAGGCGAAGATTGAACACTTCTGTCAAGAAAAGATGACATAATTGCAAGATGGCAATATCACTTCCAGAAGCTGCTGAACCCCAGTCAGAACATCCCTTCCACTCAAACGCCCCCCAATAATAACGCCAATGCACTCCAGCCAAGCAACCCTATCCTTAACTCAGTACCACCGAGTCAACAAGCCCCATACAGCAACGTAAATGTTCACCCTCCCTGAATACTAGAGATCAAAGAGGCAATCAAGAAGCTGAGGAATCGCAAGGCGCCAGGCATAGATTCTATCCCGGCAGAAGTCTACAAAGCTGCTCCTATTCTCGCTGAGAAACTACAGAAGCTCTTTTGCTCAATCTGGTCTCAGGAACGGTTTCCCTAGGAATGGCAAGACTCAGTTATACTGCCTTTCTTCAAGAAAGGCGACCGCACTGAATGCAAAAACTACAGAGCGATCTCACTTATGAGCATTGCGGCAAAGATCTTTGCAATGATTCTGCTTAACTGATTCCGTAAAATCCACGACGAAAGAACCCATCCCAACCAATCTGGTTTCCGTGCCGGCATGGGCTGTATTGACCAACGCTTCACCTTGAGACAGATTTTTGAACATAGAGCCAAGCATCAACAAATCACAATCGCTATCTTCATTGGCTGCATTACGGCCTTCGATTCAGTCATCCGGGGAGGAATATGGATGGCAATGGAAGAGGACTGTGTCCCACCTAAGATCATACGACTCATTCAGGCTTACTATCAACACACACGAGCCTGCATCAAGGTGAACGGAGAACTTTCTCCGCTATTTGATATCGACTTCGTTGTGAGGCAATTGTGTGTACTCTCTCCCGAACTATTAAATTTTGTCGTCCATTGGGTAATGAAAAAAGCAATGCTAAACTTCGAAGGAGTCGAGGTTAGACCTGATTTCAGTATCACCAACCTGGATTATGCCGATGATGTTGCTCTTGGAAAATCCGTTGACGAAGCCCAGAAAATGTTTCTGAAAGTCTCCGAAGTTGCTAAATTTTTAACAAATTTTTGTTTGACAAATTTTTAATGGGACTTCTGATAATTTTGCGTTCAGTCATGCATACCACCCAAAGTATCGTCTTGTGACGTCGCTTGGTCGTTTTGGCTGGATGTTCCGGATTTGGTCAGAACTTACGAAGAAGTTTGGGCTCCTTACCATTTGTTTTCATACTACTTTTTATGTTTATCTTCTTTTTTTACTATTCTGGTTGAAGCTAGCCTCAGACGAAATTGACTTGGTGCTATTTGAATTTATTTTTTGTTTGCCAGAAGAAGAATATTATAAGATAATGAGCTTGGAAATCTCGAATCCTTATTTTGAAACTGAGGAGGAAATTCTGGAGAAAAAGAAAAAAAAGGGGTCTTGAAGAATTCTTTTTATCTCAAAAAAGTAAAATCTGAATGTTTTTTTTAGGACAAGCTTCTTTACCTCTTATTTTCCCTCAGTTCTTTGATTCCCGCTATTTTATGCCAAATCGTTTTGCTCCCTGTATTTTACAGACTTAATAAGCAACTTCTCACTTCTATCCATTCCTGTTTCAAAGCTAATCGATTTTCGCTTCTTATTTTCTATTTGAAAATAATGTTTTCACTTCTTACTTCCTATTAATGTAATCTCTCTCTCTCTCTCTCTCTCTCTCTCTCTCTCTCTCTCTCTCTCTCTCTCTCCTCTCTCTCTCTCTCTCTCTCTCTCTCTCTCTCTCTCTCTCTCTCTCTCTCTCTCTCTCTCTCTCTCTCTCTCTCTCTCTCTCTCTCTCTCTCTCTCTCTTTCTCTCTCTCTCTCTCTCTCTCTCTCTCTCTCTCTCTCTCTCTCTCTCTCTCTCTCTCTCTCTCTCTCTCTCTCTCTCTCTCTCCTCTCTCTCTCTCTCTCTCTCTCTCTCTCTCTCTCTCTCTCTCTCTCTCTCTCTCTCTCTCTCTCTCTCTCTCTCTCTCTCTCTCTCTCTCTCTCTCTCTCTCTCTCTCTCTCTCTCTCTCTCTCTCTCTCTCTCTCCTCTCTCTCTCTCTCTCTCTCTCTCTCTCTCTCTCTCTCTCTCTCTCTCTCTCTCTCCTCTCTCTCTCTCTCTCTCCTCTCTCTCTCTCTCTCTCTCTCTCCTCTCTCTCTCTCTCTCCTCTCTCTCTCTCCTCTCTCTCTCTCTCTCTCTCTCTCTCTCTCTCTCTCTCTCTCTCTCTCTCTCTTTCAAGCAAGCAGTTAGGTAAAAGATTTGGTCAGCTCTTAATGCATTTTAAGTGGCTAGTGTGTTTTGTCTGGACGTCGATCCATGTTAAGTTGTCATTTTTTCGTTCGTTAGCTCTGAAAACTTAAAAAAAAAGTGGCTTTCTATTGTATCTGCTTTTATAAGAAAAATATTTCAATTTGTTTTCTTATTGTGTCCTTTGAAGCAGCCCCTGCTATAATCTATTATTTTTCTGTTAAGAAAAGTAGTAAATCGTTAAGACTCAACCCAGTGAAAAATATAAGTAAGATGGCAAACTACAAAAGAAAAAGATTAAAAATGAAAAATAAATAGACAGATTTAAATCGAGCTTGAAAGTTTCTTGTAAGATTCAGGTCTTAGGTGAGAATTTTAAATATTTACTATAATTTGCTTGCTTGCTGAAATTCCTTATTTTTATTTTCTTGTGAATGTTTCCCATTTGACTTATGAATTTCCTATCCATTATCACTTTGAGTATTTTATTATTTCATTTTTCAGCGCAACAACTTCAGCAAAGCATGAAAAGGACTCCCGCACCTCCGCCACCTCCTCCTCCACCTTTGATGAGTCAGTCCCAAATGTCAAGTAAAACGGTAGTGAATAGCTCAGTGTGTTAAAGCCTTTGATAACCTGTGATTTTAAAAATGTCTTTTCATATTTATGTTGAGAAGTGCCAAATAATATATTGCAAAGCTTCGTGACTAAGAACTTCATTTATATTTGTCAATGATGTATTTTTGTTGTTTTTAAAAGTACCTAACAGGCTAACGAATATGGGAAACTTAGAAGAAGCTGATCTGCAATTGCTTGCTATGATGTATGGAGTTCTAAAGCACCAGTGTCAGGCTTCGCGTGGCGGCACTCGGCTGAATAAATTAATGAAAAAGTAAAAGAGTTTTCGTTAAACCTAATTTCTCTAGTAATGATTAGGGTCTCCGATCGGCCTTGAAGTCTTTGGGCCTATGCGTCAGAGGAAACCTTTTACTCCTTGGAAGTGAGGCTATTTAATTCTGGTATATATACTTTTTTTTCTGTGTGTATCCGCTTATTTTGACCAATATTATGATCGTTGTACTACAGTTACGCCAAGACGCCGGCTGAATCCCCAACAGTCTCTGCCTGGGGTTCGGTCATATAAAGGATACCTTACGAACATCAATTTTAGTTTTGGTGTGGTGCTTGTTAAAGATATAAAAAGAAAAGAAGTAACAGGAAAAAACAAAGGTAGTCCGCTATCATAAAATGGTTTCTTTAATACTACTGTCATTTTGTCTTATCACAACAACTCTACAGGCAAGTCAACTGAATTTTTTCAGTTGAAACTAGATACAACCATAACACTGAATTTTAATGGTCCGTAAGTTGTGCTATTGGCAATCTGTTTTCTCTTTCATTTATTAACTTAGTGGTAAATTTCACGTGTGACTGTTTAAATAAGATTTAACAAGAGGATTTTAACTTCAGGAGTAAGACCGATCTGGGAAGTCTCCTTTAAGATCGGTCCAAAGAAATTTTACGAAAATTTCCTGGTTTTGATTATATTTTGTAGTCCTTAAAATCTCCCCCTCCCCATCAGTCTAAGGTTGAAATGAGTAATCCTGTGATAGTAAACCGTTATGGTCAAACTGAGTCGCTTGATAGTGCTTTCTCTCGAGTATCTATTGAGGTTCTGATTTTGATAGTATCCCTTAGTCTTTATAGTAGAGTTTTAAAAAGGTTTGTATTGTACTGTAGTTATCTAGAGTGCAGGGTTGCCCCCCAGGAGCAATTTTTGTCGTATATCAAGTACTGAATGATTTTTGAACTGCTTTGTAATATTGTAGTGCGTGCAGAAAAATTTACCGAATTCTAAGGTTAAAAATTTATGGTGACAATCCTGAAAGAGTCGCATTTATTGAAGTTGCTTTTTTCGGGGGGGGGGGCTAACTCTGCTTCAACATTTTTCTTAATCCCGTGAGAAATCTACTTAGCATTAATTATTTAACCCAAACCCTTAAAGGTCATTCCTTTTTATATGTGTCAAGATTGTTATTTAAAAATGTTTATTGGATTTGTGATATGAATATATATGTTGAGCTTTTTGATTCTTCGTTTTTCTGTAAATATTTTATAATATTGTATATAGTGTGTGATATAAAACGGTAGGGTCGGAATTCGTTGTCCTTTTGCTGATTAATTGGTATAATAAAATTAACTAGAAAGTTTTTGATGTATGCCTAAAGTAACTTTTCAAGAACAGGCTGCATTGTGCAGAAAATTTACTAGTCCGCTTTTAGAGTCGAATACCACTTTGAGGAAATCGGGACTACCGAATCGACTACGATAAATAGGCTTATATGGTAGTCATGAAAATGACTGCAACATAGGCGAACAATGACACATACAAAACAAAATGAAATATTGATAAAAATAACCGTACAGCTACAAAATCCGTACAACGCTGTATCACTAATGTGAATACAACTAACCGATCACACGCTGTTTAAAGCTACGGATTTGCGATCTCACCGAGAAATCACCAAGGACATCTTGTCATATTTTAAAAACTTTGGGCTTCTATTGTTTATGGTCTGTCTCAGTGGCGTCAATTGGACCTGTTTCTTCTTCAACCCCCCCCCCCCTCTTGATTTAAAAAAAATGTGTGGGGGGGATTTTTATTGAAGAATGTCTATTGGTATTTTCATTGAAAAATTGAAAACGTAAAAATCCCCCCTCCCCCTAGATATTGAAAAATACATTTTGCCCCCCCCCCCTCTGCCCCCCCCCTCCAATATTCATTAACTAACGCCACTGGTCTGTCTTGTCGGAAAGGTGAGGATCTGTAGATTAAATAAGGGAATAATGGTAAACTAATGCACGTAAAATTTTATTTGAAACAGCCTACCCAGTGATTTGAAACGGGAAAAAAAATCTAAAATTTTTCGTAACCCCTGTTAATGTTCATTTTACTTTTGAAGCCTTTTAATTGTCATAAACCGATCCGAAATACTTTTCTTTCGTTGCCTTTTCAGCTTTGGAGATAGCCGAAAATTTCGTGGAGTCGAATCGGGTATGGTGTGAAGTTTGGCTCAGTGCCAGCCACCGTCTTTTGTTTTGTTGCTTTCAAGCAGAGACAAAGAGAAATTACTCTCCTAAAATGTTGTGGTTGAAAGTGTGCATTGATTTAGCTTTGTGACGTATTTTGTAAGCCAATTATGTCAGCGTATGCCAGAAAAAAAAAAAAAAAAAACAGCCAATACTCCCTCCTTTTTCAAACCTGATTTTGTCCGTGAATTAAGGCAGCAAAAAAACGGAAAGTACTCACACGATATAACGAACAAGAATATTACCTCTGGTTAATAAGTGACTACCGCTTGCCCAAAGTCTGCAAATCAAAATGAGATGCTGTGAATTTTGTATTTTGGTTGATCCGCTCAATGAACTTTTGATTATTTTGTCAAAATATTTCAGCCACTTCTTTGAACATTTGCTTCAACTTGAACTGTCAATGAAAACCTGTTCTGTAAATCTTCATTGTTCTTCCTAGTGTTATAAAATCTTACATCTCAAGACAACGGTGTTCCTTCTTTTGAAATATAATACAAAAATAATAATAGTAGAGTCAACAGAGAGTCAGTAACTCTGATATCCGAAGTAGAACGGGACAGATTCTTATTACTGTTGTTACCAGGAACAAGAGGTGGACATATTTAGGACATGTACACCGTATAAAAGAAGGTCATCTTCCTGAGACATCTTGAAAGCGATGTTCAACTGACCAAAAGGCATTATGCACATGCTACTACCGCTATTAATACTACTGCTAATACAATACTAACACTGCAACTACTTCTACTACCACCAAAACTACTGTGATAATAGTACTATTCCGGCTAAGTATATGAAGGTAAAATTGGAGAGAATATTGATGTCAAATTCGAAATAACAAAAGACATTATGTGCATTTAGATTGTCAAAATAGCGTATCTTCATAATTAATTTGTGTATTAATTTGGAACTCTCATAGAATACTTAAAGGGGAAGATCAATTGACCAAATGGCAATTTGTGTACACTACTACTAATATTACTGCTAATGCAACATTTACTAGTTCTACTACTACTGTTACTATTGCTCCAACTACTACTTCTGTCGCAACTACTTGCAAGGTTAGGAGCATTTAGATGAATATTTCAAGAAGTATTTGAACATGCATTGTAATTGTATTATACATAATTGTATTATGTATTATTATGTTATGTTGTATATGTTAATTTGCATTATGTTTAGTAGTTATACTACTGCAGTGACTACTATTACAACTATACCTAAGGGTATGAAGGTGAATTTTCAGAGAATATTTTTGAAAATGTCTGTTGTACAGATGACAACCTGCCATCCGTCGGCAGGTCGTCAAAAGGGTATATCAGCAATATCTTAAGGACAGTTTCGGGTGTGAAATCAAAACTTAGAACGTTTGTTGTGGGGTATGTTGAACTAACCAAAAGACAAAATTTGAATCATAATACTACTACTTCTACAACTACTGCTACTATTATTGTTACTGCTGCTACTACTACTGCTACTAAAGTTAAGACTACTACTATCAACTCTACTCCTACTGCTACTACTATAATTACTGGTGCTACTACTAATAAACCTAAGGGTATTAAGGTGAAAGTTTTAGGCAATATTGTAACTGTATTGAAATAAATAGAAATGCACTGTGCCTACAGAGGTTGTCAAGAGGGCGTATCAGCAATGCCTCAGGGCCGGCTGATGGTATTAAGTTAAAAATTTCCTCGTGTTGGAGCGGACGTTAAAAAAAAGGTGCTATATGCATACTGCTACTAATGCTACTACAACTATTACTACTACACAAGCTAAGTGCATTAAGGTGAAGCTTTCAAGGAATGTTTAGGTGAATGCTGAACTAAATCAAAACGAACTACGATCATATGGATTGTCAAAGGGGTGACAAGACATTATCACAATAACAGCTTACATTATTAAGTTAGATCTTTCAGGGTAAGTTGTGACAGATTTCGAAATAGAAGACACTATGTGTATGCTTTTGATACTACTTCTACGGCTACTGTAGCTAATGAAACTTAGGGCATTAAGTTGAAACGTTTAGGGGGAATTTCAATTAAACGAAAAAACTATACCAATACAGGTATTGAATAAGCAAATAAACAATATCATAGGCAGCGCTGCTCTATCATAGCTAGTAATATCATTGATATTTTAAAGGAGCTCATTTGATTGGAAATTCCAAGTTCTAGTACCCTTTTTAGGAGTCAAAATTGGTTAAAGGTGATCACAAGGCTAGAAAACAATTTGCACTTCACTGAAAAAAAAATACAAATGAATATGCATTGTCAGTTTAATATACATATGCTGATATTTATTCCTTAAAATATTAATAATATTTGATTTATTAAAGTTATAAAAGTGACAATGTTTTTGTGACAAAGAAAAAATTGTTTTTCAGTAAAGTGCAAATTATGTTCTAGCCTTGGGAAGGCATATACAATTTTCGTACAGCTTACCATTTGGGATACGGTAAAACAGTCAGATATCCAATACACTCAGTTGGAAATTTCTCTGGAAAAAATCAAGCAAATCCTCCGTCTTTCGGAACATCCACACTTCAGAACCATACTCCAATATTGTAATGTTGGTTCGCAGACTTATATTCATGTTTTTCTAAACTTTTCAATTGTAAAAAGTCATCCTGGGCCTTGGCTATTCTACTTTTAACGTCCTCACTGTGCACAACGTCTTTTCTAATAATATTGCCTAGGTAAGTGAAGATGTCCTACTGATCGGCCTTGCCGTTACCCAACATCATCTCTTCATCTTCACTAATTCCTTGTCTTAGTGACTTATTCTTCTTAAAATTAATTTTCAAATCTGTTTTTGCGCACTGAGCTCTCAAAACATCCAAAACATAATTAATTTTGCTAACATTGTTATCGAGGATGCTCAAATCATCAAACATAATCTAAGTCTAAGAGAGTTGCATTTCCCTAATTGATTCTGCTGAAGGCAACCCTGCTTAACTCGTGATATAACACAAAGCCAGCTACTAACCTCCTGTCCTACCGTAGCCGCAGTAATCGTTTTATCGTACATATCACTAATATTTTAATGGATTTATCTGGTATATAATGCAAGGATAGGATATTCTCTTTCATCGGCTGAGCCAAACGTCCGGCCATAATCTATAAATCTGCGGAGTAAGGAATTTGTTGAATCAGGTATTTCTTAATTAATCTAAGAGTGAAAATTTGGTCGACGCATCCTCTCCCCTTCTTAAAAGCACACTGTTCCTCTCTTAAAACTTTATCTACAGAATCTCTAAGTCTAAAAGTATCATGATACTAAGTAATTTGCTTCCTTCAGAAGAAAAGTTAATGCCTCTATATTTACCACATTCACACTTATCACCTTTCCTACAGAGAGGTTTAATTAGTTTTCCTAAAACCGCTAGGTACTTTCCCCTTTTCAAAAACTATATTAACAATCTTCAGTAATTTGTCCTTAACTTCACAACCGCCATACTTCAAAGACTCATTTACTGAGCTATCAGCACCTGAGGTCTTATTATTCTTTTTGGCCTTTGAGTATTCTAGTGTCACTTATTTTTCTTCGCAAAGTAAATCTTCCCGTTCCAAAGTGTCACAGACTTTTCATTTTTTTCCGTATCTTTTCCTGTAACTTTGTCACGGTTTACCACATTCTCAAAATGTTAGTCAAATCTCTCTTTAACGCTTTCCTTATCAATAATTATGGCTCCGTTCCTTTCATTAACTAGGACAAGTCCAATTTGACTATTCCTTCTCAGTTTGCTAAGAAGCCAGTACAATATTTTACTATTATGCAGTCTGATTGCATCTTCCAGATATTCAGCAATTTTATCGTTGGCCTCCATTTCATACCTCCTTAATATCTACTTTTCTTTCATACCTTTTAGTCTCATACAAATCTATCACTTGAGCAATTCTTGCGCCAAATCCTCCACTGCTCTACTAAACTTGAAGCATTCTCACTAATATTCCAGTAGAGAGGGTCAGGAGGCGCAGCGAGTACAAGATAATTGACCTTCTAACGGTACGAACAACGATACGAACAGGATGACAGTCAATCAGATGCCTACAATCTGTGTACGAACAAGATCACGTGTCTCTTTCTAGGCTGTTCATGTGAGTCAGAAATACTAACGGGAAGTTACGCAACATGTTCAGTGAATACGAGCATGACATGGTCAATGACCTCCAGTGAATTTACCCCGAATTTATGTAACAGGATGTTATTGAAATCAAAGTATCAGTGTTATCAGTGATGCCAATATTCCGCCTTGAGACTGCTTATATTATTCGCGTTTCGAAGCTAGAGTAACAGACCGCTTCAACGCATCATGGAGCAAGCATCAAATACAATGGATTTAGAACTTATTGCAAGACAAATTTATAACGTGAGTTCTGTTTATAAATAATTAATTGAGATATTTAGTCGATAAATTTTTACCAAATCATATTAATGACTAATGTGGTTATACAACTCGTTTTCCTTTTTTTTCTATGCTCTTTCCAAATATAATCATTTTTGGTTGTTAGAAAAGAATTTTAGTCCCCCCCCCCTAATAAATTCAAATTCAGGGTTGCACATTAGAGGGGGATGGGGTTGCATGAAGTCTATATTAAGTGTAAATTGGCTAGCATTTTTTTATCTGATTGCATTTTTTCTAGTAGGCCTACATGATGTGTGTATGTTAACGATCTTTTTCCATCTATTTTAATCCTATATTCTGGAACTGTGTTATCAAGTCTATGTATCTAAATACTCCCTGTTTCTTGAGCTTATAACATTTCGAAAGTTATGCCATGAGTTTGTAGCCTACGTAACTATCTAAATTTGACAATTTACCCCTCCCCCCGTAATATATTCAAATTCAGGGTATATATATTTGCACATTAGAGGGGGATGGGGTTGCATGAAGTCTATATTAAGTGTAAATTGGCTAGCATTTTTTTATCTGATTGCATTTTTTCTAGTAGGCCTACATGATGTGTGTATGTTAACGATCTTTTTCCATCTAATTTTAAGCCTATATGCTGGAACTGTGTCATCAAGTCTATATATCTAAATACCCCCTGTTTCTTGAGCGTATAACATTTCGAAAGTTATGCTATGAGTTTGTAGCCTACGTAACTATCTAAATTTGACAATTTACCCCCCCCCCCTCCTATAATTCCGGGTTTTAGCCTTGTCTGTTTTCTCATTAGCCCTGGTTTTTAGAAGCATAATTTCTAAGATATTTACAGGATTTTATGCTATATAATGTTTTTTTTTTGCATTTTCGTTCTATATGCCTTTTCTGAAGGACAAACGATACTATGCATTATATGACACACGAAAGAAGACAAGTTCGGCTAATATGAAATAAAATAAGATGTTGAACAATTTTGAAGAATGTATCGCTATACGAAAAAAAAGTCTATAATTTAGTTTCTTTTTTAAGGACAATTTTGAAGAATGTATCCCTCCCGCCGAAAAGAAGACACGGATTGATGATGCAAACCATTTACAACCTAATATTATTAAATATGACATACCATCTATTAAGGGCGAGAATGTCATCACCCCTAATGTACGACCTTGCATTCAGGAATGTGAAGTAGTAATGGCCTCGCCAGATGCTATTAACGTGAGTAAATTTATTGTTATTTCCGTTTTCTAACCCATCGCTTCAACAACAACAAGTTATTAACTGGTTTTGCATAGACTAAATGAATATTCGCATTATATATTGACATCTGAATAACACATTATTTCAATTAGAGCTCGCCTGGACTTGGAGACACTCGATAAGAGAGACGTAACGGTTTCCTTTTATCATATGTTACAGAAAATCTTGGAAATAACAGATGCGATTCACCAGTCAAAAATATGTATGGTTCAATCAACGTGCAATTATTGATTTACACATTTTAAAAGCAGCTAACCAGGTATAAGGGAAAAGTACCCCAAATTATATCTAGGTTAGGCCTGGGTATGATTTGGAAAACAATCAGAAATTGAATAAAAAAGAGCTTTTTCACGGAAAGTAAGGAACTGGGGAGAAGGGGGATATTGCTACTAAGGGGGGGGGACATTGTTTATAGCCTAGAATTGAAATATCTCTTTTAAACTTTTCATTCAGCCTTTCAACCTTGAGATAGTAAGCAAATTAGGGATTCGATATATGATGATTAAGCTATCGCTTTGCAAATACAGTAGTAGTAGCTGTAATTGAAAGGCGTTGTTACCTCTCATAACCGTCAATGTGTAAACAAAAACTATTGACTCCTTTACTTTTAATCCAATTTTCGATCTTCTTAAAAAAATAGGGTGTTTTATACACGTTGAAATTAAGTGGTTGTTTTCTTTATAGGTTACACAGGTTTCATCACTACCCTCCCCCCCCCCACCTGAAGAAACAAGTCATGTGACATATGATTGCATTGATGAAATGATCCAAATTAAAGCACCATTGTAGTTTCTTGACATTGTTGAAACGCCATCACGGTGAAGAATTTGGTAAATTTTTACAGGAGTGTTATCAAGGTAGTGATAATTTAGATGGTAAATATGCTACCATTATCAATGACACGGAATGGACGGATAGTTTATTAGAAAAATATGTCAATGTTGATAGTATTTCTTTAGATGGTGTCAATAGCACAGTTGAACAAGGCAATGCAGTTAGTCCAGAAGGTGATCTACCTTGGTTGAGCCCGAATACTATGCAATTTTAGACGATTTTACTCGTGAGTTAAATGAGAATCCTTCCCGCTCAGATTGAATGAATATAGTCCCGGTTCAATCAAATTTAATTGATCATGAAAATGAATTCGATTGGATGGATTTACATAGTCCTAACGCACTAGAGGCTATGTTAAGCGAACTGGGGGATTTCACTCCACACACCGGCCCTATTGCGGAACAAAGTGGGGGAGGAGGTTTAGGTAGTGATGATATACAAGCGGGGAGGGTTTAGGTAGTGGTGATATACAAGGGGGAGGGGGTAATATTGCACATTTATCATCGCTACCGGAATTTCAGCAAACAAATTCAATTCTGAATACAATAGACATTTTCACTGCAACCTCTGGCGGTCCCTTTAATACACTTATGGCGGGAAATATTATAAGTGATCCCGTAGATATTATTCATGAATATTCAGAGAAAATTCGTGCACTTTTAGAAAACCGGATTCAACTGTGGGGGGGCAGGACTCCATTAAGGCCTCAATTGTTTTAAAAATATTTATTTAAATGAGAGTCATGGTGAGGTATATGACCATTATGTGCACACCGAAATGTTGATGGTGTATCCTCATTTGGAAAATTACGAGAGTGTCTTTATGCAATCGGTCGACAATACGGTCTCTCATCTCGACAATTATAATGAGAATAGTAGTGGTTCCGTAGTTTTATTTGTTGAAAATTTAAGTGTAAATATACGTAAATTTAAAAAAAGATTTATTTTAAGAGGAGGGGCTAGAGGTCCCAGGGCAATAGTTTTAAAATATAATCCTGATTTAGAAGGATGCAAAGGCGTTCAACGAATCTGTCTCGAAACTGGTCAAAAGTTTTTCATGTACGCATTTCTCATATCAGCTTTCCGACCTCCGACAGATGACGCTACAAAGAAAAATTTGGACCACTGGGCTGTGCATGGAAAAGAAGGGTCTGATTTTCCGCCAGTAGATTTCTCTTGTTGAACGGAAACATTTCCTGTAACACTCAGGGCGACAGATATTTTTGAACGGGCCAACGCGCATTTAAATATTGGTGTTACTGTGCTACAGTACGAAACGAAATTTCAAGAGGGTGTGCGTTCTCATAAAAAGGGAGTAATATTCTCAGTAAGAGCGCCATCTATTGAATCTGCGAAACACTGGGTTTGGTAGTTGTACACACCACCTAGTAAAACCCAATTCTTTAGGCCATTTCAATCCCATTACTGATATTAGTCGAGTTCTGGGGAAGGGAAAGAATAAGAGGACACGATACTATTGCCCAATGTGTTTATCTAGATTTTGGACCGAATTAAAGTTACAAAATCACATAAAACATTGCCAAAGACACGGATATCAATCGGTGGAGACAGTTTCCGGTGACCGATCAATTTTACGATTTAAAAATTTCCAGAATACGCTTATGCAAAGTGATAAAATAAGTTTAGACTGTGAATCTAAGCTTATGGATGTGAATGACCCACAGTTTCTGAATCGTATCAAAGAACATCAAGCCATCGCAGTTTAATATGCCCATGCACAAAGAGACAGCTCTAACACTATGTGAATGTTAGAAATAGTCGAAACGTAGGACGAGAATGATTGCATGATCAAAGCATTGACTAAATTAATTGTCACTGCAAATGGGGCTATTTCCTGTTTGAGAAATTCTACCCAATGATAATATCAGCAGAGGATCGCCTGGCCATTAAAAATAAGAAAATATGCTGGGTATGTAAGGGGGGAATTTGAAGAGGCGACTAAGGGGAAAGGGACTAGGGGGAAAAAGACTAAGGGGATGGAGGGAAAGGGAAAGTCCGCGACCAAGATCACTTTTAGCAGGAAATATCTTCAGGGGGTAGTAATTTTTGTGGCGTAACACACCAATCGTGCAATGTGAACGTAAGCCAGCAGTTTTTTATACCGGTTTTCATTCACAATTCAAATTACGATCTTAAATTTATTTTACCGGCTTTGGCACGTATGCACAGGGAGGGAGGGGGGCAGATAGTCCATGGGTAAATAACTCATTTACCTACAATATTATACCCGAATCTGCTGAGAAGCTGTTGCTTTTAGAATTCAAATGGCAGGTAGTGGATGATGGACGTACGTTTTGGAATAAAATCTGTATTTTAGATTCATATAGTTTTTTCCCCAAGGCTCTGAGTCCACTAATTCAAGTGCAGAAAAGTGACAGTTTCGATAGTTTCCCTCTGCTTTAACAGCGCTTTCCAGACATTGAAATGTATGACTTACTGACCTGTAAAGGCATATATAGTATGACTGTTACAATTATGGCGCAAGGTTAAGTGACGAGAAACTCCCTCCCATTGAAGCTATCTATAATCCACTTACCGATAGTTAATGCACTGTCGAGGACTATGAATTTGCCAAAAGGGTATGGGTTAAGGGTGGTTGTAAAAATGGTTTGGATTATTGTAGAATGTACTTGGCAAGCGATGTACTGACTCTATTAGACATCTGCAAAAACGCAGACCAAATTTATTCAGGATTTGGACTAGACATTGGCTATTATTTTTCAACACCGCACCTTGTCATGGACTTAATTCTAAAAATAAGTAGGGAAGAAATAGGTTTGATCACCGATGTGGATCAGCACCTATTTGTAGAAAGATCTATGAGGGGGGATACGTTTTTCACGGGGATCATGTCTTAACAACGGATCCAACTGGGAAGAACTCTGCTGATGGTGTAAAGTCCAATGCTGTTATTCTTGACATGAACTCACTGTACCCCTCGGCGATGTCTCACTATAGTTTACCGTGTGGCAATTACAAATGGCTTGAAAACCCTTGTGCCCCAGATTTCCCAGAAATTCACACTGTCGCGGAAAATGGTCCCCAAGGATGTTTTTTTCAATTTGACGGACACTTACCATTGGAACTCCACGACACTGTAAAAGATTTTTTTTCCGTGCGTGAATAGACCTGTGACCAAGGAGCTATTGAGCCCATACAATCGGTCTTTGGTTGAGGATATGGGCATGCATTGGACCCACTCCAAGCAGAAACTAATTGCAGATTTGGACACGAAACAGAATATTGTTGTTCACCACGTCCTATTGCGTTGGATGGTGACCAATGGTTTTAGGGTGACAAAGATACCCAGAGCCCTGCAATTCGATCAAAAACCCTACTTGAAAACCTTTATTGACACCTTTGTCAGTAAACACTCACAGGCAAAAAGTAAAGTTCAAAAAGAAATGTATAAACTTATTTGAAATTCAGCTTTTAGAAAAATGTGTGAAAGCGTACGAAACAGATCACGTTGTGACGTCGTAACTTGCCCCAAGGAATGTGCACGAATTATCGCTGACCCCAACTTTACAACATTCACGAGCATAGACACGAATATGGTTCTGCTATACAGAAAAAAGAGAAATGTTGTTCTGAATAAGAATATCGCTGGGGGGAGTTCAGTACTTGAAATTTCCAAGAAACTCGTGTTGTCGTTCTTTTGCAATGTGTGTAAGGTACAATGACCAAGGGAGGGGGAGGTTCAAGTTTACTATGAAGACACAGATTATCTGTTGTTAAAAGTTAAAACCGTGAACTTATTGGATGATTTGGAAAATGGTGTACACAATGGCCCGCGGATGAATTTCACGAATTGGAATGAGAGCATCTACCCCGAGTTTGTGAAACGCCAGGCCCCCAATCAACCATGCTAAAGTCGGAGACAGGGAATGATTTAATATCCAATGGGGTGTTCCCCGGTCCAAAAGTATACTGTGTGGAAACACATGGCAAGGATGTAAAACAGGCGTGCAAAGGGGTGCCTACACACTTTCTAAAAAATAATTTCGACATGAGTGTCTACAGAAACTGTGTTGACATTTGTCTAGTGCCAAGAGCAAAAGTACTGGCAATTCACTCTCTATAATACAGGGACTATACTGTTAAAGTGGAAAAAAATGCCATGTCATTCATATCTGACAAGGTCTGTGTACTCGAGAATGGTGTAAGGGTACTCCCCCACGGTCACTATTGAATTTCAGATCGAGTTGAATGTGTGGACTATCGAAAACAACTCGGTCTGGATATATTAACTTAAATTCAAAAAAATAGTACTTGGTGGGTGGGGGACAATTTCTCAATTCTTCGTTCCGTTGCCATTGTCATCGTCATCATTTCACTTTTACTGCAGCTATTGTATACTGAGTTTGTTTTCCCGCCTCAGCGGCCGGCCTTCGGCCCCGGGGGGGGGCCTTCAACCCTGACCCGGCATTCGGCCCCGGATGGGGGGCTTTCAGCCCTGACCCGGCCTTCGGCCCCGGAGGGGGGGGGGCTTGGGGGGATTATCATCTTTAAATGTTGTAAATTGTGTTTTCTCATATTTTATCTACAAATATGTTCAACTATGCTGCTATTGCTGTATTTTAAGTTGTTTTTCTACAATAAATGAAAAATATTGTTCTTGTTGTTGTTGTTCTGTTATTGTTGCTATTGTTGTACAAAAAGTGTTGTTAATAAAAGAAAAAAAATATGTTATTGTTGTTGCCATTGAATAACGTACTAGGTAGATCTAAGGGAAAATTATTATTATTTATTCATTAGACAAGTATGGTTTACAGTTAGTTGTAGTCCAACTGTTGTCAACAGCAGTAGTATGTATCAATTTAAAACACCATTCAGATCGTTTCTCTGTGGCCCGTCAATGTCGGGGAAAACGACACTTTTAGCTAAAATAATTAAAAATTGTAATAAAATGTTTTGGGAAAAACCAAAGAATATTCACCATTGATACAGTATTTGGCTGGAGTCCTACGATCAAATAAAAGCTATTGCCACTGCCACGTCCATGCCAATACAATTTATACGGGGACTTGACGTTTTCAATAGTATTGAGTCAAACTCATGGCTGATTATTGATGATTTAGCTGAATCGATTGAAAAGTTCCCACAGGAAATGCTAAAACTGTTTACTCTTCGCTCTCATCATGAACGTATTTCCATAACCCTAGTTCTACACAATCTCTTTCATCAGAGAAAGTTTATGAGAACCGTTGCTTTGAACTGCACCATCTATATTATCTACCGAGTTGTTCGTGATTCAAGTTCTCTAATAACTCTCAATAAGCAAATATATCCAGGCGCCCCCAAATTTCTACTTTCAGTGTACAGTTAGGTGACAAATAAACCTTGCGGTTACATTTTGCTACATCTTAATCAGAATACACCCGAGGATCTACATGTAGTCACAGATATTTTCGACAAAGAAATTACTGTATAGCTTCCGGTGAACAGTAGGCAGGGCTATTAGTTCCCATCATGACACTGAAGAAATTACACGAGAATAGACACTTATTTTCTGTTCTAGGCACTTCAAAACCCCCACTCAGGAAGGCCATACTCAAACATGGTGTATACAAAGAATTTATTAATCTAATATCTTAACTTTGTTTAAATTTAACTGAGAGCAATGTACACTTGCCAGAAGGTGCCAGACAACAGACAAAGCAAAATCATTCCACTGTACGTGCCTTTGCTTGCAAAAACAAAGGAAAACAAATTTAAAGAAAACATCTCCTTCAAGCGGGCGGTAGCTTTTTTACACTTTTACTACCAATAATCACAGGACTTGTAAACTGTTTTCTCTAGATGGCTAAACCCTATAAATTGACTCCAATAGAACTTGTCCTTTTACCAGTTGAACACTTTGAAGACAATCTAAGCAAATTCATTAATGATGAAAATATTGCCGATGATAAAAAAGTTAGTTTTACTTCAAGATGCACTGCGTCATATGGACAAACATAGACCTTATAGTGATAGATCCACCGTCAAAGATCCCCGCACCCCCCCCCCCGAACAGGAAACATCTCCTTAAGACTCTGCAGCAGCAGCAACACAATCAAAGGAGAAGGAATTTAATTCCATAGTGACATCAATTGGAAACCTACTGCCATTGACCTATCGAGAACAGAGTAAAAGAGTATTAACATATCTCATGTTTGAAAGTGATGATCAAGTTCAAGTCGATAGCACTGTGAAACGAATTATAATTCAGGGAAAAAGTTATAATCTACTTTATTTAATTTGTGATATGGTTACAAATCGTAAAGGACTTTGATCATTGACAATAATCTATACACCTTTCTGAATACATCAAACTTCCCCAAAAGTCTTATTGGCAATAAGCAAATTCTAAAGAAATTAAGAGAATATAGTAGAGATGCCAGCCCTCTAACAACACCAGCAACATTTAAAAAAGAAGAAGAAGAAGGTTTTAAATCAATCTTGGAAAGTACTAGCACTCCTAGTAGCAGCAGCAATGATTTGATAAAACCAATGATGACGGCTAGACAAAAGTGAAGACGTATTGATATCAACTCCCCGTCACAAGCACAACCCTCCAGTGTACAAAAGTGGAGTGGACATTACACTACGTGTTTGCGTTCAAAATTGATGAAAATTTAAAACATGTTTATGAAAGTATTGGTGAAGTGGGAAGTCTAAGTTCCCCCACAACGCTTTCTAAAGTTACCTCTGACGTAGATGGCAGCACTTTAAAAAATGCAAAAGAGTATCTAGAAAATGAATCGAGTTCCACTCTGCGTCGGAATCGCAGGCTTCGTGGCAAACAATATAGACAAACTAAAGCCTTTTTCCCTCTGCATATAATGCAAACTGATCTTTTAACTCTAGATAAGATTCAAAGACGTCACAATACACCCTACAAATATATTCTAGTGGAAATCAGTGTCTTTAGTCGCTATGCATATGCCATTCCATTGCGATCAAAGAGAGGTGTTGAAGTTGCTCAGACTTTAGAAAGTATTCTTGAACATGATTGCTATAGAAAAATTCAAAGTGACCACGGTAGCGAATTTGCTAATCCTCATGTGCAAAAGGTTCTATTGAAATGTAATACAAAGATATATCATAGTCACAGTCCAATAAAGGCTGCATTGGCTTTACGATTGATAAGAACGATTCATCTTTTAATTTCGAGATATTGCATGCTGAAAAATACTGCTGCTTTTATTCATGATTTAGATAAAATCATGCAAATATATAACCAACAACCACATCGATCGCTGTCCAATGTTAGCCCTCAGGAAGTTCATTGCAGTGAAAATACATTTGACGCTTTTCTAATGTAATATTCCAGTGAAAAAACAACATAAAAATTGTGAATAAAAATTCAATGTTGGTGACATTGTTCGAATTAATAGAACCACCGTTATTTTTGAAAAGGGGAATTATTTTATGGAGTACTGAACTTTTTAAAGTGTCCAAAATCCTAGACACTGAACCCAGAACATATCGGCTGCGAGACACCAAAGATGATGAGATCCTCGGCGGTTTTTATGAATATGAACTACAAAAAGTTAGAAACAGTAGTGAAATTTATCAAATTGAAAAGATATTAAAGAGCCGAACTTGCAGGGGCAAGAGACAGTTGCTTGTTCGTTGGCTAGGATACAACTCCGACTTTGATTCTTAAGTTGCAGTTGCAGACATTAACAATGCCCAATGATTTCTATGTGACATTCATGTCCAATGTCTCCGATCCTCTCTGCAATGGTTTGAATAGAACAAGTGATTTTTGGACGAAACTCTCTCCCACTATCAAATTCGACGGCACGTATGAAGTGGCTCTTGTCGACTGTATTCTCAAAAATACATATGATATCCTGAGAAAAGATCGCAAATATGATATAAAAATTAGACCCTATGATCGTCCGCCACCACCCGATAGCGAAAAGCATAAAATTAAAAAGATCAATTGGATGGATTATCCATATGTTGAATTACCATACGAAGAACTCACCTGTATGAATTATTTATGTTGTTCTATCAATAAAAGAGTTTCCGCTCGTAAAAAAGGAGTCTTTCATTTTAACTATTCAAAGGAACAGGGCAAGATCTACATTAGTTCACCCATTGCCGATGAAAAGGTTATTCTCAATGATAATCTAAAAGATGTTCTTGGCTTTAAACTCAATATAATTTTTGTTTTTGCTGACTACCCACCAGTCTTCTCCACGGACACTTGTATATTTCTATATTCTTCATTTGTTGAAACATCCAAAGTTGGCAATAGCAAAGTCCCCCTCCTACCAGTTCTTAAACTCAATATAATTTTTTTTTTGCTGACTACCCGCCAGTCTTCTCCAAGGACACTTGTATATTTCTATTTTCTTCATTTGTTGAAACATCCAAAGTTGGCAATAGCAAAGTCCCCCTCCTACCAGTTCTTAAAAGAAAAACCAATCAGGAACATATTCATCATTACAGTGTAAAGCATCCTCAGTATATCCCCGTAAACACTTCCTATTTGGAACTCTGTCTGTTAACACTAAGAATTGAATTAGGCGATCCCTTGGCAATATCAAAAGGTTTGACTGTGATTACATGCCATTTTCGACCCATCGTTTTCGGAGTCAAAACAAGATGTCTAATAGAAAAGTGGTATTGATTTGTCCGGATATTGACTGCTATGTTAATACTCCTGGCCCAAGACAACTGGGCAAAAAATGGACTATTACAAAGGTCGTTCATCAATGTGTGGCTATGGTCTTGGCAGTTGGTTTGCTAAGCTGTTTCGCTCTGCACTACCTCTGGCTAGAAAATATATTGTACTGACTGCGACAGATTGTGCATCCTCTACACTATGCGATTGGAGCTCTGGCAAGGATTTTGAAAAAAGGGCTTCGGAAAATCTTAGGTCCAGTGCGCGAACCCTTGGCGAACAATTGAAATCTCAACAAAATGGAAAAAGTTTAAAAATGTCGAGAAACAGTGCACCACTCATCAGTCTCTACTCAGGTCAGAAACGAAAGACATCACCCCTGTCAAAGAAAAGAAGGAAAAAGACGACACTTACTGTAAACAGAAGAAGAAGCCCCAGGAAGGGAATTGTTAGATCAAAATTGAATTTCTTTTCATAGACTGAACAATGGCGTATCTACCGCATAAGGATTCCCAACCTTCAATCACTTCATCTTTAAATCTATTCAATGCAGAAAATGTTGATGTGAGTGTAAAACATGGATACTATGAACAATTTTATCCACAACAACCCCTCTCCGATAATATCCACTTTCAAATTTATTCCAATGAAGACTACTTTATGGACATGTCTTCGACATTTATAGATTTACAAATGAAAGTCCGGAAATCCGACAATGGAATGCCAGTTCGTGCTGATGGAATATCCTATGAAAATTGCATATTACATTATTTTTTTCGTCAAATCAGTGTCTACATAAATGGCACATTGGTGAGCACAAGCAACAATCTCTCGAGTTATACAAGCTATATGCAGTTCATGTTGATGACACCCAAGTCATACAAGGAATTGAGAGGCACCTCCAATGGTTATGAATATATTACAGATACTGATAGTACAGATGCACTTAAAAATGCTACAACTAGTGAACTACATCTAGTTGGAAAAATATATCATGAAATATTTAATATACCCCAATGGCTACCACCAAATATTAAAGTGGATATAAAATTGACGTTTGCTCCATCCAATTTCATTTTCCGAAAAGAACTTCCTGTCATTCCTGATGTGACTCTCTCTCTCACCTCGGCAATACTACATGTAAGAAAGCAGCAGGTTATGAGTTCTGTTGCTTTGGCAGTGGAAAAACTGAGAGCCAGTGAAAATAATATTAAACTACTTGTTCCTGATACAATCACCAATCAACTTCATATTGACACAGGCTCACGCACCTTCTCCGCCTCATCCTTTATCAATGGCGAAATTCCATCAAAATTGGCATTGGCATTTGTAAAAAGCGCTAGTGCAATAGGATCGTGGACTGGCTGCCCACATAAATTTGAGATGTTTGGGCTTTCATCTTTTGTCTGCAAAGTAAATGGAATCCCACTCTACAATCTATTTTTTGATAAATCCTATAGGACATTGTATGAGTTGACAATGCAAACCCTAGATCATGATTCACAACTATTTGAAAATGGTATAACCGAAGAAATGTTCGGTAAAACACATGGTATCATTTTACTAGACCTGTCTGGCACCCAGGATATGAGTGTAGTACGAACGGGGAGTGTGTGTTTAGAGTGTATATTTGCCGACCCATTACCTGAGATTATTGCTCTAATCTCTTTAAATCAATTTGAAACCTATTGTGAAATCACTCCCGAAGGCAGTGTTCTACTAGACCTTGCACCATGAACACCAGTCAAATAATCAATGTATTTAAAATGGACCCCTACATGTCCAAATACAGATCCTATTGTCTACCCTCGGAATTCCTTGGAAAAATTCAAAGTGCAAACAATACCCCAATCATTGTTAATAGCAGTCCGTCGTCTGTGAATACTGGCCATTGGTTGTGCATCTTTCAAACAATGAAGACGATGGACTTTTTTGATCCTCTCGGCCTACCCTATACATTCTACGCTCCACACATATACAACTATATTGAAATCAGTGGGAAAACTATTATTCAAAATTGGAAGAAAGTGCAGAATCTGACGACTAAAAGTTGCGGTTTCCATACGCTACTATATTTCGTGTTCAGGTGTCGCGGCTATACTTACAAGCAGTTTCTCAACATTTACTTAGACAATTGACGTCTGAACGACTTTATGGTGGAAAATATCCTCTCAGACCTGTATGATATTGATTTTAGTGCCCTACGAGTAAAGTGCTTAAAAAATGTATGTGAATTTGTTTATTAATAAAAAAATGTATACAAAACAATTTCTTTATTCTACACTTTAGATTTCTTCTTCTTCGGTGTATAGGCAACTGTCAAGAACCACTAATGCTGGTAGATCATTTGAATTCACCGTATATTGATCTTGATTGGCTGCAAAGTCAGGGTCACATTTTCTACAGTACAATGTAACTTCCCTCTTGTCATATCTCTTTGTATAGTCGATGATACTATTTGCATTCATATTGTGAAATTCACGTGTTTCAATTTGTCTATTTGAAGCAATATCACATATAGTGTTTTCAAATGGTGAATCACATTCGGTACCTGCCAAATAAAAATCACTAGGTTTATAGTCATAATAGGCAGTGTCGTCACAACGATGACATAGAAACCAAATTGTCTTGTTACTCCAACAGTTGAATCGTAGACCTGATTCTTCCTCCCAAAATAATTTAAAACCACGACGATACCAATCTCGTGGAAATAAACTAAAATCACGTTTAGGGTTCTTTCCAATCATAACAGGACAAGTATTCTCCCTTTGATCACATTTGTCATAGTGGCAATTGGAGCATAGCTTCCCTCTAGGGTGAGAGTCACAGATCTCTTCAAGACATGAATTACAGCCTTTAACTTGTACTGCATATTTTATATGTAATTTACATGGATTGCATAATTTGCACTTTTCATTATATTCATCAATAATTGTACAGTTCTCACATGATGACCAACTGCCAAGAGTGTACGTACATAGTGGGCATGTATAGAAGATTTTTTGGTTTCCGGTGTCAACTCCCTCACAGCTAAAAAGAAACTGATCCACGTTCGATAAATTCAGAGGGGGATGGGAGAGGAGTAGCTCTGTGACGTTACATAACCTCTTTCGAAGGGGGAGCCATCTACATAGAATATATGGCAATGTTTTCAAATTTATATCCACGATATTATTCTGCTCTGTTTCAATTAATATATCAATAAATTGAGTAAAAGGATTTGAGTCACGCCGTAAAAGCTTCATACAATAGTCCAATGGGTTAGAATCAGTTTTCATTATATTGTCAAGTACTCCCTGAGAAAATATCGTCCGTTGAAGTGATAACTCGAGAAAATCGTCATCCAGAATCAAATATTTTTCCATAATCACAAGATTCGACCTAATTCTCTCTTTCTCAAATTTATTCATTTTTCAATCCTAACACTCTCACTGCTGACTCTAGACTAACCACGATTCGTTCTACTTCAAGAATATTTGATAACCTAAAAAATCTAACAAAAAGAAAGGGGATATTTTCGATTTCGAAACAATTTATTGTGTGTGATCATAATTGCAGCAAAATATATATTACACATATAGAATTACCGATATAACTTATTGTCCTCTATATGCTTCACTATTGCATTTAAAGCACTTTGAAGTCTATTCACATGTGCTATATCAACTTTTGCAGCGAAGCATAATTGGTCCTCCAATTTAAATTTGCTCAATGATAACACGTATCTTGCATATACTTCATCCCATTCAAGACAAAGCCGTGATCCTCTCGTGATTTCTACCGCAATGTTTAGTGCTTTTGTATCATTGCTGCTGCTACCAACTCCACTATCAACTTCTAATAGTGTAAACATTCCACTCATTATTGTAAATATATCTCAATGAATAAATAAACGAGTAAAGACAAACTGTTCTCACTCCTTGAATTCTCTTCTCACACTAATATCAATTATACTGGAAATCCTTCCTTATATCAGTTGTGTCACTTCCCGTTAGTATTTCTGACTCCCTGATTGGTCTAGAAACAGACACGTGATCTTGTACTCATAGTATTGTAATCTCTGATTGGCTGTCATCTTGTACTGGCAGTATTCTAGCTCATTGGAGGTCAATGATCTTGTACTCGTTTCGCCTCCTGACCCTCTCTATTTATTCCTAACTATGTTTTTAACTTTTTTTCCCCTAAGACATTATCAGCGACTTCAAATTCTATTTTGCTTAAAATTATTCCATCCATTTTCCACATTGTCAAATCTTAGACTCTCTAGTTTAGCATTCAACGGCTCCTGGAAAGTTTCTCTTAAATTCTCATCCTGGAGTCTACCAACGTCATAGCTTCACGGAAGGTAGTTATCCTTCCTGAATTTTGGCTTTAGAAAGCCTGATTGGTCGTTTCAAATTTTACCAAAACAACGTATACCCAAATGAAACAAGAGGAAAAAGATAGATTGTGCACTTCAGCAGCCTGTTCAATCTTTTCTCACGTTCTCTTCTTCTTTATGTTCTCATTCTCTCTATGTATCTTACTCTCTCTGTCTCTATCTGCCTGTCTGTCTTTCTCTCTCTGTTAATCTCTCTTTCCCTCTCTCTCTCTCTCTCTCTCTCTCTCTTCTCTCTCTCTCTCTCTCTCTCTCTCTCTCTCTCTCTCTCTCTCTCTCTCTCTCTCTCTCTCTCTCTCTCTCTCTCTCTCTCTCTCTCTCTCTCTCTCTCTCTCTCTCTCTCTCTCTCTCTCTCTCTCTCTCTCTCTCTCTCTCTCTCTCTCTCTCTCTCTCTCTCTCTCTCTCTCTCTCTCTCTCTCTCTCTCTCTCTCTCTCTCTCTCTCTCTCTCTCTCTCTCTCTCTCTCTCTCTCTCTAGCAAGACTAGATGATTATTTTATACTCTTTGCTTACAATCGCTTCGCACATCTAAGCCCACTAGCCAAGCTAGGGCCAGTAGCATCAGCAAAGTAGTCGTTTAAATTTTTGTTAATAATGTACTTGGCATCTACGGCAGGTATCAATTCATAGCTGAGCGCATATGGAATGTCGGTGAGACTGGCATCCTTACCGTTTTGAAAGTGCCCAGAGTTGTGGCACCAAATGAAGATAAGCAGCTACAACAGACCTTCTCTACCGAGCGAGGAAAAATGCAACATTGGTTTGCTTCATCAGTGCAATCGGCGGAAAAATTCTATCAGTTTTTATTTTCCCACAAAAAAAATTCCAGTCTGAGATAATACAAAGTGATCCTCCTGGCTTCCATGGCCTCCCACACTGTCTGGCTGGGTGAACGGCGAGAATTTTTCGTTGGCTTTAGAACACTTATGGAAGCATTGCCGGTCTTCAAAAGACAATCGTCGTCCCCTTTCGCTTAATAATCACGAAATTCACCATAATTCAAGATGTATTTCTTTCTGCAACAAAAACGGCATTGTTTTTTCTAACTTTTCCACCACATTGTTACCACTAACGCAAACCCTTAGATGCAGGTGTTCTTGGTCCTTTCAAGAGCGGTCTCAAGTTAAATTTCAATTAATGGCTACATTTTAACCTTGGAAAAATGGTGTCTAGTCACCAGGTAGCTGAGCTTTGTCTTATGCTCTACCTAGAAAATTTTCCTCTGGCTAATATCACTTTTTTCAGAAAGGCTGAAATCTGGCCTTTAGACAGAAATGTGTTCAGTGGTGTGTATCTCCTCCCGTCCAAAGTAATGGACCGACTTATTCAAGCTCCAGTAAGTTCAAATCAGGCAGATGCAACAGCCTTTGAACTTGGCGAAATTTGTCAGTCGCGGACCAACGATGTTATTTCTATTTCTGGCCGATCAACTGACGCAAGTCTTGCTCCCAGGCCTTCAACCACCAGCCCGCAAGGTCATTTTGCAACAATAACCCCAGAAATGATTAGACCTTTCACGCCTATGAGAAATGTTCTAACCAGCTCTTGTAAGTGCCAAAAAACCGTAGGAACCAGGATACTCACTGACACCTTAGAAAATAAAGAAATTAAAGCAAAAAACTGTAGAAAGGGAGAGAAAAAACAACCTATGGAAACACCCATAGTAATTCTCCATCTGGATAATTCATCTTATGAATCATTACATCTTGGTGAAGAAGACAACCATGATGACCAGCTGTTACGTCTAGGAGATAACGTCCATATCAAGTTCCAACTAGGAAAGTCGACCCGTTGCTATGTTGGCATAGTGCAGGATATTGCACACGATGAGCCTACG
Organism: Artemia sinica; assembly: GCA_027921565.1. NCBI lineage: Eukaryota > Metazoa > Arthropoda > Branchiopoda > Anostraca > Artemiidae > Artemia > Artemia sinica. The sequence continues at coordinate 25,313,014 of CM051263.1, read as the reverse complement.
ATTGGTTTCATGCACAAGAAAAGCGAAAAGTTTGTTTTATCTGTGTTATAAGATGTTACAAGGTGGATTTTTCTGATATTCTACAGAGTGTGCCAAAACTTTTATGTGGAGGAACCAGCAGAGTGCATCAAATCGTTCACTTTGAATTTGATTTCTCACCACGCAATATGTCTTAGTCAACCAAGCTGAAGACGTTCTGTTTACTTTTAAATCTTCACAATTATAATTTTTTACAACTATATTTTAAGTAAATAAAATTGTTTTAAGGAAGAATTTACTGTTTGTACAGGACACTAGGTAGATTTTTGAGATTTTTGATTTTTTTTTTTTTTTTAGTTTGTCCGGTCAAGTCCCAGTGTGTCCAAACCAGCCCCACTAGGTGGGCTTGGTTCAGACACTTTCACCAAAATTATAAATGCAGATTTTGATGAAATTGGAAGAACAAAATATCTTAAAAAAATCTCAAGCGTTCCTTATACTCCAAGGTTATCAGAAGCAGCACTATAGCGTTGCCTATAGTAAAGGCCATATGGCTCCAATGTTCTATTATTATTTATTTTTTTTTTCCCAGAGGCACTTCATATGGAAGGGATCGTCGTAGAAACTTCAAAGGGGGTTCATTCGATTGAAAGTCGAGAGTTCTAGTGCCCTTTTTAATAGTCGAAAGTGATTGGAGGGCAACTAGCCCCTCCCATGCCAATCATTCCCCCAAACACATCCAATAAAAATTATGATATAGCCATTTTGTTCAGCGTAGTTCATTTCTAGATAGAAAATATGTTTTTGAGGAGGACACTCCCGCAAAACCCTCAGGGCAAGGGTCTTAAATTATGCCCGGGGGGCATATAAGAACGATGTTGGCACAATGTATTATTTATTATTTTTTACCTTTAGAGCAGGGTATTTCGTATCGAAGAAGTTGTCGTAGAAACTTCGAAAAGGGCTCGTTCAATCGGAAATTGGAGTGACTTGTGCCCCTCTAATTTCGAAAGTGATTGGAAGTCAATAGTCGAAAGTGATTGGAAGGCAACTAACACCCCTTCCAGGCTCACCATTTCCCGAAACACGCCCAATCAAAATTTTGAGATAGCCATTTTGTTCAGCGTAGTTGATTTCCAGATAGAAATTATGATTGCTCCCCCACAGCCACAGCCTTCATATCGAAGAAGTTGTCGTAGAAACTTCAAAAAGGGCTCATTCAATTGGAATTTGGAGTGGCTTGTGTCCTTTTTAATAGTCGAAAGTGATTGGAAGGCAACTAACACCCCTCCCACACCCACCATTTCCCGAAACACATCCAATCAAAATTTTGGGATAGCCATTTTGTTCAGCGTAGTTGATTTCCAGATAGTAATTATACCCCCCTCTCACACCTACCATTTCCCCTAACAAATCCAATCAAAATTTTCAGATAGCCATATGTTTTTAAGGAGGAAACTCTCCCACAGCCTTCAGGGCAAGGGTTATAAGTTATGCCCTGGAGGCATATAAGGTTTTTATAGAAGGTGTAAAGGCGTATAAAAATTTGAGGAGCAATTTTTGCTGATAAGAGCTTGAAGGATTTTCTTTAATAATAGAACGACGCGCTCATTTTCTAATTTAAAAATTTGAGAAGCAAATCCCTAAGACAACAGAGCTAAAATTTAATTTAAAAGTTAGCTTATTTCTCCGGAAAAAAATCGGTAAAATTTTCCGTGAAAATTTTACCCCTGGAAACCCCCCTCCTCATGTAAAATTAATCCCCGTACAAAATCCTTCCACTCTGTCAAAAATGCAAAATTCCACATTTTTGCTGATAAGAGCTTGAAGGATTGTCTTTAATAATAGAACGATGCACTCATTTTCTAATTTAGAAATTTGATGAGTAAATTCCTAAGACAAAGGAGCTAAAATTTAATTTAAAAGTTAGCCTACGTCTCCGGAAAAAAAAAATCGGTAAAATTTTCCGTGAAAATTTTACCCCTGGAAACCCCCCTCCTCATGTAAAATTAATCCCCATACAAAATCCTTCCACTCTGTCAAAAATGCAAAATTCGACATTTTTGCTGATAAGAGCTTGAAGGATTGTCTTTAATAATAGAACGATGCACTCATTTTCTAATTTAGAAATTTGATGAGTAAATTCCTAAGACAAAGGAGCTAAAATTTAATTTAAAAGTTAGCCTACGTCTCCGGAAAAAAAATTGGTAAAATTTTCCGTGAAAATTTTACCCCTGGAAACCCCCCTCCTCATGTAAAATTAATCCCCATACAAAATCCTTCCACTCTGTCAAAAATGCAAAATTCCACATTTTTGCTGATAAGAGCTTGAAGGATTGTCTTTAATAATAGAACGATGCACTCATTTTCTAATTTAGAAATTTGATGAGTAAATTCCTAAGACAAAGGAGCTAAAATTTAATTTAAAAGTTAGCCTACGTCTCCGGAAAAAAAATTGGTAAAATTTTCCGTGAAAATTTTACCCCTGGAAACCCCCCTCCTCATGTAAAATTAATCCACATACAAAATCCTTCCACTCTGTCAAAAATGCAAAATTCCATATTTTTGCTGATAAGAGTTTGAAACCTCTACATTAGGATTCTTTGATATGCTGAATCCCATGGTATGATTTTCATTAAAATTCTATGACCCCAATGATGTCTTTCTCCCTTTTTTCGAAAATCAGACAAATTTTCTCTGGTTCGTAGTTTTGGATGGATAAAACTAAGCTGCGCTGAGAATTAAAGATCATATTTTATCTGATTATTATAACAGTTTCATCCTGAAAAGTTCTATATGAAAGTGAAGGGAGACATTTGCATGTTTTTCAAATTGTTTAATAACATAGGCTAATCTAGTTGTAGAACCGTTACTTCCTTTTGCGATATAAGTCCATGTTTGTTGTTTATTAGAGCAGTTTGTATTGAACTAAAGATTCGTTAATCAAACAATTGCTATGAGTAACTCAAACATTGTAAGATTTTTTTTTTGTTTAATACTATCATTTTTTTTGTTATAGTTGTTTTTTTTGTTTTTTTTTTGTTCGACTTGATATGAATTCTGAAACAAATTGATAGTTGAAATTTCTTGGTAACTAAAGATTTATTTTTCTTCTAAAAGACTTAATATTCTCAGGCTCTTAGCTTTTGACGGATAACATTAAACCTAAGGAAATTTATGTATTTGGAATCAGCATACAAAGCCAATCTTTTTTATGTATCTTTTGTTATTAAAATTCCGTTTTTAGAGTTATGGTTACTTTCGGGTCGAGTTGCAACAAGTTGGTAGTTGAAATCTACCACTTAAAAAAAATAGTAAAGAATAGTATCCGTTTGCTAGAAAAGCAGCAAGGTATTATTTGCTTTTAAAGAGTAAGTCTTTTGTTGAAACTAGTGGCGACGTATTTGCATTACGGGTGTCAAAATATACCATAAATAAATTGTGTTTCGGTAGAAAGGATACCGCAAAAACACCACTTTTTTCATCGACCGGCATTGCTTTTTGGTATCGGTCAAGTGGAAACACTGATGCAAAGGCTAAGGAGCAGTGGGGGGAAGAATTTTATTTTAAGGCGGGGCTTCAAAGTGGCAGCTAAAGTTTATTATTTGTGTTAGGACAGATGGGTTACCACTAGGTGAAAGAAGGAAGTATCTGGGAGGGGTTAGGCAAGCTTCTGGTCCCTACTTCTGTCCCATGTGCGGGGAAAGAGGAAGATTTGGTTCATTTTGTGGGGAAGTGTAGAGAATCAATAAATTTAAGGAAAGAATTGTTTGGGTTAAGGTTTGGGAGAGAGATGTGATAATAAATTTATTAGCAAGGAAAGGTATGAGAGGTATTAAGAGATTTGGAAGTTTCCTGACAATGGGTATAGAGTATAGAGAAAGGTTTTCAAACAGTTCGTGGTAACGAACTGTAAGTAAGGAGCGAACCGGCTCAATGGTAACCGAAACTCTAAAAAACGGAATTTGATACCATAGATACATCAAAAGAATCAGATTTTAATTCTAATTTCAAATATATAAGTTTCATCAAGTTTAAACTTACCCATCAAAAGTTACGCACCTGAGAAAATTTGGCTGATTTTCGAAAAAAGGGGGAAAGACCCCCTAAAAATTATAGAACCTTAATAAAAATCACACCATCATATTCAGCGTATCAGAGAACCCTACTGTAGAGGTTTCAAGATCCTATCTACAAAAATGTGGAATTTTCCATTTTTTGCCAGAAGAAAGATCACGGATGCGTGTTTATTTGTTTTTGTTTTTTTTTTTCCCAGGGGTGATCGTATCGACCCAATGGTCCTAGAATAGCTTGGGAGGGCTCATTGGAACGGAAATTAAAAGTTCTAGTGCCCTTTTATGTGACCAAAAAATGGAGGGCAACTAGGCCCCCTCCCACGCTCATTTTTTTCCCAAAGTCACTCGATCAAAATTTGAGATAGCCATTTTGTTCAGCATGGTCGAAAATACGATAAAAATGTCTTTTAGGATGACTTAATCCCCCAAAGTCCCCGGGGGGAGGGCTGAAAGTTATGAACTTTACTCAATGTTAACATATAGTATTGGTTATTGGGAAGTATGCAGACGTTTTCAGGGGGGATTTTTTCTGGTAGGTGGGAGGAGGGTGGATCGGGGGCTATATGGGAGGATCTTTCCATGAAGGAAGTTTTCATGGAGGAAGGGACATTGCTATGAAGGGGGTGCCGGATTTCCCAGCATTATTAAAGAAAAAGATCAGAAATTAAATATATAAAAAACAGGTTTTTCAACTGATCAACTGATTGTGATTAAGGGGTCATTTTTAAAGAATTGGAAAAAAAAATTCGAACTTTAGCTTAAAGAGCAGGGTATTGACTAGGGGGCGAACCCCCTATTATACGTGTTAAAAATTTATGAATATAGAAGTTCGTTACGTAAGTTAATTCGTAAGTTACGTATATTTATTACTAATAAAAACGTTCGTAAATAAAATTAAACAAGTTTCGAGAAAGCCATTTAACCAAATAAAAGTACAATTAAAATGCAAATTTTGTTTTAATTATTCATGTACGGTGAGCCAAAATCAAAAACTACATTAATTCAAAAACGTTCAAAAATTAAATAAAAAAAACAAGTTTTTTTTAACTCAAAAGTAGGGAACGACGTTAAAACTTTAAACGAACAGAAATTATTCCGTATATGAAGGGGGCTGTCCCCTCCTCAACGCCTCGCTCTTTACGCTAAAGTTTGACTTTCTCACAACTCTATTTTTTATTTAAACAATGAAAAACTTTAGCGTAAAGAGCGAGGTGTTGAGGAGGGGACAGCCCCCTTCATATACGGAATAATTTCTGTTCGTTTTAAGTTTTAACGTCGTTCCTTACTTTCAGTTAAAAAAAACTAGTTTTTTTTATTTAATTGAAGATAAGGGGTGAAGTTTAAAGCACTTTGAAGTCCATTCACATGTGCTATATCAACTTTTGCAGCGAAACATAATTGATCCTCCATTTTAAATTTGCTCAAAGATATCACATATCTTGCATATACTTCATCCCATTCCAGACAAAGCCTTAATCCTCTCGTGATTTCCACCGCAATGTTTGGGGCTCTTGTATCATATCTACCAACTTCACTATCAACTTCTAATAGTGTAAACATTCCACTCATTATTACTAATATATCCTAATGAGTAAAGTCAAACTGTTCTCACTCCTTGAATTCTATTCTCACACTAATAACAACTATAGCAAAAATCCTTCCTTCTATTAACTGCAATCCTTTTCCGTTAGCGGATCAATACATTGCCCGGTTAGAATTCAGTGCGCATGTTCAAACTTCGTCCCGGAGTCAATACACTTAAAAACAGCCCCCTGATTGACCTTGAAAAAGACACGTGATCCTGTTCCGTTAGACTCGATTATAGATGGCAGCAGCTGTGTTCGTCTTGTATGTAATAAGGGGGTTCTACTTTCAGCATGGTCGAAAATATGATAACTATGTCGTTTAGGATGACTTAATCCCCCGAAGTCCCTAGGGGGAGGGCTAAAATTTATGAACTTTACCCAATATTAACATATAGTATTGGTTATTGGGAAGTATACAGACGTTTTCAGGGGGATTTTTTCCGGTAGTGGGGGATGGGTTGGTCGGGGGTTATGTGGGGGGTTATTAGAAAGTTTGACTTTCTCACAACTCCATTTTTTAACAATAAAAAACTTTAGCGTAAAGAGCGGGGCGTTGAGGAGGGGACAGCCCCTTTCATATACGGAATAATTTCTGTTCGTTTTAAGTTTTAACGCCGTTCCTTACTTTCAGTTAAAAAAAAACTTGGTTTTAATTTATTTACAGCTAGGAGAGGAGGCAGTATCCAGACACTTGCTTGTAGTGAAACTATATTCGTCTTTAACAACTTTAAAAAGAGCTAATAAATTAAACTGAATATTTGATGTATAATGCTATTAATTGCTGAAAGCTCATCAGTTCAAAATGTTACTATAATTTTAATGTTTATTTTCAATATTAAGCACAAAAGAAAATATTTGTCATAAAATTGGTTTTCAGTAAAGTGCCAATGACGCAGTAGGTTTTAGACTTTTACAGTGAGAGAAGGTCATACCCAAACTCTTGTTTGTAGTGATTTTTGTTCGTTTCAAGCTTAATTTGCATATTCAATTTAAGTTTCACTCGTTTTAAAATTTATTTGTTAATTTACATTAATATCTATTGTATGTTTGTTTGCATTGTTTGTTTATTTAATTTCTGTTCATTTTAAGTTTCATTTATACTTCAATAGGAAAATATTTTTTTTTCGTTTTAAGTTTGATTTTCCTATTCAATCTAAGCATTACTCGCTTTAAGATCTGTTTATTCATTTATATTATTACTTGTTGTATGTTTTTGTTATGATTGTTTATATAATGTCTGTTCATTTTGGGTTTCATTTATTCTTTAATAGTCATTTCTGGTCGTTTTGAGTTTGAATTTTAAAAGGTATTTGTATCTGCTGAGCATAAGTTTAAAATAGCCTTTAAAAAACTTATTTTCTTTGAAAACTTTTCTTTGAAAAACTTATTTTTTGGAAAGTTTATTTTAATTAATCTAGAGAATAGGCCAATCAAATCTCGATTTTCCAATAATAAACAAATAAGATGTTTGCGATCTCCCAAATTTGTCCAGTTCAACCCCAAACTCTCCTTATTTAAAATCAAGCAATGAAAAGAAGCATCCTTTCGAACAACCAGATTTGAAACTACTCGGGCTCAGAACAAAGAAAAATAAACTACTGGCTATTCAAAAACAGCAACATGTCAATGTTTTTCCTGAGAGTCACTTCCACCTTTCAGTGGTTAACTTAGAAAGTTAACTTATTAACTTAGAAAACCCTCTCAGAGCACTGTGACCACAAAACACTGTGTTGATCTCGGACGTTGATTTCATGGCAACCTCGTATAGGTATTCCTCAGACCCCATATTACTAGACTTGCGTGTATCAATTTTGCTTGGAACTATAGATTGCCTATTGAAAATTTTCAAAATCATGGCAGATTCGACTGCGGGCTAAGCATGCCTTGCATTGACTACTAATACTTCGTCATGTGATCCCCACAAACTGGCTTGATTCTTTCGCGGCTGATTCACACGGAATGTCACGACACTGGCATCTATTTATACAGATTCAGCAGCCATCAAGGTCAAATCCATATCTCTTGCTATTTTACTCTCAACTTGGAGAAGATCGTCCAGGGGAGATATGCATTTTCTTGAAACGCCAATCAAGATATGTAGCAATCGTCACGGGTGTGACCTGACCAAGGCTTACAAACCTAGAAGACATTTTATCCAGCAGTGCCTTTTATAGGTCCTCAGCAACATCTGAGAGTCCACCCACACTAAACGTAGTTGAGGTTGAGGGCAGGCTATGCTAATTTGTAGATATAGCTATGTATGCTATGTACCAGTATGCATGAGTCAATGGATTGAATTCTATCTCTTTTCGGCCATTTGCAGAACAATTTTGTATGTTACTACTACCCAATCTATTCCAAGCCTTCCTCTTTATACTCTTCCAAGAAGCTCCAGCTTCCCTTAAATCTTTCCTATAAGTGAATAGAATAGAACCAAATACGGAATAAAGATGAATTTATCGTACAACTTGCTGCTTGACATAGTGTTAGACATTCGGGCAAACAAAACAATTTGTAGACAATTTCTCTGGAAAACATCTAGCAAATCCTCCTCCTTCTTCAGCAGTGCCTACGCTTCAGAATTATATTTGACCGGTGTCATCACTGTAACTTTTATTATTTTAATCTTGGTCCATAGACCTTTCTTCCTTTTCTTCCAAACTTTTTTCAACTATGAAAAAACATCCTGGGCCTTGTCTATTCTACTTTTGACATATTCACGGCATCCACCGCCTTTGCTAATAATACTACCTAGGTAGAATAAGTAAAGCGGCCCATCCGAGGGACCTTCTCACTACGCATAATCATCTCTTCAGCTTGCCTTGTTCCCAGTCTTAGCGACTTAGTCTTCTTAACATCAATTTTCAAACCTATTCTTCACCCTGGATTCTTAACTCAGTTCAGTTCAGTTTGTTTAATTGCAAAATTATATAACAAATAACATCAATCCCAATGTCTGCCCAAGGAAAGACAAGGAAGCACTTGGTACTAGGTGACCACATATATAACAAACACTTAACAAACAAAACTCCTAACAAACGAACAAAACAAACAAAAAAGGAAATAAAACAACTAAATTATGACTAATCTTCATCATTAAAATAAAAACAATGTAAAAAATAATAATAACCAAAAAATAAAACAAAAAAAGAAAAGAAAAAACAAAATCATAAAAAAAAAGAAAAAATCAAAATCGTAGCTATGAATTGATCTATTTTCTCTGCGAAAACCATGAAACACCTCAGGACTGAAAAAATTTCAACACCGATACGAGAATATTCCTACCTGATAATCTCGAAGTTGCCCAACATTAAGCACCTTTAGTTTGTTATAACACTCCTCGGTATCATTAACTTTTTCCAAGTACCCACCAATAAGTTGTATCACTGAAGTTCTGAAGAATTTGAACTCTTTTAAGAAAGTGGAAATAAAGTTTCTCAGCCACAGCACACATCCGTATGAAATATAAGGGTGGACTAAAGTGTTATATAAAAGCAAGAAAATTTGTGGTGGCAAAATTCTTAAAATGTCAAAAAGCTCAAATTCTCGCGTGATCTTCGCAGCAACAAAATCCCCCTTCTTAAACTCCGCCATTAAGAATACGATGATACAAAAAAAAATAATAAAATGGTCCAAAAAGATAACTTATTTTTACGTGGGTAGGCCCACGGAATGCAGAGGCGATCATACGTACTAGAATGCCTAGTGACTTCGACCCCGCATAGGACCAATGATGCAGACCCGTTTCCAGGAAAACCCAAAATACACATAACAAGGAATTGGAGGAACATTTAGAAAACTATGAATTTTTTCAGAATTTTTATTGTCAATAAAATTCTCAACTCCTGAAAATGTTTTATAGAGCAGTATCCCCTCTCTCTTACCAAAAAAGGTGTTTGGCCTTGAAAAAGGAAGACTTAATTTCTTCATCATTGTTGCAAAAACTTAACTAGTAAATCAATGGCAAAATATGTACTTTAACAAATTACTTATTGTCAATAATGGAGTGGAAAAACGAGTTAATCTGTACAAGTTTTAAAACATGGCTGGTTACGTAAGTCACTTTTCTTTTATCCTTTCATCGTCTATTAAAACATGTAAATGAAATTATTAGCAGGTTTATGTTAATTAACAAAGGAACTTGAAATAAATGTATTTGTTAAAAACTTAGCTATAATTTGTGTGTTATTGCTATCAAGTGAATTTTAAGGGTGCCGAGCGATGGAAATTCCTTCTTTATTTTAAGTCTTCAGTAACTAGAAAATAGTGGCAAATACTAACATTCATATAATTTTCCTTACCTGAATTGTTCATCTATTATTCTAATTGTTAATACAACTGTTACAACGATTAAATATTTTGCTAAAGTTCCGTGTTGCTCAATCATTATTTGTGATTTAATCATAACTTTATTCATCAGGGTTGTGATTTTTCATTGCATCGTATTACGGAAATTTTAGAGGGGGGATACATTTTCAATATCTAAAGAGGCAAACGCATAGCAATTTTCAATGAAAATACAAAAGAAGGTGTTTTCAACGAAAATACCCTAAAAACGCTCTTTTTTAAATCTTTGGGGGTAGAGCATAAAATCTAGATGGTATAGGACAACCCCTGCTACCCTTCCCCAGTTGGTGACATTGCAATTTTGCGGGAATTTTCATGCGATTTGCCTGTTTTTGTTGTCATGCATTGCTCTACGTGAATTTTCTTTTCTACTTTCTATCGGTTTGCATGTTTTTCCTCTTTTTCATTTGAAAAAAAAACTGTAGTCTCGTAATAGCCTAATTGAAGCAACGCGGCTCAATAGTAACCGAAACTCTAAAACACGGAACTTTGATATCACTAGATGCATAAAAAAATTGGCTTTTTATGCTGATTCCAAATTTATAAGATTCATCAAGTTTAGCGTTACCCATCAAAAGCTACGAGCCTGAAAAAAATTTGAGAAGGTCCAATAACTATCCCTTTTGGGGAAACATGACCTCAGAGCCCTGGGAAAGTCCTGTAAGTTATGAAATTTGCTCATTTTTTGCGTATATTATTTGTTATTGGGAAGTATAAATGCATTTTTCGGGGGGGATATTGTGCTTGGGGTGGGTTTCCATTGGGAGAATTTTTCGTTGGAGGGAATATTTGGGGGGTGAACTTTCGAGGGGAATTTTTTTGCTGGGTGTAAATGCCATAATTTATGTATGAAATTCTTTTTAATTGTCTTACTTTCTCTTTGCCAACTCAATTTTGCATGCGGAGATAATCCGGGGGAAATTTTTGCAGGCTCAGATTTTCGGGAAAACATTTCTGGAGTGATCAGAAAAGCGATTACAAATTAGAGTCTTTTTCAAATGAAAGTATGCTAAAGAGAATTTAGGCTAAATTATCCGCAAGAAATTTTACGGGGGGGATTTTCAGCAAGAATAGAATTGTCCGAAGGGAATTCTACGGCTGGGGTACATTTTACCTCGGAGGAGCTTTCCACAAGAGATTTTCCCGTGAAGGGAGGCAAGTTTTTACGGGGGGTGAGAGTAGTATAAGAGTAACAGTTATAATAGGGGCTATAGGGATTCTCTTTTCTTCCTTAGTGGTTTAAGATTATTAAAAAAGTTTAACGGTGATCCTTCAATGCTGACGTCTACATAATCAAAGTCATAGATGACGTTATTGTTAATTGCAGTTATAGATGGTGATATGTCTTCTCTTCCACCAATACATACTGTATGCACTACAAGCGGGCAGTACCACGGGATCTCTGTACGCACTACAAGCAGCAAGTAGCCCATTATTGTGCCAATCTAAGGTACAAGACAGTGCTACCATCATACAAGCGGTACCCTATTCCAAGAAGACAGTACCTCCTTATTGTATTAATACGTACTAACAGACAATATCCCCTTATTTTATTAATACGTAATAGCAGACAGTACTCCCTTCTTGTATTAAAACGTACTAGCAGACAGTACCCCCTTAATGTATTAATACTTAGTAAAAGACAGTACCCCATTTTTGTAATGATACATACTATCAGACAGTACCCCCTTATTGTGTAAGTAGTTTAAGCGCAGAGTACCCCCGGGATCCCTGTATGCATTCCAACGGGGCAGTACCCCCACCGTACAAGAGGGCCTCTATTCCAAGAGGGCAGTACCCACTTTTTGTGTCAATCTAAGGAAGAGGGCAGTACACCTTTTTTGTAGTAATATAAGGAAGAGGGCAGTACCCTCTTTTTATAGTACTATAAGGAAGAAGGCAGTACCCCCTTTTTATAGAAATATCTCCGAGCGGTGCCCTATCCTTTTTGTACATAGGCTTCCGAGAATTTCGTGAATTTCAAGAATTATGCCTTATCTAATATTGCATAATCATTCATGTTGTCGGTTAACAAATAACCGACAACAATGTAACGTGAAACAATGCAACATATACAAGCGGGGCCCTGTCCCAACATACAAGAAGCCCACTATACATCAATACACATAACCAACCATACATCAATACACAACACCATCCATACAATAACATCCGTGCATCCATACAAAAAACATCAAATAAACAACAACACGATAAACAATAAACATCCTCACACATAAACATCCGAATAAACATCATACAATACACAAAAACATCCATCCATCATTTCTTTGGAAAACAATTTTCTCAACGCTAGAAATAGATTATTTTAACAAATACACATAGGAAAATATTTCATGTATACAGCCATATCTTCAGGTCTTCAATTAGAAATGTTTGTGTAGCAATGCCACTGATTTCCGAGTACAGTCGCAACTTTCCATGAATTTTATGATATTTTTGTTTGATGTAGGAATCGAACGTGAGACCCAAGATTTCCTAAGGTAAAAGAACGACACGCTACTTGACTGAGCCAAGAAGCCATTGATGATATTATGGTTTTAGAAATACATTCAACGTATTTTTTCCGGTTACTGGTCAACTAATAAGCGTCACAATATCGTAAAAAGTTATTTGCACATTCGATTTACCACTTGGATTTTTGGTAGGTCTTAACAGTGATCTGTTTCGGGGTATCATTTATGGCATCAATTGACTTAAAAAGTTCACTAACTGTTCTTGAGTTTTGTAATACTGCGTTGAATAAAGTTGGTACAATTTTCTTCAAAATTGTAGGTCAAAGCAGGTTACTGGTCCATTGACTTAGAAAGTTCACAAACTGTTCTTGAATTCTGTAATACTGCGTTGAACATTCTTCTAATTAAAAATGAAATAATGCTGAGCTTATAGATCGTAAATTTATCATTGTATTCTTCTAATAGCAAATGAAATGTTGCTGATTCTAAAGTTGGTCTTTCATCCCCATATATACGACGTTGGTGTCATCGAAATATTTAGAGTCATTGTTTATATTTTTGTTTCACTGTCTAATAATAGGACCTATCCCTATTTGGAACTCTTATTGATTTCGTCATAGAAAAGGCCGTGTGGTCATGGAATAAAAGTACCAACGTCGTATGTATGAGGATGACAGACCAACTTTAGAATCAGCAACATTTCATTAGCTATTAGAAGAATAAAATGATAAATTTAGCACCTATAAATTCAGCATTATTTCATTTTTAATTAGAAGAATGTTCAACGCAGTATTATAGAATTCAAGAACAGTTAGTTGACTTTCTACGTCAATGGACTGGTAACCTGCTTTGATCTACAATTTTGAAGAAAATTGTACCACCTTTGTTCAACACAGTATTACAAAACTCATGAACATTTAGTGAACTTTTTAGTCAATGAACCAGTAACTTGCATTGACCCTGAAGTGATTATTTTGTTTAGTATAAATAATGCTTTTTTTTAATTTAATATGTTGGTAACTCTATTTATGATGATGACCGACTGTGTCATCGAAATATTTAGAGTCTTTGTTTATATTTTGGTTTCACTGTCTAATAAAACGACCTATCCCTATTTGGAACTCCTATTGATTTCGTCATATAAAAAGGCAGTGTAGTCATGGAAAAAAATACCAACGTCGTATGTATGAGGATGACAGACCAACTTTAGAATCAGCAACATTTCATTAGCTATTAGAAGAATAAAAAGATATATTTAGCATCTATAACTTCCCCATTATTTCATTTTTAATTAGAAGAATGTTGAATGCAGTATTAAAGAATTCAAGAACAGTTAGTGAACTTTCTAAGTTTATGGAGCGGTAACCTTGTTTGACCTACAATTTTGAAGAAAATTGTACCGCCTTTATTCAACGCAGTATTACAAAACTCAAGAACAGTTAGTGTACTTTTTAAGTCAATGGACAAGTAACTTAATTTGACCCTGAAGTTATTATTTGTTTAGTATAAATACAGTTTGTTTTAATTTTGATAGGTTAGTAACTCTACTGATGATCATGACCGACTGCGTCATCGAAATATTTAGAGTCTTTGTTTATATTTTTGTTTCACTGTCTAATAAAAGGACCTATCCCTATTTGGAACTCTTATTGATTTCGTCATGGACTCAGACATAAAAACTGACAAAGACAGGCACTGGGACAAGCAAACTCCCGCCCAGACACACATGCTTAGAGAGTGAGAGAGACAAAAACGCATACAAATACATAGATTCAGACATGAAAACCGACAAAGACTGGGACTGGGACAAGCAAACACCCGCCCAGACACACAAAAGTTTTTTCTCAGTGTTCGGTTTTGCTAGGTTTCACCTTACAATTTTTTTTCAGTGTCTTTTGTTTTGATATGTTTCACCTTAAAAGTTTTTCTTTTCTTTTCAACGTGTCTTCTGTTTTGTTATGTTTTACCTTAGAAAAATTTTTCAAAGTGTCTTCTGTTTTGTTAGGTTTCACCTTAAAAGTGTTTTTTTAGTCTTCTGTTTTGTTACGTTTCACCTTAAATGTTTTTTTTCCAAAGTGTCCTGTTTTGCTAGCTTTCACCTTAAGCTTTTTTTAAAGCGTCTTTTGCTTTGTTAATTTTCACCTTAAAGTTTTTCTTTTTTTTCAACGTGTCTTCTGTTTTGTTATATTTCACCTAAAAAGTTTTTTCAAAGTGACTTTTGTTTTGCTAGGTTTCACCTTAAAATTTTTTTTTCAGTCTTCTGTTTTGTCGCGTTTCACCTTAAATATTTTTTTTCAAAGTACTTTGTTTTGTTAGGTTTCAACTTAAAGCTTTTTTTCACCCTAATGCATTTTTGTCTCGTCAACTCTCTTTGCCTGTGTGTCAGGGCGGGTGTTTGCTTCTCCCAGGGCCTGTCTTTGTCGGTTTTTACGTCTGAATCAATGTATTAGTATGCGTCTTCGTCTCTCTCACTCTTTAAGCATATGTGTCTGGGCGGGAGTTTGCTTGTCCCAGTGCCTGTTTTTGTCGGTTTTTATGTCTTAATCCATGTATTTGTATGTGTCTCTCTCACTCTCTAGGCCTGGGTATCTGGGCGGGAGTATGCTTATCTCAGTGCCTGTCTTTGTCGGTTTTTATGTCTGAATTTATAAATTTGTTTGTGTCCTTGTCTCTCTCACTTTCTAAGCCTGTGTTTGTGGGCGGGTGTTTGCTTGTCCCAGTGCCTGTCCTTGTCGGTTTGCATGTCTGAATTTATGTGTTTGTATGCGCTTTTGCCTCTCTCACTCTCTTTGCCTGTCTGTCTGGGTGGCTGTTTGCCTGTCTCAGTGTCTGTCTTTGTCGGTTTGCATGTCTGAATTTATGTATTTTTAGGCGTTTTTGTCTCGCTCACTCTCTAAGCCTGTGTATCTAGGCGGGTGTTTGCCTGTCCCTGTGTCTATCTTTGTCTGTTTGTATGTCTAAATCTGTGTATTTGTATGTGTTTTTGTCTGTTTCACTCTCTAAGTCTATGTGTCTAGGCGGGTGTTTGCCTGCCCCTGTGTCTGTCTTTGTCGGATTTTTATGTCTGAATCTATGTATTTATATATGTTTTTGTCTCTCTCACTCTCTTTGCATGTGTGTCTGGGCGGGTGTTTGCTTGTCCCAGAGCCTGTCTTTGTCGGTTTTTATGTCTGAATCCATGTGTTTGTATATGTTTTTGTCTCTCTCACTCTCTAAGCCTGTGTGTCTTGGAGGGTGTTTGCCTGTCCCCGTGTCTGTCTTTGTCAGTTGCTATGTCTGCATCTATCTATTTATATGTGTTTTTGTCTCTCTCAACCTATTTTCCTGTGTGCCTGGGCGGGTGTTTGCCTGTCCCAGAGACTGTCTTTGTCGGTTTTTATGTCTGAATTTATGTATTTGTATGCATTTTTGTCTTTCTCATTTTTTAAGCCTGTCTGTCTTGGCGGGCGTCTGAATCTATGTATTTGTATGCGTTTTAGTCCCTCTCACTCTCTAAGCATGTGTGTCTGGGCGGGTGTTTGCTTGTCCCAGAGCCTGTCTTTGTCAGTTTTTATATCTGAATCCATGTATTTGTATGCGTTTTTGTCTCTCTTACTCTCTAAGCCTGTGTGTCTTTGCAGGTGTCTGAATCTATGTATTTGTATGCATTTTTGTCTCTCTCACTCTCTAAGCATGTGTGTCTGGACGGGTATTTGCTTGTCCCAGTGCATGTCTTCGTCGGTTTGCATGTCTGAATTTATGTGTTTGTATGTGGTTTTGTCCCTCTCACTCTCTTTGCCTGACTGTCTGTGTGGTTGTTTGCCTGTCCCAGTGTCTGTCTTTGTCGGTTTGCATGTCTGAATTTATGCATTTGTATGCGTTTTGTCTCGCTCACTCTCTAAGCCTGTGTGTCTGGGCGGGTGTTTGCCTGTTCCTGTGTCTATCTTTGTCTGTTTGTATCTCTGAATATATGCGTTTTAGTCTCTCTCACTCTCTAAGCATGTGTGTCTGGGCGGGTGTTTGCTTGTCCCAGAGCCTGTCTTTGTCAGTTTTTATATCTGAATCCACGTATTTGTATGCGTATTTGTATCTCTTACTCTCTAAGCCTGTGTGTCTTTGCAGGTGTCTGAATCTATGTATTTGTATGCATTTTTGTCTCTCTCACTCTCTAAGCATGTGTGTCTGGACGGGTATTTGCTTGTCCCAATGCATGTCTTTGTCGATTTGCATGTCTGAATTTATGTGTTTGTATGTGGTTTTGTCCCTCTCACTCTCTTTGCCTGACTGTCTGTGTGGTTGTTTGCCTGTCCCAGTGTCTGTCTTTGTCGGTTTGCATGTCTGAATTTATGCATTTGTATGCGTTTTGTCTCGCTCACTCTCTAAGCCTGTTTGTCTGGGCGGGTGTTTGCCTGTCCCTGTGTCTATCTTTGTCTGTTTGTATCTCTGAATATATGTATTTGTATGTGTTTTTGTGGACAACACACTCATAATGAATGCCCCCAATTTAAAACGATTAAGCAAGATCAGGTGCTCAAGTGCCCTAACTGCAGTGGTAACCATGCTGCTAATTATAGAGAATGTCCAGTATTCATGGAGAAGAAAGCAATTGTAACCTATTCGTTCACAAATAATGTCCCCATGAGGACTGCTGCCAAGGTCCTGAAGAAGGGACTTCCAACACAAACAAAACATGTCCCTATGGCCCATAAAGACTCCTTCTCTCCTTTGACATCTAACCACCATCCAGTTGAGCATGCTTGAAGGTGTTGCAAGGCAGGTCTCTGATCTGACTGAGATAATAATGTCACTTTGCAAACGAATCTCTAGGATACTGCCACCTGGTCTTCAAAATGCAGGCCTTAGCCTGACCAACATTGCTGAAAACCTAAACAGAGTTGAATCAAGCTCTACAATTAGCAACAACACTCCACAAACCAGCAGCCCAGGGACTGATGAAAGAAAACGTAAGGGAAAGGAGGCTATACCTAGCCCAGAAGGTAGTAGTAATAAGCTACAGAGACCCAGGTTAGCCCCCTCACACACAAATGACTAACTCCCTTTCAGTGTTCCAATTAAATATCCGGGGACTTAACCAAGCCAAAAGAAAACAACTCCAAAATATTTTAATCAGGCATGCTCCTGATATTTTCCTACTTCAAGATACTTTCTTAAAACAGGAGAATACTGTCCATGATTTCAAAGGGTACAATATTTCCCGTTGGGACAGAGTCCACAAAACAGGTGGTGACCTACTGTTACTTGTGAAAAATGACCTAGCCTTTAAAATACATGACCCCAGTCCACAAGGGGAATGGAGGTAGGTATAATTGACATAAAACTACTGGAAAGCAATAAGTGGATTAGTATTGCTAACTGTTATGCCCCAAAGTTCTCTCTGAAACAATTCAAACTGATCGTGCATGCATATGGCCATGAGAAAATAATTAGTGGTGACTTTAACCTACACCACAGAATGTGGGACACTGCATCACCAGAAGATCCAATTGCAACCCGTCTAACCAATTACATCCTGGATCCCTTAGATAAGTTGTCCCTTGTCACCCCCCAAAGACCTAAATACACGGCTGAACCCACAGACAGGCAAGTACTCAACCATTGACCTTACTTTCAGACCAACAGATATTATAAATAGTGTAGAAATTCAGAAACCCTGTGACTTTGATTCTGACCATGAGGTGCTATCATAACACTAGAGATCAACCCAGTAAGGTCAAGGTACCAACCAGTGAAATTCTGGAAATTCCAAGACAAACTCTGGAACTCCTGGAAGCATAACTTAGACCAAAAGGCTTCAGAAATTAAGACAAGTGATGAGTCAGTGATGAATCATTATCTAATAAGACTACCTCAGCTATCATAGCTTCCTCAGAAAGAATAGTTGGTTACAAACGACTTCATCCCAAGAGATAAAATTCCACTCCTGGATGGAACAGCAAATTCCAGAATGCCTACCTGGAGAAGAAAAAAGCAAAAAATAACTTTTCTAGATACCCCTCAATTGAGAATAAAATAGTTTTCAAGCAAAAGAGAGCAGAATTCAAAAAGACACTAAAGACTGAGACATAAGATGGATGGAAAAGGCTCATTGAAGACAAATTTGGCCACAACACCCCTGTTCGAGAGCTATGGAGAAAATTTTCAGGTTTTTTCAGGTAAAAAAAGAAGAACACCCATCCCTACAGAAATACAGATGGGAAGGACTACAGAATTTTCAAGCAATGGGAAACTTACTCTCTTCTTAGAAAAGTTTCTGAATGTAGATATACCATTACAGTTTACATACCATCAACTCAGTCTCAAAAATGGTACTATTCCCTTTTCTCATTTCAGCTTTCAGGAAGTTAAAGACACAATTTCAAATCTCCAGCCTTGTGCAACTGGCTCTGATGGAATTCCCAATTTGATGTTGAAAAATTTGCCAGATATGTTTGTTGAGCTACTGACAGAGATATTCAACAGATCTGTCATGGAGTCATCAATACTATCTGAATGGAATAAGGCGACAGTGATCCCACTTCTCAAGGCAGGAAAAGACCCTAAGCTGGTTGATTCATACCGCCCCATATCACTCACCTCTTTTGTTGCAAAACTAATTGAGAGGGTAATAAAAAAAAGAATTTTAACCATATTATCAGACCACATCCAAATTGAACAGCTTGGATTTCTCCCTGGAAGGAGCACCACAAATGCCCTAGTTAGACTAGAGCATCTGATCAAAAAAAGCTTCAAAAAAGGAAGAGCAGTTCATGTAATATTTTTAGACATGGAATCAGCATTTGATACAGTAGATATGAGGCAACTAATCAGAAAGCTATCTGTAATGGGCTTACCAGACCTACTGGTAAATTGGATCCACGAATTCTTGATGGGTAGGGAGGTTCAGGCCTCCTTGGGAGGCTCCTACTCAGAGTTTAAGAGGAAAGCCTTTGACATTAGACTCCCTCAAGGGGCTGTTCTAAGTTCACTTCTCTTCTCAGTTTATTGTCATAATATAAGCCTGGGAAATGTCCTTGGGGCAGAGCTTTTTCTGTATGCTGATGATATTGCTGTTACAGTTCTGGGGAGAGGCCCTTTATGCTTACAGTCGGCCTCACAAAAAGCTGTAGATATGCTATCAATTTGGGCAAAAAGCAGTAATATGGTTTCCTCAAGCCATAAGTCAGTTAGTGTGTTTTTCCACAAAATGCATAACCTGGATGCTTTCAAACCACTGGTGAAACTGAATGGATATGGGATTGTGGTTGCAGAACATGCACGCTTTCTGGGAGTTGTGTTTGACCAAAAACTGACATGGAAACCCCATTTGGTTGAGCTGATTGGCAGTCTCAAACAAAGACAAAACTTCATTAATGCTCTCTGCCTTGGAAGAAGAGGAGCCCCCATAGCCTTTGCTTCAACTATTGTTAAGTCAGTGGTGATATCGAAGATAGAGTATGGATCATTTATTTATGGATCCACTAAGAAATGTCTCCTGAAGAAACTTGACACTACCCTCCAGGCAATCTTACGAAGAGCCCTTAGCTGCCTAAAATCAACTCCTATTGCAGCTATGTACTGTGAAGTGGGGATCCAGTCCCTTCACTCCAGAAGAAAATATCTCCTTGCAAGATATTTTGCAAAGAAAATAAGACTGAAGAGCCACATTATCTACAAAGGAATCATTAGCCACCACAACCCTGATACCCATTAAAAACCAGCAGAGATGCCCTCTTTTCAGAGATTCCTTTGCCTTCCTGGCATGGAAGAGTTCATAGAGAATGGCAGGCTGACTGTTAATTTGGATGATGATTCTCCCAGTGCCTCCAAAAGAATTGGGGAACTGATTATTGCTAAGATCAGCATTCGAAAAAAGGAGGACCTCCCCCAAGCACTGATGAAAATCATATTCCTGGGAAAGTTGGCAGAATATCGGGACTACATCCAAGTTTACACAGATGGCTCAAAGACAGAAACAAAATACAGCTGTGCAGTAGTTATACCCTCCCAGAGCCTGTCTCTTTCCTACTGTTTACCCCCCTACCTGACAATTTTCTCTACAGAACTTATGGCAATTAAGTTTTCTCTCCAAGCCATATCAAGCCAAACAGAGACCAAACATCAGAAGTATATTGTCTGCACTGATTCACTGTCAGCTCTGGATTACCTTTCGCATCAGCAACACCAAGCAAGAAATGTTACCATGGAGATTGAAAATCTGGCTACACAACTTGCAAGAAAGGGTATATCAGTCCTATTTATATGGGTTCCAGCATACTGAGGTATAACAGGAAATGAATTAGCAGACCAGGCTGCAAAACAAGCCTCCCATCTGGGTCTGATCACTCAAACCCCTATTACTGATCCTAAATTCCTTTCTTGAATCAGTTCAAAAATTTTGGAGGAAGAAGAGGCTTAGCTCCGTTTTTTCCATACCCAACTCTTGGATCTCTATGATTACAAGCAGCCGTCAAAAGAAATATACCTCTCATCTCGCATCCTTTTAACTTCTCTTTTTCGTCTTAGATGTGGCCATGCAAAGACAAAATCAACACTATTCCATTGGAAAATAACCCCTTCCCCCAACTGCGACACATGTGGACTGTATGAAGACATACGTCACATCATCTTGAACTGTAGAAAATATGAAAAGGAGAGGGAAATACTAAGGAATTGCTGTGAGAAGGCATTTAAGGCGTTCCCAACGCGCTCTGTTCTGGGACATCACACGTCTCCTCCTTCGGCTAGATGACTAAGCACAAACCTTTTGGGTAGATTTGTTAAGACTACTGGTTTGGTTCATTCTCTATAAGAATTTTTTTTACCCCTACACTAGCTCATTTTAGAGTCATCACACTTAGTATATCTTTTCCTTTTTTCTTCTATGTTCTATCAGCTTTTTTTTATATTTGGCGTATGTGACAGGAATGATGTATATTTGCATAATTTATTTAATTGTGTTGTAAATGTATTTTAATTGTTTTATGACAAAGCACTGCTGAATTACTTTGATTCTTGTTTTTCAACGCAGGCATTTGCTGCAGGTGAATAGCCCCCAACCAATAGTACAATAAGTGATACCTGATCTGGCTCAATGAATATTGACTGAAGTGACACCTAAGCAAGCTAGTGATTACAAAAGGCACAAAATAATCGAGTGATACGAACACATAAGACCGATTGGTCGAACGCGTCAAACCCCAAACAACAACATGTATTTTTGTCTCCCTCACTCTCTAAGCCTGTGTGTCTGGGTGGGTTTTTGCCTGTCCCTGTGTCATTCTTTGTCGGTTTTTATGTCTGAATCTATGTATTTATATGTGTTTTTGTCTCTCTCACCATCTTTTCCTGCGTGTCTGGGTGGGTGTTTACTTGTCACAGTGCCTGTCCTTGTCGGTTTTTATTCCTGAATCCATGAATTTGTATGCGTTTTCGTCTCTCTCACTCTCTAAGCCTGTTTGTCTGGGCGGGTTTTTGCTTCTCCCGGTGTCTGTCTTTTTCGGTTTGCATGTCTGAATTTATGTATTTGTATGCGTTTTTGTCTCGCTCACTCTCTAAGCCTGTTTGTCTGGGCGGGTATTTGCCTGTCCCTGTGTCTGTCTTTATCGGTTTTTATGTCTGAATCTATCTATTTATATGTGTTTCTGTCTCTCTAACTCCCCTTTCCTGTGTGTCTAGGTGGGTGTTTGCCTTTCCGTGTGTCTATCTGTGTCTGTTTGTATGTCTGAATCTATGTATTTGTATGCGTTTTTGTCTCTCTCCCTCTCTAAGCCTGTGTGTCTGGGCGGGTGTTTGCCTGTCCCTGTGTCTGTCTTTGTAGGTTTTTATGTGTGAATCTATCTATTTATATGTGTTTCTGTCTCTCTAACTCTCTTTACCTGAAACTATGTCTGAATCTATGTATTTTTATGTGTTTTTTGTCTCTGTCTGGGCGGATGTTTGCTTGTCCCAGTACCTTTTTTGTTGGTTTTTATGTCTGAATCTATGTATTTGTATGTGTTTTTGTCTCTCTCGCTCTCTTTGCCTTTGTGTCTGGGTGGGTGTTTTCCTGTCCCAGTGTTTTTCTTTGTCGGTTTGCATGTCTGAATTTATGTGTTAGTATGCGTTTTTGTCTTTCTCACTCTCTAAGCCTGTGTGTCTGGGCGGGTGTTTGTCTTTTTGTCCCAGTGTCTGTATTTGTCGGTTTTTATGTCTGAATCTATGTATTTGTATGTGGTTTTATCTCTCTCACTCTCTTTTCTTATGTGTTTGGGCGGGTGCTTGCTTGTCCCAGTGCCTGTCTTTGTTGGTTTGCCAGTCTGACATTATATGTTTGTATGCGTTTTTGTTTCTCTCAATCTCTAAGCTTGTAAGTCTGGGCGGCTGTTTCCTTGTCCCGGTGTCTGTCTTGTTCGGTTTGCATGTCTGAATTTATGTATTTGTATGCGTTTTTGTCTCACTCACTCTCTAAGCCTGTGTGTCTAGGCGGGTGTATGCCTGTCCGTGTGTCTACTTGTGTCTGTTTGTATGTCTGAATCTATGGAATTGTATATGTTTTTGTCTCTCTCCCTCTCGAAGCCTGTGTGTCTGGTCGGGTGTTTGCCTGTCCCTGTGTCTGTCTTTGTCGGTTTTTATGTGTGAATCTATCTATTTTTACGTGTTTTTGTCTCTCTCACCCTCTTTACCTGAAACTATGTCTGAATCTATGTATTTTTGAGTGTTTTTTTTTGTCTCTGTCTGGGCGGATGTGTTGCTTGTCCCAGTGCCTGTTTTGTTGGTTTTTATGTCTGAATCGATGTATTTGTATGTCTTTTTGTCTCTCTCGCTCTCTTTGCCTTTGTGTCTGGGTGGGTGTTTTCCTGGCCCAGTGTCTTTCTTTGTTGGTTTGCATGTCTTAATTTATGTGTTAGTATGCGTTTTTGTCTTTCTCACTCTCTAAGCCTGTATGTCTGGGCGGGTGTTTGTCTTTTTGTCCCAGTGTCTGTATTTGTCGGTTTTTATGTCCAAATCTATGTATTTGTATGTGGTTTTATCTCTCTCACTCTCTTTGCCTATGTGTTTGGGTGGGTGTTTGCTTGTCCCAGTGCTTGTCTTTGTCTGGGCGGGTGTGTGCCTGTCCTTGTGTCTGTCTTTGTCTTTTATGTCTGAATTGTGTATTTTTATGTGTTTGTGTCTCTCACTCTCTAAGCCTGTGGGTCTGGGCGGGAGTTTACTCCTCCCAGTTCCTGTCTTTCTCGGTTTTTTGTCTGAATCTATGTATTTGTATGTGTTTTTTGTCTCTCTCACTCTCTATGCCTGTGTGTCTTGGCAGATGTTTGCCTGACCCAGTGCCTGTTTTGTTGGTTTTTATATCTGAGTTTATGTATTTGTATGTGTTTTTGTCTGTCTCGCTCTCTTTGCCTTTGTGTCTGGGTGGGTGTTTTCCTGTTCCAGTGTCTATCTTTGTCAGTTTGCACGTCTGAATTTATGTGTTTGTACGCGTTTCTGTCTCTCTCACTCTCTAAACCTTTGTGTCTGGGCGGGTGTTTGCTTGTCCCAGTATCTCTCTTGTCAGTTTTTAGGTCTGAATCTGTGTATTTGTATGTGTTTTGTCTCTCTCACTCTCTTTGCCTGTGCGTTTTGGTGGGTGTTTACTGGTCCCACTGCCTATATTTTTCAGTTTGCATGCCTGAATTTATGTGTTTGTATGCCATTTTGTCTCTCTCACTCTCTTTACCTATGTGTCTGAGCGGGTGTTTGCTTGTCCCAGTGTCTGTCTTTGTCGGTTTGCATTTCTGACATTATGTGTTTGTATGGGCTTATACCTCTCTCACTCTCTAAGCCTGTTTGTCTGGGCAGTTGTTTGCTTGTCCCAGTGTCTGTCTTTGTCTGTTTGTATGTCTAAGTTGTGTATTTGTATGTGTTCTTTCTCTCTCACTCTCTGAGCTTGTCTGTCTGGGTGAGTGTTTGACTGTCCCTGTGTCTGTCTTTGTCTGTTTATACGCCTGATGTGTTTAGTTGTATGTGTTTTGTCTCTCTCACTCTCTAAGCCTCTGTGTCTGGGCGGGAGTTTACTTGTCCCAGTACCTGGCTTCGTTGGTTTTTGTGTCTGAATCTATGTATTATTATGGGCTTTGTCTCTCTCACTCTCCTTGCCAGTGTGTTTTTGCGGGTTTTTGCTTGTCCCAGTGCCTGTCTTTGTCAGTTTTTATGCCTGAATCCAAATGTTTGTGTGTGTTTTTGTCTCTCTGACTCTCTTTGCCTGTGTGTCTTGGCTGTTGTTTGCTTGTCCCGGTGCCTTTCTTTGTCAGTTTTTTGTCTGAATCTATGTGTTCGTATGTGTTTTGGTATCTATCACTCTCTTTTCCTGTGTGTCCGGGTGGGTGTATGCCCGTCCCAGAGTCTGGCTTTGTTGGTTTGCATGTCTGAATTTATTTGTTTGTATGCGGTTTTGTCTCTCTCACTGTCTTTGCTTGTGTGTCTTGGCGGGTGTTCGCTTGTCCCGCTGTCTGTCTTAGTCGGTTTTATGTCTGGATCTATGTATTTGTATGTGTTTTTGTCTCTCTCACTCTCTTTGCCTGTATGTTTTGACGGGCGTATGCCCGTCCCAGTGTTTGTGTTTGTTGGTTTCTGTATCTGAATTAATGTGTTTGTATGCGTTTTGTCTCTCTTACTCTCTTTGCCTGTGTGTCTGGGCGGGTGTTTGCTTGTCCCAGTGTCTGTCTTTGTCGGTTTGCACGTCTAAATTGTGTATTTGTAAGTGTTTTACACAAAAATATTACTCCCATGGAGGTTGAGAGTTTGGGCCCCTGGAAGTGGGGGTGGGTGGGGCTGGGCCTTTGAGGGCGAGGGTTGGGGCCTCTTGAAGTCGGGGTGGGGGGATGGGGTTGGGCTCTGGAGTGGGGACAATTTTCTGTTCTGTATGCATCTCAAATCATCGTGGTATGCATATTCTCCGGAAGAGGCCATAAATGATGCCCCGTAACAGATCACTGTTGACACCTACCAGAAATCCAATTGATAAATTCAACGTGCAAATAACTTGTTACGATATTGTGACGCTTAACATCAGTTGACCAATGTCCCGGAAACAATACATTGAATGTATTTCTAAAATCATAATATTTTCAATTGAAAGTTAGCTCAGTCGAGTAATGTGTCGTTCTTTTACTTTAGAAAATTATGAGTCTCGCTTTCCATTCCTACATCGAACACAAATTTCATAAAATCAGTGGGAAGTTGGGACATTCGTCGGAAATCATTGGCATTGCTACAGAAACATTTCTAATCGGAGACTTCAAAATATGGCTGTATACATGAAACGGTTTCCTATGTGAATTTGTTAAAATAATACCATTTCTAGCGTTGAGAAAATCTGTTAACAAAGAAATAATGGATAGAAGTTTATGAGTATTGTATGATGTTTATTCGGATGTTTATGTGTATGGATATTTATTGTTTATTGTATTGGTGTTAATTTGATGTTTATTGTATGGATGTATGGATATTGTTGAATGGATGGTGTTGTGTATTGATGTATGGTTGGTTATGTGTATTGATGTATGGTGCGCCTCATATATGGTGGGACAGGGCCCCGCTTGTATATATTACATTGTTTCATCGACAACATGAATGATTACGCAATATTATATGAGGCATAATTCTTGAAGTTCGCGAATTTCTTTGAAGCCTATGTGCAAAAAGGATAGGGCAAGGCTCGGAGGTATTATTATAAAAAGGGGTACTGCCTTCTTCCTGACACTACTATAAAAAAGAGGTACTTCCCTCATCCTTATATTACAACAAAAAGGGGGTACTATCCTCTTCCTTATATTACTACAAAAAGGCGGTACTACCTTCTTCCTTAGATTGACACAAAAAGTGGGTACGGCCCTCCGGGAATATAGACCCTCCCGTATGGTCGGGGTACTGCCCTCTTTGAATATATACCCTCCTGTGTGGTGGGGATACTCCCCCGTTGGAGTGTATACAGCGATCCCGGGGGTACTGTGCACTTAAACTGCATACACAATAAGGGGGTACTGTCTGCTAGTATGTATTAATACAAAAATGAGGTACTGTCTGCTAGTACGTATTAATATAATAAGGGGGTACTTTCTGCTTTTACGTATTAATACAATAAGGGAGTAATGTCTGCTAGTACGTAGTAATACAATAAGGGGGAACTGTCTGCTTGGAATAGGGCAGCACTTTTATGATCTGAGTACTATCTTGTGCCTTAGATTGACACAATAAGGGGGTACTGGCCACTTGTAGGGCGTACAGGGATCCTGGGGTACTGTTCATTTGTAGGGCATACAGTATGTATTGATGAAAAAAACATGTCGCCATCTATAACTGTAATTAACAATAACCTCATATATGACTTTGATTATGTAGATGTCAGGATTAGAAAATCGCCGTTAAACTTTCTTCATGATCTTAAACCACTAAGGAAGAAAAAAGTAGCCCTATGGGCCCCGTTGTAACTGTTACTCTCATACTACTGGTGAGCCAGATTTACTGGCATTATTTGAAAAAACCATCAGAAATTAAATTTTAAAAAAGACAATGTTTTTCAACTGGAAGTAAAGAGGTACATCAAAACTTAAAACGAACAGAAATTACTCCGTATATGAAAGGGTTGCCCCCTTCGTCAATATCTTACTCTTTACGCTGAAGTTTGACTGTCTTTCCCATTTTCCTAAGAGTGATTCCTCTGACAGAAGGACTGTTTAGTTAGAATAGGAAGCTTTTTTAAAAGTTCTAAAAACTTTAGCGTGAAGAGCAAGGTATTGAAGAGGGGCAAACCCTTCACATACAGAATAATTTCTATTCTTTTTTAGTTTTAATGTTGCTCTTTACTTCACGTTGACAAAACTAGTTTTTTACACTTAATCATTATTAAAACTATAATATTTATTATCGTTAAATCCCTTTGTTTTATTCCAATATTGTGGGTTTTTGTTATTATTATCAAACAGTTCGTAGTAGCGAACAGTGCCAGAAGGAGCGACTCGGCCAAAAGCAACCGAAACTCTAAAAAACGGATACAATAGATGCATTAAAAAATTGGCTTTTAGTGCTGATTTTGAATAAATTTCATTAAGTTTAATGTTACCATCAAAGGTACAAGTCTGAGAAAATTTGCCTGATTTTCCAAAAAAGGGGGAAAACGTCCACAGGAAGTCAAGGAATCTTAATAAAAATCAGCCTACCAGGTTCAGCGTTCCCTACTTTAGCATCCTACAAGACAACACTAATGTAGAGGTTTCCAACTCTCATTTTTAAAAATGTGGAATTCTGTATTTTATGCCAGAATACCCGGATTTTTTTCTTTTTGTTTGTTTGTTTGCTTTTCCCAAGGATGGTTGTGTCAGACCAATGCTTCTAGACAATGCGGAGAGGGCTCATTCGACAGAAAATCAAAAATTATATTACTATTTTTAAGTAGCCAAAAATATTGGAGAGTAACTTTTCCCCCTCCCACGCCCCTTTTTACCCCAAAGTCAACCAATAAAAGTTTTGAGATGGCTATTTTGCTCTGCATAGTTGTAATGCCCAACAGCTATGCCTCTTGCGATGACATGACCCCCTTCCGCCCATCGGGAAAGAGCTATATGTTATGAAATTTGCCCATTGTTTGCATATAGTATTTGTTCCAGGGAAATATAGTCTACAGTTTCTTGTGATGGACTTTCCAGGGGATATTTTACACCGGGGTGATTTGCCAGATTTTCTATACGAAATCCTTTTTTTTTTGTCTTACTTTTCTCAAGCGACTCAATTTTACATGTGTGGACAATTTTTTAGGGGGGACCTTCACGGGCAGAATCTTCAATCGGAACGAAGTTTCTTGTGGTGGAATTTCCAGGGGAATTTTGACACCGGGGTAATTTGCCAGATTTTCTATATGATTTTTTTTTTTTTTTTTTTTTTTTTGTCTTACTTTCTCTTAAGCGACTCAACTTTACATGTGTGGATTTTCCGAAGGATATTTTCAGTGGGTTTGGAATAGTCGGGGAGATTTGTCTGTGGGGAAGGGCGATTTCCACAGGAGAATTTCACCAAGGGGGAATTTTCCACGAGAGAAACTTCCCTTTGGGGAGGGGATTGATTTCCGGGGAAAACTTTAACAGAGGGAGGATTTCCAGTATGATCTGAAAAACGTTTAGAAATTAAATAAAAACAATTTTTTCTTTCAAATGAAAGTGGGCGAAGGAGAACTATCCAGTCAGAATCGCGCGGGGAAAATTTTCCAGAAGGATTTTCAGCGAGGGCGGAATTATCCAGGGGAATTTTCCGAGGGGGGATTTTACACGGGAAGCACTTTCCTTGGAGGAATTTGTCGTATAGGGAGTACTCCATGTAGGGTGAGTTATATTTCCAGGCATTATTTGAAAAAAATCAGAAATTAAAGAAAAAGAAAAATACTTTTTTCAACTGAAGGTTAGGAGCAACATTAAACCTTAAACAAATAGAAATTGTTCTAATTATTTGATGGCCTGCCCCTCCTAAGTACCACACGACCCCTCTCCAAATTTCCCGGCATGATTTGAATAGCGATTAGAAATTAAATTAAATGATTTTTTTCAACTGGAAGTAAGCAGCAACATTAAAACTTAAAACTAACAGAGATTTTTCAGTATATGAGAGGGCTTTTCCCTCCTCAATATCTCACTTTTTACGCTAAAGTTTGACTTTTTGTCCCAAATTTTTGAGAACGACTCCTGAAATACAAGAGCCGTTTGATTAAAATAGGAAAAAGGTATTAAAAACTTTAGTGTGAAGAGTGAGGGTTTGGGGAGGGGGTTGCCCCCTCAAATATGGAATCATTTCTGTTCGTTTTAAGTTTTAATGTTGCTCCTTATTTTCATTTGAAAAAATTATTTTGTTTTTATTTAATCACTGTAATAGAACCATTAGATGGTGACTCAAAAGATACTGATAATTATCAACCATCTTTGTAATAGACTGTCAAACAGTTCATAGTAACAAACTGTAAGTAAGGAGCGACTCGGCCCAATAGTAACTGAAACTCTAAAAAACAGAATTTTGATATCAATAGATACATCAAATAATCAACTTATTATGCTGATTCCAAATGTATAAGTATATAAAGTATATAAGTACATAAATCATCAAGTTTAGTGTTCCCCATCAAAAGTTACGAGCCTGAGAAAATGTGCCTGAATTTCAAAAAAAGGGGGGACATCCTTAAAAGTCAAGAAATCTTAGTAAAACCCGCATTATCAGATTTAGCACATCAGAGAACCCCACTGTAGAAGTTTCAACCTCCTGTACACAAAAATGGGGGATTTTGCATTTTTTGCCAGAAGAAAGATCACGGATGCTTGTTTGTTTTTTATTTTCTTTCAGGGGTGATCGTATCGAAATAATGGTCCTAGAGTATTGTAAGAGGGTATATTGTAACGGAAAGTAAATGTTCTAGTGCTCTTTTTAAGTGACCAATAAGACTGGAGGGTAAAGAACCCCCTTCCCCTCCCACGCTCATTTTTCCCCAAAACTATGACATTTTTCGGGAAAATACTTCTACTCGAGGATTCGTGGGTTTGAGATAGATCTTATGAGCGAGGATGGAACAGTCCGGAGGAAATTTTACGGGGGTGTATTTTATGTGAGAGTAAATTTCCACAGAAGAGAATCTCGTAAGGGAGGGGGAATTTTTCATGGAGGGTGAGCTAGATTTATCGGCAATATTTTAAAACAATAGGAAAATTAAATTGAAAAATAGGTTATTTTAGCTGAAGGTAAATTAAAACTCAAAATGAACAGAAATTGTTCCGTATGTGAAGATGTTACCCTTTCCTCAATACCTTGCTCTTTACGCTGAAGTTTGACGGTTTGTCCCAATTTTTCAAGAACGGCTCCTGAAATACATGGGCCGTTTAATAGAATAGAAGGCCCTTTTTAAAGTGCTAGAAGCTTTAGCGTAAAGAGCAAGGTATTCAAAAGCAGGGCAATACCTTCATTTACGGAATAATTTCTGTTCATTTTGCGTTTTAATGCTGCTCCTTACTTTCAGTTAGAAAAAACTTGATTTTAATTTAATATTATCAAAAGAGTGACAGAGAAATTGAATATGAGTCAAAACTTCTTAAAATAAGACAATTTTTTTTAGAGAATCATTTTGGTTTTCGAAGGTATATTCTACGGAGAATGCTATTCAGTACCTGACTATAGCGATAAGTGATAATCTTGAGTATAAACTTAAAGTTTTCATCAGTCTTACCTATGCAGTTAGATTAAGTATCAAATTTAATTTCTTTAAAACGGAAAAAAAATGTGATCCTTGGCATTCTTTCTAGGTTTTCTCATTAGGAGTCTTAGATCCTCGTGATTTTCTTCTGCATGTGATGAAGCTTCTTACTTTGATTGTAAAATTGAGAACCGGGAACTGAGGACTGAGAGAGCAAATTAATTACGCAATATATTACCATAAGTTTATAAATCTCAGACACATAAGAAGTTACTTGAAAATCTAAGATCGACACAATTCATTGAATTCATTGAAAGGAACCCTAACTATAAATTTGGTTCCTCTGGAGTCTTTCCCTACACCTCTCTCATCAGGAAAAATTTGGTATTGATTGAATTTCGAAGTCTAAGCTTTCTTCTTCCGTTTTTCCACCCAAGAGGAATAATATTTTCTATTGCATCTTACTCTTGTCTGAAATATTAAAAAAGAACCTTAGATGGAAATAGGGCTAATTAAAGAAAAGTGCAAAATGAGCCGTTAGGACAACTTAGGGAGAAGAAAGACGAATACAAATTGGATTATTGTAAGTAGAAGCCATAAAAGGAAACTTAATATGAGTTAAAACAGCGAAACTATTAGATTCTCTGCCGAAAAGATTGCTATCATAATCCCTCAAATTTCCATATTTTTATGTTTATAAAGTTGAAATGTTGGTATTTTATTGTCTTGAATAAATATTCTCTACGGGTCAAACTTTATTGTTCAGCTATAGTCAATTGTTACTAGTCCAGTTTTTGTTAAACGCATTTGAAATTTCTAGATAGAATATGATTAATTAAAACTTATAAATGTTCAGCAAGTTATCAGTGGTCTTTGTAATTTCCACTCGTAAGCTCTAACGGAAGCAACAAAATCTTCAGTATGGTTGGGAGAAAAAAGAACTTGGACGAATGGATTCAAGAAAATCAAAAAATATTTTCTCCTTCTATCTGTATGAAAATGATGTGAGTAAAATTTTATATTTATTTAATTGCTTTTATCGCTCAAAGGTCCTGTTGTAAAATTATTGCCAATGTACTTGCTAGGGGGAGGCTTGTTTAGACTGGGCTTTCGCCCCTTTCAAAATTTTAAGAACTAACACGTCAAAGAGGTGTAACATTTTGTCAAAGTTTGAAAAACTATGACATTTTTCTGGAAAACACTTCTACTCGACGATTCGTGGGTTTAAGATAGATCTAAATTATCAAATTAAAATTTTAAACAAAACTTGAATTAGAAAAGTAATACAATTTGAATTAATGCAAATTCATTGTATATTTTGTAGTAAAAGTTATACAGTATTTAGCCAAGACAAATACAACGTGTGCTATGCAGGAGTAAGAAAAAATTGGCAACGATTTAAGCAGTTAATTAAGAAAAATGTATTGTATATTTTGTAGTAAAGGTTATATTAAGCGAAGAAAACCACGTCGGCTATGCTGGAGTAAGAAACAAATTGGCAACAATTTAAGGAGTTAATTAAGAAAAATATTGGTTTTATATAAGCCTAAACAGGCACATACCCAATGGATAGTTTTCAATTTGGCCCCTCCATCCCCTCCCCATGTCTGAAATCATAGGGTTTGTACGAGTTTTCTTTAATTTATCATTCGTCCAATATGATTTGGTTATCAATCAAATTTTTAATTTGTCCCCCGGCAACTCCTCCTCCCTCTAAATGTAGTTCCGCATACATACCTGAACATACACGGTGGTTGGAAAGTAGCAATGACAAAGCCTTTGATAGTATTGAAAAAAAAAATTCTGACAAAGAAAGTTTTCAAAGAAAAGTAAGGGCTATTTTAAACTAAAGATCAGCAGATACAAATGCCTGTAAAAATTCAAACTCAAAACGACCAGAAATTACTATTAAAGAATAAATGAAACCCTAAACGAACAGAAATTAAATAAACAATCATAGCAAAAAAAACAAGTAATAATATAATTGAATAAATAAATCTTAAAGCGAATAGTGCTTAAATTGAATTTGCAAATCAAGCTTAAAACGATAAAAACATTTTGCTATTTAAGTATAAATGAAACCCAAGACGAACAGAAATTAAAAAAAAAAATCAGTGCAAACAAAACATATAATAGATACTAATATGAATGAATAAATAAATCTTAAAACGAGTGTAACTTAGATTTAATATGCAAATCAAACTTGAAACGAACAAAATCACTACAACCAAGAGTTTCGGTGTCGCCTCATTCTCTCATTGTAAAAGTCTAGAACTTATTGTGTCATTGGCGCTTTACTGAAAACTATATGTGTCTTGAACAGTCTTTGAAAGTATAAACAAAATCAGATTGAATATTTGATATATATTGATATTAATAGTTGAAAGACCCATCAGTTCAAGATTTTGTTTCACTGTAATTTTATTTTCATTTTCAATATTGTAAGAACTGGAAAAGATAATATGTGTAATATAATTCGTTTTCAGTGAAGCACCAATGACGCAGTAGGCTTTACGTTTTTACAATTAAAGAAGGGGGCAGTATCCGAACTCTTGTTTGTAGTAAAACTATGTTCTTCCTGAACAATCCTAGAAAGAACTAATAAATTAAACTGAATATTTGATGTATAATGATATTAATTGCTAAAAGCTCATAAGTTCAAAATTTTACTGTAATTTTAATGTTTATTTTCAACATTAAGTACAAAAGATAATATGTGTAATATAATTCGTTTTCAGTAAAGTGCCAATGACGCACTAGGTTTTAGACTTTCACAGTGAGAGAAGGAGGCGATACCCAAACTCTTGTTTGTAGTGATTTTGTTCTTTTCAAGCTTGATTTGCATATTCAGTTCAAGTTATACTCGTTTTGGGATTTATTTTTTCATATATATTAGTTTCTATTGTATATTTGTTTGCATTGATTGTTTTTTAATTTCTGTTCGTTTTGGATTTCATTTATACTTCAATAGCAAAATATTTTTTTCGCTTTAAGCTTAATTTGCATATTTAATTTAAGCGTTACTCGCTTTAAGGTTTATTTATTTATTTATATTATTATTGTTGTATTTTTTTTGCTATGATTGTTTATTTAATTTCTGTTTGTTTTGGGTTTCATTTATTCTTTTTGTATCTGCTGATCTTAAGTTTAAAATAGCCCTTAGCTCTCTCTGAAGTTTATACGAGCATCCCCTTCAAAAATGCACCATATATACCATAAATGCATATAAGAATCATATATGCCCCCAGGCACAAATCTAATAACGCCTCCCCTCGGGCCCTGGGGGCCCGGAATTTTTGTTATCTGACTTGAACTATTTTTAACAAAATGTCTATCTGAAAATTTTTATCTGATGCATTTGGCGGAAAAAGGGCGGGGGGGGGGGTCTAGCTGCCCTCCGATCATTTCACTCTTGACTCTTAAAAAGTGAACTGAAACTTTCAGTTTCCAATCACACGAGCCCTCTCTGAAGTTTATAAGAGCATTCCTTCCATAAGAACCTTATATGTCCCCAGTGCATAACTTACAACGCCTGTCCCCGAGCCCTAGGGGGTTGTGTCGACATCGGAGTTTTGTTATCTGACCTTTGAACTATTTTTACCAAAATGGCCATCTCAAAATTTTTATCTGATGCATTTAGGGAAAAAAGGGTGTGCGTGTGTAGGGGGGTGGGTGGGGTTAGTTGCCCCCTGATTTTTTTTGACTCTGAAAAAGTGAACTAGAACTTTTAATTTCCAATCAAGTGAGCCCTCTCTGAAGTCTATACGAGCATTCCTACTATAATAACCATATTTGTCCCTAGGACATAACTTACAACGCCTGCCCCCGGGCCTTGTGGGGTCGTGTCGAGCCTAGAGTTTTTGTTACATGATCTTTGAACTATTTTTTACAAAATGGCTACCTCAAAATTTGTATGTGATGTCTTTGGGGAAAAAGGGAGTGGGAGGGGTTAGTTGCCCTCCGATCGCTTTTGACTCTTAAAAAGTGAATCAAAACTTTCAATTTCCTATCAAATCTGCCCTCTCTGAAGTTTATACGAGCATCCCTACCATAAGAACCTTATATGCCCCCAGGGCATAACTTACAACGCCTGCCGCCGGGCCCTGGGCGGTTGTGGCGACATTGGAGTTTTTTCATCAGATCTTTTTAACAAAATGGCTAAGTCAAATTTTTTATCTGATGCATTTGGGGAAAAATGAGCTTGGGGATTAGGACTAGTTGCCCTCTGGTCTCTTTTGACTCTGAGAAAGTGGACTAGAACTTTAAATTTCCGATCAAATGAGCCCTCTCTAAAGTTTACATAAGCATCCCTTCTATAGGAACCATATTTGCCCCCAGGGCATATAATATATATATATATATATATATATATATATATATATATATATATATATATATATATATATATATATATATATATATATATATATATATATATATATATATATATATATATATATATATATATATTATATATATATATATATATATATATATATATATATATATATATATATATATATATATATATATATTATTTTTATATATATATATAATATATATATATATATATATATATATATATATATATATATATATATTTATATTATTTTTATATATATATAATATATATATATATATATATATATATATATATATATATATATATATATATATATATATATATATATATATATATATATATATATATATATATATATATATATTTTATATATATATATATATATATCATATATATATATATATATATATATATATATATATATATATATATATATATATATATATATATGTATATATATATATATATATATATATATATATATATATATATATATATATATATATATATATATATATATATATATTATATATATATTATATATATATTATATATATATTATATATATATATATATATATATATATATATATATATATATATATATATATATATATATATATATATATATATATATATATATATATATATATATATATATATATATATATATATATATATATTAAACCAAAGAAAACAAAACAGTAATAACAGCCACCCCGAGAAGTAAAATAGCTTGTCTGAGGGGTTCGCAAAAATAAACTAGAAAATAATACAGGACAAAAAAAAAATAACCAATAGTACGACCTAATCGGAACCACAAACCTTACAACCAATAAATTCAACAATACTACTAAAATCATACCCCGAGAGGCCACAATAAGGTACTCATTTACATATTTACACCCCCACCCCCCAAAAAAAAACAATAACAAAAGAACTAAAATTCATACTTAGTAAAAAGGATTTCTTTTATTTTTCTCTTGAAAAAAGAAGTATCACTATTATTTTTAAAACTCTGATCTAGATGATTTCAACTTCTAATCCCCCTATGAAGCACAGAAAACGTTGACTGGGTCGAAACAATCAATGGAATGTTGATCTCTCCAGAAGATCAGGTGTCATAATTGTGTATCATGGATCTCAAATTAAACTACACTGTCAAAATATGAAAGATTTGTACCATGATCTAGCCTAAAAATAAACAAAAGTGTATATAACTTTCGTAGTCCAGAGGCTGGTAGTACCCTTATACCCTCGTAGACGTTCCACATCGAATCCCGGGGTTGTAAAACAACCAACAAACGAACAGCATTATTTTGAAGAACTCGTACGGGCCGGACAATGGAAGCAAATGTACCAAGCCAAACGCTACTACAATGCAGAATATATGGATGGGCAAGGGAAAAATAAAGTAGGCGTAGGACATGTATAACTTACAATGCCTGCCCCCGGGTCCTGGTGGGTTGTGTCGACCTCTGAGTTTTTGTTATATCTTATTTGAACTATTTTTAACAAAATGGCTATCTCAAATTTTAATCAGATGTATTTGAGAAAAAGGGCGTGGGTGGGGGCTAGTTACCCTCCGACCACTTTTGACGCTAAACAAGGGCACTAGAACTCTCAATTTCCAATCGAATAAGCCCCCTTGAAGTTTAAACGACGACCCCTTCCATATGAAGTACCTCTGGACAAAAAATAATAATAAAACATAAGAGCCGTATGGCCTTTACAATAGACAACGCTATAGCGTTGCCTCTGATATATGCAAGGTAATTTCATTTACTACATGAGATAAAATATTTCTACAGAAGATCTTCCCTAGTCCAATATTTTCTTTTGGTATTATTATCTTCGAGAAGACAACATCTACTGAATATCTATCATATTTATTTGAATGGACAGTTCACGAAAATTTGAATAATAATGCTTCAAAAAATATTCAAAACCTACAAACGAGGTTTATTTTTAGTATTCTTAAAATGGTTGTATATTTTATTGATCTTAGAAAAATCTGAAACTGTTTGGCCGTAGTAAATAGAAATAGTTTATTGCACAAGATAAGTTTTATAGGGTAGAGAAAACTTGTGACGAATTGATTTTGGAGTTTTTCCGACTCATATTTATACCCCGCTCTTCCAAAAGAGGTTTTTTTCCAGACAATATATGCAGAAAAATTTAAGGCTCAATCATTTCGACAAGGAAGAGAAAGAAATGTATCACATTTTGGAGAAGTAAGAAACTTCGAACTGCGAGAACCAATAAATATACAAGATAGCTGATTAAGCCAATCGATCGAGCGCGCTGCTTTTTCTTTTTTTTGGGGGGGGGGGGATTGGACTGAGTATCACACTGACAGCGTCATGCAACACTGTTTTGCATGACTTATCAGCATCAAAAATGCATTAGCATTTTCGGAACATTTACATAAATATTTTGACTTTAAACCAAAAGGAAGCTCTAAAGCTTTCTGTTTGTTTAATTTCCCCTTTTTTCGTCTTGGCATAGATGTTAGAAACTTCAGTCACAGTACTTTATTTTCTACGTCTTTGGATGACGTCAATTAATCAACGCCTAGCATCCAATCAGTTAATCAAATGTCTCTTTTCAAAGGAAAATTGAACTATTTATGCAAGCAAGGGTCGGAAATGCCATTTTGGGAAAGTTCAAAAGAAGCTATAGCTGCCTTTGAAGCTGAAAAGTTCATCAACTACGGGTCATAGAGCTTATATAAATACCAACAAATGGGAAAATAAGATTTGTCTGCAGTCTTTCCTTTCTCAAACCCCACCCCCTTTTCAAGGAATATTCTCGGGTCTTGTCACTACCCCTTATTTTCGATACAGTCCCTTCCTATTCAAAAGATGAATTGCAATTGCTTCTATCGGGAGAAAATAAATTAGAAGAAACTAAACATTTCCATGGCAAGCAAACAAAAATTTACGATAATATTGGTTACAAATATGAGGTTAATGTTGGAATACAATACTCTAACGATGTCAAATCTAAATCAAGCAGAAAATACTAAGAGTAAAGAAGTGATGCTCAAACAGAACATAAACTAGATAAAACAATGACGCCAAAATTATAACGCACAAAAATGACCACAAATACGGTAATTCTGATAATGATGGGCATAAAAATTAACGACTACTAAAAAAAAACTATATTGCGATAAACGTCTACCAGACATCTGCATAATGCTGGAGTTCGCATACCGTTAGTCAGGGACGTATGGAGGGAGAGATGGGCATAGTGTCTTACCTGTTCCGAAGTCGTATGTACCTCTATAATTTTTTTTTAAATAATTTTCCAATTTTTGCATTTTTTAAGCCCCCCCCCCCCAAAAAAAAAAAATCGTCGGAAAAAACAATGATGAGGAACGCTACTGCATTTGACTATGAAAATGCTGATCAAAGCAACAGATTATACATATCCAAAAACAAAGCTATTGGCTATACAAAAGTAAAAATGGAGAATTGTTTTCTATTCAAGGTTTAATTAGGATTGATTCTTCGTTAGCAAATAGTTTTTCAAATGCCATATCCTCAAATTTCTAATGTAGCGTTTTAGATATGCTTGAGAAATTAATTTATGAGCTTTCCAACACGTACTTTGATTTAGTAATGGTATTTTGCCATTTTGAATAGCTAATGAACTAACAAGAAAAAATAATAAAAAGTAATATTGTTTGACTCAACTAAGGTATTTACTTCACACTGCATCTCCTTCTTGAACAAAACTCTTTTTCCATACAATGCTTAGTCCCGACTATTTAGGGATATTATTTTTTTTTAACTTTTTGCAGAAGAGACATTTTACAAAGAAAAGAAATAGCCATATTGAAACCTAGAGCAAAAAAAATGAAGTCCCATGCTCATTTAAACTTAGAATGACCGAAAGCTACTATTACTTGATAAAGAAAACCCAAAACGAACAGAAACTAAAATTGATAATGGCGTACAAAAAACAACAGGCACTGAAATGGATAAAAGAAATAAATAAGATGAGTAGAAATTAAAATAAATTATTTTTTTCTCGTTTTAGGATTTATTTATTTATCTGGACCAGAATTTGTTATGTTTACCTTTGATATCACTATTTATTTATTTTTTAATTTCTGTTCGTTTTTGGTTTTATACATAACAATTTTAATAGAGCTCTTTATTTTCCTTTGAATCTCTTTGGGAATTTTTTTATAAGTTAATATCGTTTGTTTTTGATCGCCGAAGTCTTATTATTTGTTAATACTATGAATATGTTTTATGTCTTTCAGGTTTTGCTACCTAAAATTTAAAATATTGGATTCTTATTAGAATTTGTAAGCTGCATAAGGTGATCTGGGCGTTGGTTTTGACAGTACTTAACATAATTATTGCCTGAGCTTCCTTTAACTTGAAATCAAGATCGAAATCAAGAACCTATCCTAACGATCAAAGTTCATACTAGTACAGACTAAGTTAAAGTAAGCGAGCTCTAGCAAATACTATTCCCATAATAAGCAGAAATTGAGCTAAAACATAAAAAAAAACAATGAAAAATTAACTATGAAAACGTCCTTTATGACCATGGATGTTACCAACAAAAAACAGTTTGAATAGTTTTATGCTAGAAGAAAGTCATTTCTGATTTTAATTGATAATTTGAATTTTGATCGATACTGTTATTCTTAGTGGATTTTCAGCTCTTGAACTAAGCCTTTGATTCGACAGTAATCACTAGGTAGTATCCTTGAAAGAATCCTCAGGGAGAATTTTTTAAAAATTACTTATGAAAAAATGGAATAAGAGAGTAAATTTGTATCAAAGGCATGCTTAGCTCGCTTAATTTCTGGCTTTTTTATGTATAACATTGACGCGAGCGTACGCATGGTATGGCATGGAAAAGAGGTCGTGACAACTTGGTTGCTCATAACATTTTTTATTAAGTTTGAAATTGTCCTCGACAATTCCTGAAAGAAACATGTTAATATTTTTCACCATCACTGTAATATTGCAGAAACACCATTTTGACAACCTGGATGCACATTTTGTCTTTTGATTGAGCTAATTATCCCCTAAACATTCCCTGAGATTCTCAGCTTAATGCCCATAGCTGTTTCTGGCACAATGTAGAAATGCCTATACCCTTTTTGACATCCTGAATGCATATAGTGTCTTTTGAACTAGTTCAACATCCCCCTCATCATTCTCTGAAAGCTTCTACTTGATACCCTCAACATCCCCCTCATCATTCTCTGAAAGCTTCTACTTGATACCCTTAGTCATTCCTAAGGTTTTGCCAGAGTGTAGACCTCAAACCCTCCCACAATACCGGAACCACTGCAGTCTTTCATACCCAGCTTATCCTTGTCTGCGTATTTATCAGGGTATTAATTATGGCAATAACTTTATCATCTTTACAAAAAAAATGGATTTGTGGATCAAATTTTGTTTTAGTTTTGCTGTTGGCTTTTCCTTGAGTCTCCTTTTTAGTCTTCGAACTTTGTTCTGTTTCGATTATTCTTAATAAATAAGTTTATATTTGAATGTTATTTAACTCTTTAATTATTTGAGGCTCAACAGTTACATGAGATATTTTTGCCTGGTTTATTCACAAACAAGATTCGTTTATTCAATCAGGTATCGTAAGGATATTTATCTTTTCCTAAACGTTCCCTAAAAAGAGCAGTTTTTTAAAGAAAAGTAAAGAGCCATATTAAAAACAAAAACAAACAGAAATAAAGTCCTATATTAAATTAAACTTAAAGCGGTCAGAAAGTACTATCAACGAATAAGTAAAACCCAAAACGTACAGAAATTCAAATAAAAATGACCTCAAACATAAAAATACCGCACACTGATAGAGATGAATAGATAAATCCCAAAACAATTAGAAATAAAAACAAATGATCGAAACTAGAGACGAGCTGAAATTTTTACAAACAATAGTAGGGCCAATCACCCCCCCCCCGATCCTAAATATTTTAAAAGATTTTGGGTTATTTACATTTTATTGAAAACTGTATGTCTTTTGAACAGTGTGGTTTAATTTTTCAATATATCAGCGGAAAAAAATGGAATCACCATAATGTCTCTTATATTGCAAATGCGGATGATCTTCTGCTTGTTAGCAGGTCAAAGTTTACTTTAATGAAGTCTGTGCAACTAGTATCGCGGCTGTATGGGGCAATTGGATTAAGCCTCAATACTGATAAATGCGAATATTTAGTATTCAATTCAAAATCTTCAGCAACGCCGATTGAGTGTGGTTTATTTTCTGTAAAACGTGTCGAATCTTTCCAATGGCTTGGGATTAATATTTGCAAATCGCTTACGTTATTTCGTTTCCGGGCATTGAGTGATATTAAAGAGAAGCTGAAACTGGAGTACGCGAAAATTGTCCTCGGCAGGGGAAGATATATTTTAGAAAAGCACTGGCTAAGCTGTATTCGATTTTTTGTGACCATGCGGTTTTTTTCCCAGCTGGCCGTCAAATCCTGTTTCGATCAGGGGATATTAGCGATATTAGAATTATGTATTTCCGATACTGCAAGTTTTTATTGTATTTCCCTCGCAGATACAGTAATAGAAAGATTATACGGTTTTTTGGCGCTCCAATTATTTTAGATTGTTTTGTCAGACAAAGAAGCCGTCTTCAAGAGAATATTTATGCTACCCTGGGTGTTATCCACCCTCTGGCTCTTATCCGGTTAGCCATAGCGTACTGAGTGTATTTATTTATTTGTGTTGATGTTAAATGTACTTTTGTGTTTTTTTTTTTCTTTTTCACTTTTCTTGTGTTACTACACTTCATTTTCTGTTTAGTGGATTAAAAACAAATTATTACTATTATATATAACGTTATTAATTTCGTGAAATCTCGACGATTCAAGATTCAAGATTTGATTTAACGGAAATAGTTGATTTTCATGGTTAAGGTTCTAAAAGAAGAACTATAAAATATACTTTATTTTCAGTTAAGTGTAAAGGACGCAACAGCGTTTGAATATAGCTCTTTACTTTCTTTTGAAAAGTTTCTCTTTTAGAGAGTTTTAAAAAACTGTTTTCTGTTCATTTTTTACTGTCAACATTTAATTATTGGTAATTACAGTCGTTTCGAGATTTCTGAATAAAAATTAAAATATCGGATTCTAATTTAGATTCTAAAGTTGAATAAGATGATCTGAGCATTATCTTTGATTGTATTCCTCATCTTTGATTGTATTCCTCACAATTATTGTACAATCGTTCACTTTAAAATCAAGAGTTAGAAAGGTCCTTGAACTAAGCTTTAGACTCAACAATGATCTCTAGATAAAGTACTCGACTTAGTCGTTTTCAGAAAATGTGGAAAAAAATTACGTATGAAAGAAAATTGAATAAGACAGTAGAGTAGATACTTCTCAGAGGTATCGATCGGCTGGCTTTATTTCTGGTACTTTTATTTGTGACTGACGTGAGTGTATGCATTGTTTGTTGTGAAAAGGACTCATTTTGACGGCCTGTATGTAGATAATGTCTTTTGGTTTAGTTGAATATCCCCCTTAACGTTCCCTGGAACTTTAAACTTAATAACCTTAGCCGTTCTTGAGATTTTACAGGTACGCCCTATTGACAACCTGGAGACACATCACGTCTTTGAATTTAGTTCAGTACCACCCCAGCATTCCCTGAAAGCTTTAACTTAATACCCTCAGCCACTCTCGAGGTTTTACAGGCACACGTTGTGTCTTTCACTTAGGTCAACCAAGCACTCAACCCAAAATCGTCAACTTAATACCCTTGGCTGTGTTTAAAATATTGTTCAAGCCCTCCTTTTCCATTATAAACACAAGCTTAAACAATTATCAATTTATATTTTTTATGGCCTTTGCCCAAAATCTTTTGGAACCATGTTATCACCATAGGCATTTTCACTGGATTTTTTTACTTTTTTTTTTTAACTAAATGGTTCGCTAAAAATTGTGATCGAATGCCTTATGAGGTTGTGGGGAGTATCATGTAACGAAAAGGGCCAAGCAAAAGGTTTGGCTGCCCTTCAATCACTTCGGTTTTTTTAAAGGGCACTGAACAAGACCCCTCTGAAGTCTCTGCAACCACTCCTTCCATAACAAGTGGCTATGGGAATGCCAAACAGAGAAATTTCCCACGTGCAAATTCCCAGCGGAAATTCTCCTCAGAAAATCCCTACCCCGGAAAATTTTGTCCGGACTGTTTCCCTGGAAAATTCTCCCACATGAAAAATTGAGCAGCTAAAGAGAAATTACAAGAAATAAAAATAATGAAGAAGAAGAGTGAATATGGAAATTCTACCTATATTCCAAAATACAGTGTGCGTGTAGCTGAGCCCCTGTGCAACTAAACCCTTTTGTAACAGAACCCTCGTGCAATTTAACCCCATTTAACTTAACCCTCGTGCAACTGAACACCCGTGCAAGAGTTGTGCATAATTGTATCAGATGCAACGCTATAGCGTTGCCTATACTAAAGAGCCATAATGCTTCAATGTTTCATTATAATTTTTTCCATACACACTTCAGATGGTAGGGGTGGTCGTATAAACTTCGGAGGGAACTCATTCAATCACACACTGAAAGTTCTAGTGCCCTTTTTAAGAGTTAAAAGTGATCGGGGGCAACCAGTCCAACCACGCTTTCTGTTCCCCAAATGCATCATAAGGTCAATAATAATTCCTTCGGGATTGACAAAAACTCCACAGCCCCTGGAATAAGGGCTGTAAGTTATGTAAGTTGGTCAGTGTTGAAGTATTACGACTTTATGAAAGGGATGGTCGTATAAACTTTGGAAGAGGTCCATTTAACTGAAAATTGGAAAGTTCTAGTTCACTTTTAAGAATCAAAGCAAATCGAGGGTGACCAGTCCCCTCCCCCATGCCATTTATTCTCCAAATGCATCCAATCAAAATAATGAAATACTCATTTTGTTCAAAATAGTCGAAAGCTAAAAAACCATGCCTCCGGGCCCGCCAACCCCGCCAGCAGCCCCCAGACAAGGTCGGTAGGTACTGCAAGTTGCCCACTGTTAACACATAAGGTTTTTATGGAAGAGATTTCCGTATAAACTTTGAAGGGGGGCTCATTCAATCAGAAATCACTTTTTAATAATCAAAAGTGATCGGAGGGCAACCACCCTCCCAAGCCCTTTTTCCCCAGATGCACCCGATCAAAATTTTGAGATAGCCATGCTTAAACCTTCAGGGCATGTTGAGGGGAATTTTGAAAATAGTCAGAGGGAAACCAGTCTCCCTCCCATGCCCCTTTTAACTGCAATATCCTCAAAAACATCTGATCAAACTTTTGGTACAGCCATCTTGTTCGCAATAGTCAAAGAGTTTAATAGCTACTCTTCCAGGGATGACAAGAACTCTCCATAGCCCCCCGTTTTCTGTTTCCCCCTAAACCCACAAAACTCCCATATCTTCTATCGTTTATCGTTATCGTCTTTGGGTTCCATTTATTAAAAAATAAAATCGGAAAAATCTTTTTAATTAATTTAAAGAAAGTGCACGTAATATATTAACCAAAAGTTTTAAATTAATTTTGCTGCATCGGTTCTTGACACCCCAAAATGGATCAAAATATGATTTTCTCCTACTGACAATGAACTTTCAGCGTGAATAAATTGAACCTAGGGGACTTCGACGAAGACAACCAACTCAGGAAGAAAATCGATTTTTCGGATTTTCAAATTTCTCAAAAATCGTATCGATTTTTGATGCGAAAAATTTCATTTTTCTCTTATTTGCTTAAAATTTTTACAGTAAGTATGACCACCTTTGCCACAGCTGCCAAAAATCAGAATACAAGTCCTTAAACCTGTCTGAAATCATAAGCCCATTTCGTTATCTAAATTCA
The DNA here is from genome assembly GCA_027921565.1 of Artemia sinica. Classification (NCBI taxonomy): domain Eukaryota; kingdom Metazoa; phylum Arthropoda; class Branchiopoda; order Anostraca; family Artemiidae; genus Artemia; species Artemia sinica. Next base: position 25,268,177 of record CM051263.1, on the reverse strand, counting down.
TAAACGTCAGATATTTTCAACAAAGATGAATATTATTTAACGCTCAGAAAATGTCTAATTTATCTGAAAAAAATCATACAAAAAAATTAATATAAAATGAAAATAGCTTGCATCTTGCCTCTCCACCAAACATGTCATTAACCTTTTTCAACCCAATCGCTAACAAACTACGAGCCCAGAAAATATCACACAGTGAAAAAAACATGGTCAAGGCCAAGGGAATCTTTAATGCTTTCTTGCTTTAATGGTTTGTGACGTCCAATTTCTTTTTATTTTTTTTTTGTGACAACAAAACAGAGCTTTTTTATGAATGATCATGACAGGCATTTATTTCATGACTATAAAAACAAACAATTACAACAAGGTAGGACATTTATAGATCCCAACTTGTGTTTTACCCCATGATATTGCCTCATATTTGTAGAATACTGAAAAACTGAGCACGGGGGTTTAGTTGCACGAGGGTTCAGTTAAATGGGGTTTAGTTGCACAGGGGCTCAGTTGCATTAGGGATCAGTTGCACGGGGCTCATTAGCACGGGGATTTAGTCGCACGGGGGCTCAGTTGCACGAAGGTTCAGCTACAGGGGCTCAGTTGCTTTGGGTTCAGTTATACGGGGGCTAAGTTGCAATGGAACCCCCAAATACATGCAGAATAAAGGATGTATGATCAAATAGTTCGTGGAACTATAAGTAAGGAGCTAGTCAGGCCAATAGAGACAAAAACCCTGAAAACAGGAAATTTGATACAGATTGATACATCCAAAGAATTATTTTGGTTTTTTTATGCTGACTCCAAATATTTAATTTCACTATGTTTAATGTCACATATAAAACACCACGAGCCGGAGAAAATTTGCATGGTTTTTGAAAAATGAAGAAAATTCCCCCCAGAAAGTCAAGTGATCGTAGCAAAAATCGGAATATTAGATACAACATATTGGAGAACCCAACTGTGGAGGTTTCAAGCTTCTACCTAAAAAAATTTAGTCGATTTTTTTTCCAGAGAAAATTTTTGGACTTGTGTTAATTGGTTCTTTTATGAAGTAATTTTAATAGTAGTTTCACCTAAATCAGTCGGTATAAATGACCAGCCAGAAATGCATTGCCTCCTCTCAAACATTTTGGCTACTGACGCCTCTGGTTGGTACCAGACTAAGTCCACGGGAAGTAATTACCTGTACTTCTTAGTCCCAGTCTGTTATCTCTATGCATTTTCATCGTTGTAATGGAGGAAAGATAGGGGGAAAATGGTCAAACCTCGGGGAAATTGTCACAGAATGTTTTTTCACACCAAAATTTTCTGAAAATTCGGCTTAGTTACACAAAAAATCGACCCAAATCGTCCCTACATAAGTGTCCCAAATTCACCCTTGAAGGGGGAAAATGAGGGGGAAATCAATTTTTGTGTTTATCAATATTTTGGAGTTTAAATAGTCGTTTCCTATCAAACGTACTGATTCCAAATCTGAAGTCAGGTCTTCATTTTTTCGTACTCTAACGCCCATTTCTACCCTAAACGGACGGGAAGGAGGGGTGGTAAAATTCGAAGTTAAGAAATTGTTTCCTTGTCTGGTTGTTTTCTATGAAATAAATGGTGGCGAATTCAAAAACGAAGCTAAAAACTTGATTTTAAATATTCAAGTACCTCATTGATGACCTACATGAACTAGTACCTCAAGTTGACCTACATAAACTAGTTATTTTAATCATTTTTGGCTGTCTCACCATTTCATATCAATCAAGGAATGACACCTTAGAATATGAGTCTCAAATAGTTTAATTTCAAATCAGTATTCAAGAGACCCCCTCCCCCTCCATTTCGTGGTTTCCATCCCCGAGTGCCATTCTTTAGGTAATCTAATCAATTGGGGCATCTGTGATAGTACTTGCTAGATGACTGGGTTTAAGGCTATGTACAAGGTTTGTGCCGTTTACCTTTGACCATAATAACATTGCCGTTTCATAGGCAGCGCGCTAGCGCTGCTTAAGTAAAGAACGATGTGGGCACAATGTGTTGTTTTTTTTGCTTTTTTCTCCATACCTGGGCACTTCGTATCGAAGGAGTTGTCGTAGAAACTTCGAAAAGGGCTCATTCGATTGAAAATTGGAGTGGCTAGTGCCCTTTTTAATAGTCGAAAGTGATTGGAGGACAACTAGCCCCCCCCCCACGCCCGTCATTCCCCCGAACACATCCAATAAAAATTTTGAGACAGCCATTTTGTTCAGCGTAGTTGATTTCCACATAGAAAATATCTTTTTGAGGAGGACAATCCCCCACAACCCTCAGGGCAAGGGTTTTAAGTTATGCCCTGAGGGCATATAAGATCAATGTTGACAATGTACAGTTTATTATTTTTTTTTCTTTAAAGCAGAGCACTTCATATAGAAGGGGTCGTCGTAGAGACTTCAAAAGGGGCTCATTCGATTAGAAATCGAGAGTTATAGTGCCCTTCTTAATAGTCGAAAGTGATTGGAGGGCAACTAGCCCCCCCTCACACCAATCATTCCCCCATGCATATCCAATCGAAATTTTGAGATAGCCATTTTGTTCAGCGTAGTTGATTTCCAGATAGAAAATGTGTTTTTGAGCAGGACACTCCCCCACAACCCTCAGGGCAAAGGTTTTAAGTTATGCCCTGGGGGCATATAAGGTTTTTGTAGAAGGCGTTGTCGTAGAAACTTCAAAACAGGCTCATTCGATTGGAAATTCAAAGGGCTAGTGCCCTTTTTATTAGTCGAAAGTGATTAGAGGGCAACTAGCCCCCCCACGCCCATAATTCCTCCAAACACATCCAATCAAAATTTTGGGATAGCCATTTTGTTCAGCGTAATTGATTTCCAGATAGAAAATATGTTTTTGAGGAGGGCACTCTTATTGAAGGCATTGTCATAGAAACTTCAAAACAGGCTCATTCGACTGGAAATTCAAAGGGCTAATGCCCTTTTTAATAGTTGAAAGTGATTGGATGGCAACTAGCCCCCCCCCTCACGCCCATCATTCCCCCAAACACATCCAATCAAAATTTTGAGATAGCCATTTTGTTCAGCGTAGTTGATTTCAAGAGAGAAAATGTGTTTTTGAGGAGGACACTCCCCCACAACCCCCAGGGCAAGGGTTTTAAACTATGCCCTGGGGGATATTAGGTTTTTATAGAAGGCGTTGTCGTAGAAACTTCAAAAAAGGCTCATTCGATTGAAATTCAAAGGGCTATTGCCCTTTTTAATAGTCCAAAGGGATTTGAGGGCAACTAGCCCCCCCACGCCCATAATTCCTCCAAACACATCCAATCAAAATTTTGAGATAGCCATTTTGTTCAACGTAGTTGATTTCCAGATAGAAAATAGGTTTTTGAGGAGGACAATCCCCCCCACAACAGTCAGGGCAAGGGTTTTAAGCTTTGCCCCGGGGGCATATAAGGCTTTTATAGAAGACGTTGTCGCAGAAACTTCAAAACAGGCTCATTTGATTGGAAATTCAAAGGGCCCTTTTTAATAGTCGAAAGTGATTAGAGGGCAAGTAGCCCCCCCCCCCCAAGCCCATGATTCCCCCAAACGAATCCAATCAAAATTGTGAGATAGCCATTTTGTTCAGTGTAGTTGATTTCCAGATAGAAAATATGTTTTTGAGGAAGACACTCTCCCACAACCCTCAGGGCAAAGGTTTTTAAGTTACGCCCTGGGGGCGTATAATGTTTTTTATAGAAGGCGTTGTCGTAGAAACTTCAAAACAGGCTCATTCGATTGGAAATTCAAAGGGTTAGTACCCTTTTTAATAGTCGAAAGTGATTGGAGGGCAACTAGCCCCCCTCCCCCCCCCAAACCCCCCTCATTCCCCCAAACACATCGAATCAAAATTTTGATATAGGCATTTTGTTAGCGTAGCTGATTTCCAGATAGAAAATATCCTTTTGAGGAAGACACTTCCCCAAAACCCTCGGGGCAAGGGTTTTAAGTTATGCCCTGGGGCATATAAAGTTTTTATAGAAGACGTTGTCACAGAAGCTTCAAAACAGGCTCATTCGATTGGAAATTCAAAGGGTGTCTGCCCTTTTTAATAGTTGAAAGTGATTGGAGGGCAACTAGCCCCCCCCCCCCCAAGCCCATGATTCCCCCAAACGAATCCAATCAAAATTGTGAGACAGCCATTTTGTGCTGCGTAGTTGATTTCCAGATAGAAAATATGTTTTTGAGGAAGGCACTCTCCCACAACCCTTAGGGCAAAGGTTTTAAGTTACGCCCTGGGGGCATATAAGGTTTTTTATAGAATGCGTTTTCGTAGAAACTGCAAAACAGGCTCATTCGATTGGAAATTCAAAGGGCTAGTGCCCTTTTTATAAGTTGAAACGGATTGGAGGGCAACTAGCCCCCCCCCCCACGCCGATCATTCCCCCAAACACATCCAATCAAAATTTTGAGATAGCCATTTTGTTCAGCGTAGTTGATTTCCAGATAGAAAATATGTTTTTTTAGGAGGACACTTCCCAACAACTCTCAGGACAAGGGTTTTAATTTATGCCCTGGGGGCATATAAGAATTTATATGAAGGTTTTGTCGTAGAAACTTCAAAACAGGCTCATTCCATTGGAAATTCAAAGGGCTAGTTCCCTTCTTAATGGTAGAAAGTGATTGGAGGGGAACTAGCCCCTCCCCCACGCCCATCATTCCCCCAAACACATCCAATCAAAATTTTGATATAGCCATTTTGTTCAACGTAGTTGATTTCCAGATAGAAAAATTGTTTTTTAGGAGGACACTCCCCAACAACCCTCAGGTCAAGGGTTTTAAGTTATGTCCTGGGGTATATAAGGTTCTTATAGAATGCGTTGTCATACAAACTTCAAAAGGAGCTAATTTGATTGGAAATTCAATTGGCTAGTGCCCTTTTTGATAGTAGAAACTGATTGGAGGGTAACTAGCCCCCTCCCACGTCCATCATTCACCCGAACACATCCAATCAAAATTTTGAAATAGCCATTTTGTTCAGCGTAGTTGATTTCCTGATAGAAAATATGTTTTTTAGGAGGACACTTCCCAACAACTCTCAGGACAAGGGTTTTAAGTTATGCCCTGGGGGCATATAAGGATTTATAAGAAGGTTTTGTCGTAGAAACTTCAAAACAGGCTCATTCGATTGTAAATTCAAAGGGCTAGTTCCCTTCTTAATGGTAGAAAGTGATTGGAGGGGAACTAGCCCCTCCCCCACACCCATCATTCCCCCAAACACATCCAATCAAAATTTTGATATAGCCATTTTGTTCAACGTAGTTGATTTCCAGATAGAAAAATTGTTTTTTAGGAGGACACTCCCCAACAACCCTCAGGGCAAGGGTTTTAAGTTATGTCCTGGGGTATATAAGGTTCTTATAGAATGCGTTGTCATAGAAACTTCAAAAGGAGTTAATTTGATTGGAAATTCAATTGGCTAGTGCCCTTTTTGATAGTAGAAACTGATTGGAGGGTAACTAGCCCCCTCCCACGTCCATCATTTACCCAAACACATCCAATCAAAATTTTTAAATAGCCATTTTGTTCAGCGTAGTTGATTTCCTGATAGAAAATATGTTTTTTGAGAGGACACTTCCCAACAACTCTCAGGACAAGGGTTTTAAGTTATGCCCTGGGGGTATATAAGGATTTATAAGAAGGTTTTGTCGTAGAAACTTCAAAACAGGCTCATTCGATTGGAAATTCAAAGGGCTAGTTCCCTTTTTAATGGTAGAAAGTGATTGGAGGGGAACTAGCCCCTCCCCCACGCCCATCATTCCCCCAAACACATCCAATCAAAATTTTGAAATAGCCATTTTGTTCAACGTAGTTGATTTCCAGATAGAAAAATTGTTTTTTAGGAGGACACTCCCCAACAACCCTCAGGGCAAGGGTTTTAAGTTATGTCCTGGGGTATATAAGGTTCTTATAGAATGCGTTGTCATAGAAACTTCAAAAGGAGCTAATTTGATTGGAAATTCAATTGGCTAGTGCCCTTTTTGATAGTAGAAACTGATTGGAGGGTAACTAGCCCCTCCCACGTCCATCATTCACCCAAACACATCCAATCAAAATTTTGAAATAGCCATTTTGTTTAGCGTAGGCTAGTTGATTTCCAGATAGAAAATATGTTTTTGAGATGGACACTCCCCCACAACTCTCAGGACAAGGGTTTTAAGCTATGCCCTGGGCGCATATAAGGTTTTTATAGAAGGCGTTGTCGTAAAAACTTCAAAAAGGGCTAATTCGATTGGAAATTCAAAGGCTAGTGCCCTTTTTAATAATCGAAGATGATTAGCAATATTTTTTGTTGTTGTTGTTGTTTAGACCAGGGTGCTTCGTATCGAAGGAGTTGTCGTGGGAACTTCAAAAGGGGCTCATTCGATTGAAAATAGAAAGGGTTGATGCCCTTTTAATAGTCAAAAGTGATTGGAGGGCAACTAATCCCCCTTCCACTCCCACCCTCCCATTGGCCCATTATGTTTAAAAACTAAAAGTTGCCTTAAGATTAAATCAAAATGCACTGTGATAATGCTAATTCCCAATAAGGCGTCTCAGCAGTATCCCAAGAACGACTGAGGGTATTCTGTTCAAACTTTCGAGGCTACTTCTGCTCTTAAAATTTAACCAAATCAAAATAGTGTAAGTGTATCCAAGCTATCAAAGAAAGTAAACAGATTTTTTTTGCGAATGGTATCAAGTTTTCCATTTCAGGTCAACTAGAGGAGGTATGAAACTAAGTTAAACAGTACTATTTGTGTCCAGATTTTTAAAATGGTGTATGATGTTAAAAATTGCTGAAAATTTTTCTCCAGCATAAAAATAGCAGTCCAAACTATCAAGTCTTAAAAAATGAAAAGATTTAAAGTGTTATTTTCTTTTTCCCTGAAAAGACTATGTCAATAAAAAACGAACAGAAATTAATTTAAAAAAACTTTTTCCACAAAACAAGTTTTTCAAAGAAAAGTAAAGAACTTCATTAAACAAAAAATGAGCAAAAATAAAATCAAATAATCTACCAATCTCGAAACTACCACAAATCGGCATCGATAAATAAATGAAACCCAAAACGAACAAAAATTACAATAAATAACCGAGTCAAACTCAAAACGAGCAAAAATTCACATAAGTTGGGCGCAAAACCCCCTATGCCTTCCCAAGGCCAGAACAAAATTTGCACCTTACTGAAAAAATACAAATGAATGTGCATCGTCAGTTTAATATACATATACTGATATTTAGTAATTAAAATGTTAAAATTATTTGATTTATTAAAGTTATAAAAGTAAAAACATTTATATTTTTTTCAGTAAAGTGCTAATTTTGTTCTGGCCTTGGGAAGGCATAGGGGTTTTGCGCCCAACTTATGTTAATTTCTGCTTGGGGGGCCCAACACCCAGGGCCCGGGGCAGGCATTGTAAGTTATGCACTGGGGGGCATGTATGGTTCTTCTGGAAGGGATGCTCGTATAAACCTCAAAGAGGGCTTATTTGATTGGAAATTGAAAGTTCTAGTTCACTTTTTAAGAGTGAAAAGAGATTGGAGGGCACCTAGCCCCCCCCCCCTCCACGCCCTTTTTTCTAAAACCCATCTGATAAGAACTTGAGATAGCCATTTTTTTTAAATAGTTCAAAGACCATATAACGAATACTCTGGGGTCAACACAACCCCCAGGGTCCGAAGGCAGGCGTTGTAAGTTATGCCCTGGGGGAACATATGGTTCTTATGGAAGAGATGCTCGTAAAAACTTCAGTGAGGGCTAATTTGATTGAAAATTGAAAGTTCTAGTTCTGTTTTTGAGAGTCAAAAGAGATTGGAGGGCACCTAGCCCCCCCCCCACGCCCCTTTTTCCCCAAATGTATACGATAAAAATTTTGAGATAGCCATTAAGTTAAAAATTTTTCAAAAGTCAGATATCAAAACTCAATTGTCAACACAACCACCCCAGGGACCGGGGGAAGGCGTTGTAAGTTATGCCCTAGGGCATATATGGCTCTTATGAAAGGGATACTCGTATAAACTTCAGAGAGGGCTCATTTGATTGGAAATTGAAAGTTCAAGTAGTTCAAAGGTCTGACAAGAAAAACTCCGGTGTCAATACAACCCCCCAGAGCCCGAGAGAAGGCGTTCTAAGTTATGCCCTAAGGGCATGCATGATTCTTATGAAAGGGATGCTCGTATATACTTCATATTGGGCTCATTTGACTGGAAATCGAAAGTTTTCGTTAAGGATTTAGGAGTCAAGAGATTTAAGGGCAACTAGTACCCCCCTCCCCACGATCTTTTTTCCCCAAACCCATCCGCTACATATTTTGAGATAACCAGTTTTTTTTTAAATTGTTCAAAAATTAGATATAAAAAAACTCCGGTGTCAACACAACCCCCCAGGGCCCAGGGGGTAGGCGTTGTAAGTATTGTCCTGGAGGCGTGTATGGTTCTTATGAAAGGGAGGCTCGTATAAACTTCGGAGAGGGTTCATTTGATTGGAAATTCAAGTTCTCGTTCACTTTTTCAGAGTCAAAAGAGATCGGAAGGCGACTAGCCCCCTCCCCCACCACGCCCTAAATGCATCAGATAAAAATTTTGAGATATACATGTTGTTAGATAACAAAAAGTTCAGATAACAAAAACTCCGTTGTCGACACAGCCCCCAGGGCCCATGGGTAGGCGTTGTAAGTTATGCCCTTGGGGCATATATGGTTTTTATGGAAGTGATGCTCGTATAAACTTCATAGAGGGCTCATTTGATTGGAAATTGAAAGTTGTAATTCACTTTTTAAGAGTAAAAAGTGATCAGAGGGCAGCTAGCCTCCCCCCACACTCCATTTTTTTCCCAGAGGCACTTCATATAGAAGGGGTCGTCGTATAAACTTCAAAGGGGGCTTATTTCAAAGGGGGCAAACTTTTTTCACTTTGATATTGCTACTTTGATACCAGTTTTGATGCTTTGATGAACATTCGATTTTTTTTTTAAAGTTTGATTTTGAAATAAGGAATTTTTAAAAACTTGAAACTTTTTGCCATCAAAAACGAACAAAAATTAATTAAAAAAAACTTTCCGAAAAATAAGTTTTCAAAGAAAAGTAAAGGCTATTTTAAACTTAAGCTCAGCAGGTACAAAACCTGTTAAATTCAAACTCAAAACGACCAGAAATTACTATTAAAGATTAAATGAAACCCAAAAACGAACAGAAATTAAATAAACAATCATAGCAAAAAAAAAAACATAGAGCAAGTAATAACATAAATGAATAAATAAATCTTAAGGCAATTAATGCTTGAAGTGAATATGCAAATCAAGTTTAAAACAGAAAAATATATTTGGCTATTGATGTATAAATGAAACCCAAAACGAACAGAAATTGAATAAACAATCAATGCAAACAAACATACAATAGATATTAATGTAAATGAATAAATAAATCTTAAAACGAGTGAAACTTAAATTGAATATGCAAATCAAGCTTGAACCGAACAGAAATTACTACAAACAAGAGTTTGGGTATCGCCTCCTTCTCTCACTGTAAGAGTCTAAAACCTACTGCGTAATTGGCGCTTTACTGAGAACTATATGCGCTTTGAACAGTCTTGGAAAGTATAAATAACATCAAATTGAATATTTGATATATAATAATATTAGTTATTGAAAGATTCGTCAGTTCAAGAATTAATTTCACCATAATTTTATTTTTATTTTCAATGCTGCAAGAACTGGAAAAGAAATTATTTGTAATATAATTCGTTTTCAGTGAAGCGCCAATAACGCAGTAGGCTTTTGGGTTTTTATTTACAGTTAAGGAAGGGGGCAGTATCGAAACTCTTGTTCGTAGTGAAGCCATATTCGTCTTCAACAACTTTAGAAAGAACTAATAAATTAAACTGAATATTTGATGTATAATGATATTAATTGCTGAAAGCTCATCAGTTCAAATTTTACTATAATTTTAATGTTTATTTTCAATATGAAGTACAAAAGAAAATATTTGTAATAAAATTGGTTTTCAATAAAGCGCCAATGACGCAGTAGGTTTCAGACTTTCACAGTGAGAGAAGGAGGCGATACCCAAACTCTTGTTTGTAGTGATTTTGTTCGTTTCAAACTTGATTTGCATATTCAATTTAAGTTTCACTTGTTTTAAGATTTATTTATTCGTTTACATTAATATCTATTGTATGTTTGTTTACATTGATTATTTATTTAGTTTCTGTTCGTTTTAAATTTCATTTAAACTTCAATAGCAAAATAATTTTTTTTCGTTTGAAGCTTTATTTTCATATTCAATCTAAACATTACTCGCTTTAAGATCTATTTATTCATTTATATTATTAATTGTTGTATGTTTTTTTCCTATGATTTTTTATGTAATTTCTGTTCGTTTTGGGGTTCATTTATTCTTTAATAGTAATTTCTGGTCGTTTTGAGTTTGAATTTTAACAGGCATTTGTGTTTGCTGAGCTTAAGTTTAAAATGGTCTTTGCTTTTCGTTGAAAAACTTATTTTTCGGAAAGTTTTTTTTTTTAATTAATTATTAGTAAAGATGGTGGGAACAGTGAAGATGTTAAAAGTAGAATAGCCATGGCTCAGGGTGTTTTCTCACAATTAAAAAAAGTTTGGAGGAATAGGAAGATAAGTCTGCAAACCAAGGTTAGAATATTAGAAGCTACAGTGATGACAGTGGTCAAATATGGCTCTGAAGCATGGGCGGTCCGAAAAGCAGATGAAGGTTTGCAAGATGTTTTCCAGAGAAGTTTCTTAAGGATCGTTCGGGGTACCTGACTGACTGGCCGTATTTCAAACAATGGGCTGTACGAAAAATGTGGTTCAATACCGCTCTCTAGGGCTATAATAAAAGAAAGGTTGAGGTGGCTAGGGCACGTTGTGAGGATGAAGGATGACAGATTGCCGAAGATTGGTTTCTCGGCCAACCGTCCAGGGCTAAACGGAAAGCAGGTCGTCCTCGTCTGGGGTGGGAGGACGTCATAAAGAAAGATTTAAAGGAAATGGGAGCTCCGTGGGAGGATGTAAAAAGGGAGGCTTTGAATAGATTGGGGTGGAGGAGGAGCGTGCGTGGCTGTGTTGGCCTCAGGCAGCTTGGTGCTGCGGTGAGTTGTTAGTAGTTTAGTAGTAGTTTACTGAAAGGCAAAGTGTATCGTCGATGCAGAGCCTGTCACAAGTGCTTAAAGAAATGCTATTGTCGTCCTAGATGGATTTCACACACGCATGAGATTCCTAGGAGCTCGGGACTCGGGATTTTTGGAAATCCTAAGTCAACTATACGCACCTAACACTAGGCGTAGTATGTTACAAGGCAAAGCTGCCTCTCGTGCTATGAGATTCCATGGTCTGTTTCAGGTATGAGTTGTTCCTTGAACAAGATAACATCGACGAAACGCAGGTGTCGAAAGCAGCAGAGCTTATCCATGAAATAGTTCATAGAGTTAAAGATCGATTTTCCTCATTCAGAACTGCCCATCTTTTGTTTCAGTGTCTGAACCTACTTAGAACCCTGAGAAAGAACCCGAGAACTGAAGGAAGTGGCAACCTTGAGCTTTATCTACAGTCGTTGTTAGAAATGCTTTCTTTCTTTTCTGCTTCCGGTCACAATCTTTACACGAAGTCTACTTGGATGTTCCTGCAGTCGATTGAGGACACACAACCCAGAGCACTACAGAACATTACAGGAATACCTGTCCATCCTGAGACTAGAAGGCACTTTCTCCTGATTTGGCGATCGAGCAGACGCCACTAAGAAGTAGGAAAATGAGTGGCGGTCTGACGAGATGTAGAGGCATGGCCGAATTGCAGCAGCCAGTTTGGACATTGACTATGCCTACTTTGGTTCTCGTTAACGAATGCATGCTGAACCTGACTGGCCTTAAGGAGTTGACTTTTGAAAATCACACAGAAGCAATATCTTCGAGGAAAGCCAGAGATCTGGCGCACATTGACAAGATAATTCGATACATTGAGCCCATAGAACCATTCAAACAGGATTCATAGCTATTGAATGTGGGTACTGGTGTACGTGCTTCATCATTTGTAAACGTAGACGATGCCAGGTCTCTGGGAGAAACGATTCTAAAGGACATTGAAGCAAAAGACATTGACAAATATGTTTTCCAAAAAAACGAGAAAGCTGTAACTATGGCAGAGAAGTTATCCGTAATAGTTATGCGAGAGAGAAATGGTTGATCCAGCTCTAATCTTCCAAGGTCTAGTCGAGGTGGCTAGCAACAGTGGTTGTGACTTGACCGAGGTTCTGTCCTCGCTCAAGCTCCGCAATTTTCCACCATTGTTCTTTAGTTCGTTCGAGGTGATGAGGAAAGCCAACAAAGCATCTCTAAAAAATGCCCTGATGAAAATTGAAGGGCTCAATGGCCTAGTGACATTGCCAACCTGTCAGAGATTTTTAGACGGTGGCCGGCTAGTCCACAAAATCAGGTGGACTGCCAGATCCACATACTCTGAGGTGGGAGGATTTTTTGTAGATTATGTCACAATACATTTCGGCCAGGCGGTGGTAGTTCTTAACCATTCCACTGATACAACAGTAACGAAAAATGGCACACAGCTGAAATCTACTCGTTTGCCACACAATGTCTGTCTGAGATACAACATCAAGACTTCACGGCGTAGGGAAACCAGGAGTGGTTCCTTTGTCACTTAAAGATGGGATTTTTAAGGATGCTTGCAAGATATTCATGACACCGTGATCCAACCACCAGGAGATCGCCGAAGCTGGAGAGAAGGCTTTGCTCCGCATATATAAAGGCAATAGTAATGAGAAGATCCTGAATGTTAAGATGTGAGCATTTACAATGCGGATTGCAAGTGCAAATGCTTTCGCTCAGGCAGACGGCTTCCGCCGACTTTGGTTGCCATAAAGTACCACTTTTACAGGTGTTATTTGCAAATACTGAAGTGACAAGAAACGTCCAATTCACTAAAGCCTGAAGATTTGGGTTGGCACCTCTCTCCGTCACGGAATATGTATCTTACCATTATAACAGATGCTTCACCAGCACCGGAAAATTTTCTGAAGATGGAACAGTGCCAGTGCACCAACAGGTGCGAGTCTCAGATGCAGCTGCCGTCGGAACGGTTTGCCCAGCAGCTTTTCCTGCGGGAGTGTAAAGGGGCGTTATGTGCTAATTATTCCGTATATGAGGGGGGCTGCCCTCCTCAATACTTCGCTCTTTACAATAAAGTTTTTCGGTACTTTAAAAAGCTTATTATTTTAATTAAGCAGTACTTGTGTTTCAGAAGACATTCTTAAAGGATTCTGACAAAAAGTCTAACTTTAGTGTAAAGAGCGAGGTGTTGAGGAGGGGAATTCCCTTCATATAAGTAATAATTTCTGTTTATTTTAAGTTTTACCGTTCCTCATTAACTTCAGTTGAGAAACCTTATTGTTTTTGTTTGACTAGCAAAAAATGGCCTCCTTTTTTTGCGTTATAAATCAATAAATCCATTAGTTCAGTTTAGGTGACAGATAAAAGGTAAAATCTCGTCGGAGGCAATCCTCTAACAATTTCGGTTCGTTTTAAGTTTTAACGTTCCTCCTTACTTTCAGTTGAGAAACCTCACTGTTTTTATTTAACTAAAAAAAATTAGACTCCTTTTTTATTTTTGTTTTAAGTTTTAATATTGCTCCTTACTTTTAGTTGAAATAACTTGTTGTTTTTAATTTAATTTCTTGTCATTTTTAAAAAAAATACCGGGAAATCTGCCTCCTCCTCCAAACGAAAATTTCACCTCACAAAAATTCCTCAGTGGAAGCTCCTCCCACGTAAATCCCCCCTCCGCAGAAAATTCACCCCGGACAATTCCATCGTCACTAAAATTCCCTGCGGGTAGTTTCAACTGGAAAATTCTAGTATTGTTTTTTCTTTTAACTTTCAGATGATTTTTCAAATCATGGCAAGAATTCCCCTCCACCGTCAAAATGTTTCCCAAAATCCTCCACTAATGTAAAGTTTCTCTCGCGGAAAATTTCTCGATGGAGAAATTCTCCCGGGGAAATTCCTCCCCAGCGGAAAAATCCCCCAGACAGTTCTAACCCTGTTGAAAATTTTCCCAGGACAATTCCTCGGAACGTCTCCGCATGTAAATTGAGTCGCCAAAAGAGAGAGTAAGACAAATAGAAAGAATTATGTATATATGAATACTGGTGAATTTCTAATGTGTAAAGTCTTTTGTTGAAAGTTCTCCCCCAGGAACTTCCCTCCGTATGGAACATTTTCCCTGCGAAAATTCCCCCCCCCCACCTTCCAAAAAAAATATCTGTATACTTCCCAGTAACAAATACTATATGCAAACATTGGGCACATTTCATAACTTACAGTTCTTTCCCTAGGGGTTGTGGGGGCCCATATCATCCCAAGAAATATTGTTATTGGACATTTCAGCTATGCTTAACAAAATGGATGTCTGAACATTTTGATCGGATGATGTTAAGAGAAAAGGTATAGTTTACTATACCTTTTCTAAAGTTTACTAAATGTAAAGTTTTCATAGTAAAGGTTACTATGTTAAGAAATTTACAAGGGGCATACGCATAGCACCCTCCATACTGCAGGCAACGCTAGAACGTTGCCTCTGACAAGGTTTTACTTTTTATCTGTCACCTAAACTGAACTAGTGGAGTTACGTGGGAGTTACGTGGAAGGATCTTTCCATGGAGGAAGTTTTCATGGGGGAAGAGACAATGCTATAAAGGGGGCGCCGGATTTCCCAGTATTATTAAAAAAACGATCAGAAATTACAAAAAAAAACAAGTTTTTCAACTGAAAGTAAGGAGCAACATCAAAACTTGAAACGAACAGAAATTATTACGTATATGATTGAGTTACTCCCCTAGTCAATACCGTGATCTTTACGCTAAAGTTTTTTTTAGTACTTTCATAATGGGAGGTTGCACCCCCAATTTGGTGGTCACTTAAAAAGGGCGCTAGAACTTTTAAGTTCCGTTCAAATGAGCCCTCTCCCAATCTTCTAGGGCCATAGTTCGATACGATTCCCCTGGAAAAAAACAAACAAACAAATAAGCACGAATCGGTGATCTTTCTTCTGACAAAAAAAAACGAAGTTCCACATTTTTGCTGATCGGAGCTTGAAACCTGTACAGTAGGGTTCTGTGTGTGTTTTTTTTTCAGCTTTTTTTCATTTCTTATTTTTTCAAAGTCTATTTTTTTCAGCTTTTATTTGTAATACGGGTGTGATATTAGAATTGAGCAAGCAATAACATGTCATTAATAAATCTTGGCCTTTCTAATTTACAGTCGTGGCTATGGTGATGCTAGGGCATAAAACAAGCCCTATTTTGCTGTGATTTTCTTTTTATTCAGGTACAATGTACACCTGAAAGTTTACTATGTCGAGAAGTTTACAAGGGGGATACACATAGCACCCTCCATACTGCAGGCAACGCTAGAGCGTTGCCTCTGACAAGGTTTTACTTTTTATCTGTCACCTAAACTGAACTAGTAGATTTATTGATTTATGCGCATAAACAAAAGAGGTCACTTTCTGTTAATGATCAGTTTAACGTCTGGGGCCATATTAAAGTGAAAATTATTGATAAAATCAAAATTACGCCTGATTAAATTGCCAGTTCTTTAAGACATTTGTATTTTCTCGAGTTGAACGTTGTTAAAAATTCAGACACAAAGCTTGTCATTGACAAATCAGGGTTTAGGTTTAATAATTTTTTGCCTTTTGAAGAGATAAAATTTGAAATAGTAGTTTTTAGTTTTTGCAGTAGTAACAGCAATCTGGCAAAAGGTGCAAAGGCATAGTACTGGTAGGAAACTTTTGGGTGCAAATTAGTGTCGACATAAGGTTTTAAAACCCATTTTATGTCATTTTTTTAACCTTTGCAGTACAAGCGTCACCTTAAAAAAACCATGTCAGCATAAAACATAAAATGCTGAGTGCCGTCTGCTTTGATTGTTTTTTTTATTTAGGTACAATGGACAGCTAAAAGTGTACTGTGTCGGCGGTCCAAGCATTGGAAAAGACTATCGTATAACCAATTGTGATCAGTTCTTTTATATGAAACAAGGCTACATGGATCTATACATTATGGAAAACAACTTACAGCGAAAAATTACCATCAAACAAGGAGAAGTATGCTTATTTATCTCTGTATTTAATCAAATATTTCTATGTTCTATACTAAAAAGCTATAACTTTTACTTGTACTAAATAATTAAAAAAAATTGTATTTGTTCTATTTTTAATATTAACTTTCTATTTTTAATGTCAATATTTACTTTTACTAAATAATTAATATTTTTCTATATAAATATACAGAGTAATTTCCCAATCCACTCTTCCTTCATCAAGCTTAGTTATGCTTTGGTACAAACTTCGAAGAGCTGGAAACAACTGATTCATGACATAACTCAACAAGCCTATTGCAAGGTGATATCAAGGTCTGATGCTTAAAAAAAAAAAAAATCATTTTACCCTATTTTCTAGTTATTTTAGCTGATTATTTTCAAGTGGTGATGCAGCTCATCCCTTATTTTAATTTAAAAATAAATTTATGCTTAAAAAAAGCCACCCAATTTTACAAGCCTCTATACAGATCTTTTGTCTTCCCAGTTCTAGAAGTTTGGAGTCTTTATTTCTAGAGCAAGATGGTTTTTTAAGTATATTTCTATAATAATGTTGCTGTCGATAGCTTTATTCTTAGAACATGGGTGACGGTAGGAGGTGCAGGGGGCCATGCCCCCCCCTGGAAATTTGGGACTATAAAGTAATTATAAGAAAACCAAAAGAAAAAAGGCACAATATGGGAAAACCATGGAAAAATGTGTGTTACCCCATCGTTGACTGCGTGCCAATAGATTTTGACCCTATAACGAAAGTGTAAGAGCCCAACTATTGATAACACTAAATAAAATAATCAGCTATTTATGGCGATCCTAAATATTTATTTGTTTATTGGTAATTAGTGCAGTTATTAGCACACAAGAAAGTTCGTATAATTAAAGAAAACAGAAGGAAAACAACTTAATAAGGGGCAATTTCGGTAAAAAATTGCCGTCAACTTTTGCTTGCATTACCAGGTTACCCATGATCTGATATATGAAGCCACTATAATCGGAAATGTTTTCCCTGCACAAAATGCTGGGAATGTCTGTATTTTCTCCCTCAACGGATACGTTTTTTGTGTTTTATTATCATTTATCTACTTTTCCAGGAGTGACTGTATTTATCTAGTTTTCGCTTTGAAAAAGATTTAATTTTTTACAGTTATGAAGTATAGAGGTGTCAAGTATATTGTTTTTTGGTATCTAAAATTAAATTAAAAATATCGAATTAAAAATTTTTATTTGATTTTCTTGATCTTAGTTTTAATATTTTACTTTGAACAAACTACTTTGATTATGCGTTACTTTTTAAACACAATTGAGTCTAAAGGTGTTAAACATTTTGGTGTTTAATAACCAAGTTCAAAACTGCCGATATTGTTAAAAAATATCCGTCCAACGCTTCGGCATTGCTCAACAGAACCGAATGCTGGGAGTTTATATCTTAATTTTTGTAAGTAGGCTATTGTTTTGTGTAATTCTTTAATTAATTACTTTTTCAATTTTTATATACTTTTACTTAAATTGACATACTTTTTTCATTGCCTTTAGAAAAATGGTTGTAAGCTTCATTAAATAAAAAAAAGCTTTTCCGACTGAAAGTAAGGAGCAACGTTAAAAATTAAAACGAACAGAAATTATTACTTATAGGAGGGGGGTTGCCCCCCTCCTCAACACCTCGCTCTTCACGTTACAGTTTTTTGACACTTTAAAAAAAGTTACTTATTGTTCTAATTAAACGACCCTTGTGTTTCAGGAGTTGTTTTTAAAGAATTAGCACAAAATTTAAACTTTAGCGTAAAGAACGAGGGGTTAAGGAACCCCCCTCATATATGTAATAATTTCTGTTCGTTTTAACTTTTAATGCTGTACCTTACTTTCAGCTGAAAAACTTGTTTATTTATTTAATTTCCGATCTTTTTTTCAAACGCCAGGATACCTGGCTCCACCTCAACGGAAAATCCCCCTAAATACAGAAATATCCTCTGGGCAATTCAATCCTGGCGAAAATTTACCCCGGACAATTATCTTTAACATCTCCACGCCTAAAATTGAATCGGTAAAGAAAAAGCAAGACATATAAAGAAATTTCGTATAGGAATTCTGGCAAATTCACCAAGTGCTAAATTTCCCCTGAAAAGTTTACCCCCTGGAAACATCCCTCTTCATGGAAAATTCTCTCCGTGTAAAATCCTCTCAGCAGAAAATTCTTCCTCGCCTCCCCACCCGAAAAATGTATGTATATTCCCAATAACAAATAAAACAATGCGTAAATTTTATAACTTAGAAACCTTTCCCCAGGGGCTGTAGGGGGTCATTTTATCTCTAAAGACATTTGGGCCTTTCAACTATGCTGAAGAAATAGCTATCTCAAAATTTTGATCGGACGATTTTGAGATAAAGGTGGAGTGGGAGGGGGCCTAGTTATCCTCCAATTATTTTGGTCACTTAAAAAGGGCACTAGAACCTTTCCTTTCCAATAGAATAAGCCCTCTCTCGACGGTCTAGGCCCACTGGGTCGATACGACCATCTCTGGGAAAAACGAAACAAACAAGCAAACAAATAAAAACGTATCCGTGATCTTTCTTCTGGCAAAAATTACGAAATTCCACCTTTTTGTTGAAAGGAGCTTAAAACCTCTACAGTAGGATTCTTTGACACGCTGAATCTGATGGTGTAATTTTCATTAAAATTATATGACTTCGAGGAGGTCTCCTCCCCTTTTCTTAGGAAATCAGACAAATTTTCACAGATTCCTAGCTTTGGATGGGTAAAACTAAACTGAAGATTATATATTTGGAATCAGCATACAAAGCCCATTATTTTGATATATCAATTGGTATCAAAATTCAGTTTTTTAAAGTTTCGGTTACTATTGAGTCGGTCACTCCGTACCACCCTCCGTACTTACAGTTTATTACCACGAACTGTTTGATTACCCTTCGAAATCCGAACAGAGACATTGAACTATTGATCGTTTTTCTGCGTTACCAAAAGTACTGCATTCATAGAACTTTACAGTTTCAAGCAATGAAATTAAACAAATAGAAAAGGGTTTTCAACTAAAGTAAGGAGCAAGTTTAAAACTTAAAACAAATATAAATTACTCTGTATATAAGGGGGACTGCCCCCTTCTCAACACCTTACTCATTCAACAAAAGTATTTTTAGTGCTTTGAAAAATCATATCTTTCCAATTGCAAATTTTCTGAAAAATTTGGAAAAAAACTGAACTTCACAGCAAAAGTAAGGAGCTAAGGAGAAGACAGCCTCCTTCATATGAAGAATAACCTTTTCAATAGGTTTCAAATCTGTCCCTCGCTTTCAGTTGAAAATGTATTTTTTATTATTTCGGAATGTAACATTTTAGCTGTATAGAGAAACAATTTAATTAATTCCTACTCCCCCTACCTCTTTCAACATTTATCCGAAGCCTCGTAAAGAGTAGGCAGTTTGTCCATTAAAATGTACTTTTTTAGGAATCTACCCTACCTTTACCTAAACAATGACTCAACCCCCCCCCCCCCCCTCATTATAGCTGATACGCAATTACAGATCGCCAAACATAGCCTAATTTTATTACAAATAAAGTGAATCAACTTGGTTGAATCCAGTGCTGCCACCATTTGGCATTACTTCTTTTACAACTGGAAAGCCTAAAATATAGTTATTCATACTTTTAAATTAATTAGCTTTTCAGAATTTTAAATCGATTGAAAACTCATCCTCTTCGGGGTAAAGTCGTAAGCTCTCTCCCAATTATCTTCGATCTTCAGTTTGATACAATCACCCTTGGGAAACAACAGAACAAATAAACATGCATCGACGATGTTTCTTCTGAAAAAAAAGTGAAATTCCACCTTTGGAAGATTGGAGCTTGAAACCTCTAGGATAGGGTTCTCTGATATGATGCATCTACTAAAGAGATTTTCAATAAGATCGCTTGCTTTTTTTGGGGGGGGGGGGGGGTGTATTTTTTGTTTATTTTGCATACAATTTAATAGCTCTTTTTATTTGAGGGTTTTTCCTCAAAATATTTAAATATAAAATTATTCCTACGAAAAAAAATCCTTAAATATATTCCCTGTCACCCAACCACCACTGATATTTTGGCGTTTGCCCCCCCCCTGGAAAATTCTCTACCGGCACTCTTGCCTTAGAATGTTTTTTATTTTGAAGTAGTTACCTAAATTGGATTCTGGTACTTATGGCAAGAAAAGAGATTGAAGCACCCAATTCAACCCAAATATAAGTAAGTTTGTTTATTCAAGGACCAAGCTCCTATCTGTAAAAATGTGGAATTTTGAACTTTTTGCCAGAAGAAAGATCAAGGATGCATGTTTATTTGTTGTTTTTTTTTTGTTCCCAGGGGTGATCGTATCGACCCAGTGGTCATAGAATATCATGAGAGGGCTAATTCGAACCGAAATTAAAAGTTCTAGTGCCTTTTTTAAGTGACCCAAAAAAAATTAGAGGGCAGCTAGGCCCCCTCCCACTCTCATTTTTCCCAAAGTCACTTGATCAAAATTTTGAGATAGCCATTTTGTTCAGCATAGTCAAAAAATCTAAAAACTATATCTCTAAGGATGACTTTATCACCCACAGTCCCCAGGGGAAGGGCTGCAAGTTTCGAACTTTGCCCATGTAGTTTCGAAGTTTCGAACTTGTAGTATAGGTTATTGCGAAGTATACATATATTTTGAGGGGGGATTTTTCTGGTGGTGGGGGGCTGGGGGAGGGGTTTAGATGGGAGGATCTTTCCATGGAGGAATTTTTCATGGGAGAAGGGAATTATCCATGAAGGGGGTGCCGGATCTCTCAGCATTATTTAAAAACGATCAGAAATAAAATTTAAAAAAACAAGTTTTTTCAACTGAAAGTAAGGAGCAACATTAAACTTATAACTTACAGAAATTATTACGTATATAGGGGGCTCGCCCTGTCGTCAATACCTCGATCTTTACGCTAAAGTTTTTCTAAGTACTTTCAAAAGAGCTATTTATTGTAATTTAACGGCCTTTGTGATTAAAGATTTATTCTTAAAGCATTGGAACAAAGTTTGAACTTAGCGTAAAGAGCGAGGTATTGACTTGGGG
Source organism: Artemia sinica (assembly GCA_027921565.1). Lineage (NCBI taxonomy): Eukaryota > Metazoa > Arthropoda > Branchiopoda > Anostraca > Artemiidae > Artemia > Artemia sinica. The sequence continues at coordinate 25,246,993 of CM051263.1, read as the reverse complement.
GCAAACCCCTTAATATACGTAAAATGTGATTAGAATAAGGTTGGCATGTATCACAGTTTATATAATTATCCAGTAAGCTTATCGCAGATCATTTCTGGTCTTCGTTCTCGGTGCGAACAAAAAGCTCCTCCCACTTCTTCGTGCAGTTATGGATCAGTGTGTTTGCGTCAATCAATGAGAAATGGTTAGAAAGTGCATCATTTGTAATAGCGGGTTTCCACTTGTTTCCTATTGTTTCGCGTCTGACTTGTCTACCCGTGAAAAGATCTGATGCCGTTTATGTTTCTACGTTCTCTGGAGCACTCGCACCCCGGTCCGGGTTTTTATAATGGGTGAGATAGGGAATGATCATACTGGATAATTATATAAACTGTGGTATGTATAGAAGGCCGATTAGAGTGTTTGCGAGGTCTGCTTTCTCTACTCGTCATATTCTTCCGGTGCTGTGGTCTCAGACGTCATCTTTTATTAACGATACTGCTGAAAGATCTGGTTTCCGTGAGCAGTTGAGGCACCATTGCCTGCAGGTTTATGAATTCTAATAATTTTTTTTCTCAAGTAGTTCTATATGTTTCATATGTATTATATGTTTTTTTTTTGTGAAACGGGAACCCAAATGTACTGATGTAAGTGGTTGTAAGTTTTTTTTTGGAGTTGCAACACAAGCCCAGGTTACCGGGCTTCATGCTTTTTTGTTTATTTTTTTTTGTGAATAAATTATATCTCCATTGAAAAATAGAAATATACGAATATAGAAGTTCGTTACGTAAGTTAATTCGTAAATTACGTCAGAACAAAATTTCGAGAAAGCCATTTAGCCAAAAAACAAGTAATTTTTTTTGTTCCCAGGGGTGATCGTATCGACCCAGTGGTCATAGAATATCATGAGAGGGCTAATTCGAACCGAAATTAAAAGTTCTAGTGCCTTTTTTAAGTGACCCAAAAAAAATTAGAGGGCAGCTAGGCCCCCTCCCACTCTCATTTTTCCCAAAGTCACTTGATCAAAATTTTGAGATAGCCATTTTGTTCAGCATAGTCAAAAAATCTAAAAACTATATCTCTAAGGATGACTTTATCACCCACAGTCCCCAGGGGAAGGGCTGCAAGTTTCGAACTTTGCCCATGTAGTTTCGAAGTTTCGAACTTGTAGTATAGGTTATTGCGAAGTATACATATATTTGAGGGGGGATTTTTCTGGTGGTGGGGGGCTGGGGGAGGGGTTTAGATGGGAGGATCTTTCCATGGAGGAATTTTTCATGGGAGAAGGGAATTATCCATGAAGGGGGTGCCGGATCTCTCAGCATTATTTAAAAACGATCAGAAATAAAATTTAAAAAAACAAGTTTTTTCAACTGAAAGTAAGGAGCAACATTAAACTTATAACTTACAGAAATTATTACGTATATAGGGGGCTCGCCCTGTCGTCAATACCTCGATCTTTACGCTAAAGTTTTTCTAAGTACTTTCAAAAGAGCTATTTATTGTAATTTAACGGCCTTTGTGATTAAAGATTTATTCTTAAAGCATTGGAACAAAGTTTGAACTTAGCGTAAAGAGCGAGGTATTGACTTGGGGGCAAACCCCTTAATATACGTAAAATGTGATTAGAATAAGGTTGGCATGTATCACAGTTTATATAATTATCCAGTAAGCTTATCGCAGATCATTTCTGGTCTTCGTTCTCGGTGCGAACAAAAAGCTCCTCCCACTTCTTCGTGCAGTTATGGATCAGTGTGTTTGCGTCAATCAATGAGAAATGGTTAGAAAGTGCATCATTTGTAATAGCGGGTTTCCACTTGTTTCCTATTGTTTCGCGTCTGACTTGTCTACCCGTGAAAAGATCTGATGCCGTTTATGTTTCTACGTTCTCTGGAGCACTCGCACCCCGGTCCGGGTTTTTATAATGGGTGAGATAGGGAATGATCATACTGGATAATTATATAAACTGTGGTATGTATAGAAGGCCGATTAGAGTGTTTGCGAGGTCTGCTTTCTCTACTCGTCATATTCTTCCGGTGCTGTGGTCTCAGACGTCATCTTTTATTAACGATACTGCTGAAAGATCTGGTTTCCGTGAGCAGTTGAGGCACCATTGCCTGCAGGTTTATGAATTCTAATAATTTTTTTTCTCAAGTAGTTCTATATGTTTCATATGTATTATATGTTTTTTTTTTGTGAAACGGGAACCCAAATGTACTGATGTAAGTGGTTGTAAGTTTTTTTTTGGAGTTGCAACACAAGCCCAGGTTACCGGGCTTCATGCTTTTTTGTTTATTTTTTTTTTGTGAATAAATTATATCTCCATTGAAAAATAGAAATATACGAATATAGAAGTTCGTTACGTAAGTTAATTCGTAAATTACGTCAGAACAAAATTTCGAGAAAGCCATTTAGCCAAAAAACAAGTAAAATTAATATAAAATTTTGTTTTAATTATTCACGTACGGTGAGTTAAAATAAAAGCTGCATTAACTCGAAAACTTTCAGAAATTAAATAAAAAAAACATGTTTCTTAAACTGAAAGTAAGGAGCGACATTAAAACTTAAAACGAACAGAAATTATTCCGTATATGAAAGGGGCTGTCCCCTCCTCAACGCCTCAATGGAGCTTTCGGAAAATAGGAAGATCCTTTTTTGTTATTATTATTGATTATAAACTAATCAGAATGGCTTGGTATGCAGAACATAGGCTAGTTGATCCGAGCTTGAGTTTTCTCTCTCATCATTTTCCCATTCTCTCTGCGCTCAGGAAAACTTGAAAATTTGGGCCTGAAATGCACATTTCAGGGTACCACCCCTCTTTCTGCCACAAAAAACAATTTGAGCGACTCCATTAACAAGTCCATTGTTCTCACAAATATTGCTGATGCTGCTATTTTTCACCACACGACGACTTAGGGACGAACGAGCCACAAACTTAGTTGTTCATGGACTAAATTGAACAAAATTGAATTACCAAACTGATTGTTGTTGTTGATTTTGTTTCAGGTGTTCCTTTTGCCGGCAAGAGTCCCCATGTCTCCAAAACGATATTCAAATTCAATCGGTCTTCGCGCTGAAAGAAGTCGAGTCGGACAGGAAATGGACTGTATCAGGTAATTTTTGGATGTACCTTCATTCTTGTAGATTCAAGACGAATAGAGTATTGTAATCTTCGAAAGCATCAAACCACCACTAAACTTGAGAGCCATGGTTAATTATAGCAAAGTCAAGACAGACAGTCTCTGTGAGAGGCAAAGCTGGCATAACTTGTTTCAGTATTTCATAAAAATGATTCAATTCACTTGTTGATATATGGTCTGTCATCCATCCTTGGGCTGAACTAGACCCTGAATCTTTTGAACGGAATGCTTATGCTTTTGCAAGGAACCATTTGGCTGATATAGCTTAATGTAGCTGTCGGATTTCATCGCCGATTATCAACGGTAGATTGGTACGATAAAGAGGATCGGTGTGATCTTTGAAGCACACTTGTCACCCAAAATTTGGAAGCCTTCCTGAAAGAAGGTCCAGACGGGACTGTGGAGCCATATGAATGGGTCAAAACTCATATATCATCTAAGAGGATAAAAATATCAATATATATATATATATATATATATATATATATATATATATATATATATATATATATATATATATATATATATATATATATATATATATATATATATATATATATATATATATAATATATATATATATATATATATATATATATATATATATATATATATATATATATATATATATATATATATATATATATATATATATATATATGTATATATATATATAAATTTATACCCTAGCCAATACTCTGACCCACTGCCTTTCCACTTATTTTCTAAATGATATAAAAAAAAAAAACAAAAAAAAAGATACAACCTTTCACTGCGTATTAAACACTGAAATTTTCTTCTACATATACTAGTAAATGTCAAAATAGTTCGGCTTCGTACACAGAAGCCTTTATCTTTGAGGAAAAACTAGAATGGGGAAAAAATATATTAAGCAGTCAATACACATTAGAAAATAATACAAAGAGATAAGAAAGAAACACGAAAGTTATGCAAAAAATAATAAAAGTGAAAGGAACTCGCATCTGATAAACTACAGATGTCGTTTTAAAAAAAAATCCGACATAATCACCCAAACACAATATCAGTGATGAAAAACTGCTGTTTAATATTGTGTTGGTCTATGTGGTAACTTCTAATATGAGACCTAACAAAATGGAACAATCTTTTTATTCAACAATTTTACGCATAACATAGGTTAAATTAATTCAAGTTGGAACTGGTGAAAAGTCTTCAATTCTATTAGGTTTGGAAAATTGAAAAAGTTTTTTCATTTGCTAATTCGGCAAAAGAACGTGATTTCTTAAGTCAGGATTTATATTCCCAAATTTGTTTCATTTTTACCTTTATATGCTAAGTTAAAGATTTTTTTTAGGTTTAATGTCAAACGCATCCTTGTATTCCTCATTGTTAAATATATATGAGGCTCTAGCTTGTTTGTCAGTTAAACTGTTATGATCAGAATTTAATCTGCATTCTCCTTCATGTTTATTTATGCTAATCACCTTATGAATAACTTGGAAAAATTCTAGACAAGCTACTTTTCATTATCTTGGAAAGGGGTTAGGTTATGAAAATGAAACTTTGAGGGATGGATATACAGACTAAAGGTATGTCCTGGGAAGGTATTTTCAAGCACCTACCTCCACTGCTTCTCCCTTTAGAGGGTACTGACCTTTGATGACCTTAAAAAATCTTTGTGTTATAAGAGTGAAACCTTGCAAAATAGATCTTCTGCTTAAATGAAGAGCAAGAAAATTGTTTTCAGCTTCACAACTTTACTCAATCCCAATTTATAAGGTTTTACAGATGTGCAAATACATTTCATAAAATTAGAAAAAAAAACACATTCAAGACTAAAACCAGAGAAAAAGAACCTGAAAACTGAAAATTAAGGTAAAATGTTGTTTTGTCAAAATTACAATGTCAAGTGTTGACCTATCAAATAGGCAAATTTCTAAGACTTAGAATTCAGAATAGGGTTAACATAGAAGCTTGACAATACCTTCCCAGAGTATGTTTTTGGCCCTGGATTCATTATTGAATGTTTCATTTTACTAACCTAACGCCTTTCCAAGATATCGAAAAGTAGCTTGTCTAGAATTTTACCATTTTTTTTTATTTCAATGATCTCGCTATAACAGTTCAACACAATTCCAAACTACATCCAAAATTCTGGGAGGCACCGATGGTTCTCTAGAGACGGATTTCTTTATTTCAGTGCTTAGGCTATAGTGCTTACTGCTCTGACGAATGTTGAGTTTGCCAGTAAAATGTGAGTTGAAAATTAGTTCTTTGAGCAACTATTGCTAAAAAAAATTTTTTTTACTGTTGATTAATGCAGTCTGAGATTACATTTAAAATCAGTTCTGGACAAACCTCTTTTAGACAATCCACATGTTCACAAGGTCGCCCCCATATTTTGCTGTAACCGTAACTACGATGTCGTTTTTTTCGGTTCTTGCTGTATGACAGAGATTAAAAAAAAAACAATACGTAAGAAATTAGGAGAAGATTGAATACTTTCGGCAGCTACTGCAAGCCGATGCTGAGTTAAAAATTTCTTAATGCCGCCGGTGATTTTGTATTTAATCCAAATTAGGCCAAAATGGGACTTATCATGTATCAGATACTATAGGCTGTACAGCTATATACGATGTTTAGACATTCCCTGGAATTATGTAACCTTCTCTGTTGATGTTAACAGTTGAAACGGTTAGAAAAAATTATTCGAGTTGTGGTTACTACGTGGCTTGAAGGATTACTGACAGTCCCAAAATTGAGAGCAGAACTCTCTAGGAGTCGCAAAAAAAACATTGTTATATCATTCTTGTTATGAGAAACTAATGTGACTTGCAAAAACACTACTTAGAGGAAATTTAAGCAAAATATTTGATAGAAGAGGGACCATTAATAAGTTTTGAATTCCACAATCGTCTTAGCGTAAGCATAGACACAGAAAAGAGTGGCGCGTCTCGCGCGTGTTTTTTTTTCAGCTTCCTATTGCCTCCAAACCCCATCCCCCAAAAAGGGACGGGGAAAGGAAAGGGGCTGTTGGGAACATCTTCGGGCGTCACGTTTTAATAAAATACTTCTCTATCTCTTATTCTTTACTTTATGGAAGAGTTTTTCTCAGTATTGTCAGTGTCTCCACCATTTTCTCCCATTCCGACAATCCCTCCCATTAGCTTCAGGCCGACATGGGCAGGTAATATTTGCCGGTCAAAGGAGAGGGGAGAGCCATCAGCGGCAAATAGCATCTGCTCTTTAGAACCGGTATTAGCAAGAGAACTTTGCTCTGCTACCTCGGATTGCTCCCCATGGAATCTTTTCTCGCACACCATTCGGCACTTCATATATCTAGGGAAATTTAACCCCCCCCCTCCAGTCAGGATTTTGACAGCCGTTATTGGCTTCAAAGCATACAACCACGGCAGCATGTTCGGAAACAAACCCTACCTCATGGTTAGACACTGTACAAGACGGCCTGTAGACAGGGGCGTCAATTCACAAAATGTACAGAGGACAAAATGTATTTTTTAAAATCTGGGCGGGTATTTTCTTTTTCAATGAAAATATCAAAAAAGTAAGTTGTTTTTCTAAATCTATAGAGGGGGCTCTTTCTGCTCTTTCCAAGTGACTCTCCTGCCAGTGGCTGAACGATGACTGTAAAGGCTCCTCTTTGATCCTACTCCTCTCAGGGGCACCATGAGAAGGCTGTAACTGCTAGAGGTTAGTAAGGAATTTTTTTTTAGCATGTTCCACAAAACTTTACTCAATAATTAATACTTTTAACACGCCTTTTCTTCTATGGGAACACGTAAAGAGTATCCTACACAAAAAAAGATAAAAGTCAGTAGTATGATTACTATTACGGGTATCAACTTACAGCAGCACCAAGCTGCCGAAGGCCAAATCAGCTGTGCACGCGTCTCCTCTACCTCAATTTTTTCAAAGCTTCTCTTTTCACCCCACCCCCCAATAAATTTTCAATATCCCTTAAGTCCTATATTATGGCCTCTTACAATCCCATTATGATGGGGTGGGATCTATCACGCAAAATGCATAAAACGTGGCCATACCATCTTAACCTTTCTTTCATTTTAATCTTTGAAGGTGGGATCGAGCCATGCTTTTTGTATAGTCTATTTTTGACAAACGATCAATCAAGCGAGTTCCTAAAACTATCTTTAGACAATTTTTAGACAAAAAAAAAAAAAAATCAGCAATCACTGGTAAAATTAAATAAAATATTTACTGCAGCAAGTGGAAAATAGTAAAATTTTTGTGTCTTATTAAAAAGTTTGTGTTTTTTTGTAAAAAAAAAATATGTAATAAATTGTGAATATTTAATTTTGACGTTGTGCCGTCCTTCTTGAGTGGTTAGTGCACTGGACTTCAAGTTCTGAGAACTGGGGTTCGAGTCCTGGTGTCACTGGTTATTTGATTTGGATCGGGAGTCAATGTTGTGATTCTGTAAGCTCAGCCATAATCCACCCAGTTTCATATGAATAGGCCTACCTGGAGAAATCTCGGGAAAAACAGGCAAAGCGTCGGGTGATTTGCCCCCAACCACACATTGCACTCCCGGCTGAAGGCAGTGAATCCGGAAATCGGTGCCTGCGCAACGCAGAAAGTAACTTTTCTACTCGCTGTCTTTGAATAAAAGCTGATTTTTGTAGCAACCTCTTATTGCACGTTTCAACTACTAAGTAAGAAGAATTCAAAAGATTTTCTAAGAACAAAAGTAGGCGACTTCAAATGCGGCAATAGTTTCCTGGTATTGATTAATTTTAGATATACTTTGAAAAAAAAAACAGACACGTTAATTTCCTTCAAATATGCTTTTGAATCTTTAACTTTGATTTATTTTTGAAAAAAAAGTTTTTCTGATGAAAGTAAAGAGTAAAGTTGAAACTTAGAACGAACAAAATTTATTGCCTTACAGTTTATGCAACATATTTCTGAAAAAGACTGTTTCAAGTAAACTATCTCGTTATGTTTTCCTGGATTTGCAGAATTCTGAAAATCTAGCGCTTTACTGAAAACCCAAAACCAACGCAGGAAAACAGGATTAGAACCAGGAAAATCTTAAAGTAGCCTGCAGAAAATAAAAGACTAATTTATAAAGCTCTCAATACTCTTTGACCAGTCATGAAATCAATAAATTTTACTAGAAAATCTTAATTAAAAAAAAAAAAAAAAAATCAAGACAAGACTAGATTGTTTATTGACAAAATACATCATAAATAATTTTCTAAACTGGTCGACGGGGAGCAGGGCTCGATATGTCAGACATAAACATAGATAAGAAAATACCAAAATAACAAATAAATGAAATCAATAAAGATATAAAAACATACAAGGTAGTAGATAACAGAGGAGGCCACTCCAGCACGAGAACACCACAGCAAAATTCATACAAATATATATTATTCATCAATCCCAACATCCAGACAAAGAACTATTTTTGAAATCTTTTTTTTCAAAGAAAATCGGCTTCTGAGACTTGGGAACATTTCTACTAAATTAAGTTTATTTACAGTATGAGGAATCAGGTATCTGATTGAAAATCTAGCTCTTTCTGATTTAATTGGGGGAAGGATACTTCTTGGAGCGGACGTGGTGGGGAGGAGAAGTGGGAGTCTCAATTATACCCAAACCATGGCAATATTTTGTTGAACATTGGATATCATAATACCACATTGCTGTCTACAGGTCTTTCAGTTTTTTGAAATTAAGTGTATTGAGAAAAACATATAAAATTTGGGTTTCCGAGAGATTTTGAATCCTCGCTGGGCGATGAACAAAAGTACCCAGAATTCTAATTGCCTTATTTTGAATTATCCGAAGAGGTTGCAGATGGACCATAAATGTGTTGAGATAGATTACAGGGCAATAATTCAGATATGATTCAATTTGAGAATGGTATAAAATCTTAAGGATGGAAAAACGAAACACATGTTTCAGTCTATGAAGACAACCTAAGTTATGGGCAAGTTTCAATCTCAAATAATCAGAATGTTTACGGAAAGATAAAAGCTCATCGAGAATAATGCCAAGGTAACGAAATGAATTTACTCTTTTTGTCCTACTTTAGTTTACAATTAACTCTTCTATGGTAATTTTATTTACTGCCCTCTGTGACCGCCCAAAAATCATGAATTCAGTTTTGGAAAAGTTCAGAGCTAGGTAATTACATGCAAACCATTTATTCAAAGATTTCATAGCTGTCACCATTTTCTCAACCGTCAACCAACAAGGATGGGGTTTTAGCTTTTACTGTCACCACCGTATCATATGCAAAAATTACTGCTAAGCTACTATCTTGGGGTAAACAACTTCGAAGGTTATTAATATAAATCAAAAATAGTAATGGCCTTAATAATGATCCCTGGGGGAATCCAATAGCATCAGTAACAATAGGGCTTGACATGTACCCATTTATTTCTGCCTGAATTTTTTGATCATGCAGGTAAATTTTTATTAGATCTAGGCCTTTACCTCTAATACCTATGTTATTAATTTGATCCAGCAAAATTTCATGGTTTAGCGCATCAAATGCCTTTTTTATATCACAGCAAAGATTAGACACATGATTATCATCATTTAGTGAATCATTAATCTCTAAAATTAGCGCAGCAATAGCTTGTTCAGTAAAATGACCCGACCTGAATTCAAACTGATTTTTAGAAAATAAATTCGTTTTATCAAAATACGAAACAATTCTTTTTTGAATAATTTTTTCTAGAACCTTAGATATTGAGGAAAGAATAGCTATTGGGCGATAGTTGCCTATGTCTGTCTTATCACCTTTCTTATGAATTGGAATAACTCGTGCAGATTTCCATACTTCTGGAAAGATCCCTGATGATATAGATGGATTACATAGTGCCCTTTCTAATAGTCGAAAGTGATTGGAAGGCTACTAAAACCCCTTCCACGCCCACGATTTTCCCGAACGCATCCAATAAAAATTTTGAAGTACCCATTTTGTTAAGCGTAGTTGATTTTTCAGATAGAAATTATGTTTATGAGTAGGACACTCCCCCACAGCCCTCAAGGCAAGGGTTGTAAGTTATGCCCTGGGGGCATATAAGATTTTTATAGAAAGTGTTGTCGCAAAAACTTCAAAAAAACCTCATTCGATTGGAAATTCAAAGGGCTAGTGCCCTTTATAATAGTCGAAAGTGATTGGAGGGCAACTAATCCCCCTCTCACACTCACCTTTTCCCTAAACACATCCAATCAAAATTTCGAAATATCCATTTTGTTCACATAGTTTGAAAGTTCTGGAAACTAGGTCTTTGAGGATGACAGCCCCCCCCCCCCTCACAGCTCTCAGGGCAAGGGTTGTAAGTTATGCCCTTGGGGCATATAAAGCTTTTATAGAAATTGTTGTCGTAGAAACTTCAAAAAGGACTCATTCGATTGGAAATTGAAATGGCTAGTACCCTTTTTAATAATCGAAAGTGATTGGAGGGCAACTAACGCCCCTTCCACGCCAACCATTTCCCCAAACACATCCAGTCAAAATTTTGAGATAGCTATTTTGTTCAACGCAGTAGAACTGTCCGGAAATTATATTTTTGAGCTGGGCAGTCTCCCCAAAGTCTTCAGGGCAAGGGTTGTAAGCTATGCCCTGGGGGCATATAAGGTTTTATAGAAAGCGTTGTCGTAAAAGCTTGAAAAAGGGCTCATTCAATGGGAAATTCAAAGGGCCAGTGCCCTTTTTAATAGTTGAAAGTAATTGGAAAGAAACTAACCCTCCTCTCACGCCCACCATTCTCCCAAACATTTTGGGGGACTTCGTATCGAAATATTTTTTTTTCCATGCCAGGGCACTTCGTATCAAAGGAGTTGTCGTAGGAATTTCAAAAAGGTCTCATTCGATTAGAAATTGGAATGGCTAGTGCCCTTTATAATAGTCAAAAGTGATTGGAAGACAACTAACACCCCTTTCGCGCCCACCATTTCCCCAAACACATCCAATCAAAATTTGGAGATAGCCATTTTGTTCAGCGTAGTTGATTTCCAAATAAAAATTATGTTTTTGAGGAGGACACTCCTCCCAGAGCCCTCATGGCAAGGGTTTTAAGTTATGTCCTCGGGGCATATGAGGGTTTTATAGAAAGCTTGGTCGTAGAAACTTCAAAAGGGGTCACTGGAATGGAAATTCAAAGGGCTAGTGCCCTTTTTAAAAGTCGGAAGTGATTGGAGGGCCACTAGCCCCCCTCTCACGCCCAACTTTTCCCCAAACACATCCAATCAAAATTTTGATATAGCCATTTTGTTCAACGTAATTGAAAGTTCTGGAAATTAGGTCTTTGAGGATGACAACCCCCCCTCCCCCACCACAGCCCTCAGGGGAAGGATTGTAAGTTATGGCCTAGGGGCATGTAAGATTTTTATAGAAAGCGATGTCGCAGAAACTTAAAAACAGGCTCATTCAATTGGAAATTCAAATGGCTAGTACCCTTTTTAATAGTCGAAAGTGATTGGAGGGCAACTAGCCCTCCCTCTCACGCTCAACTTTTCCCCAAACACATCCAATAAAAAATTTTGAGATAGCCATTTTGTTCACGTAGTTGAAAGTTCTGGAAACTAGGTCTTTTAGGATGACAACCCCCCCCCACAGCTCTCAGGGCAAGGGTTGTAAGTTAGGCCCTGGGTGCATATAAAGTTTCTAAAGAAAGTGCTATCGTAGAAACTTCTAAAAGGGCTCATTCAATTGGAAATTCAAAGGGCTAGTGCCCTTTTCAAAAGTCGAAAGTGATTGGAGGGCAACTAGGCCCCTCTCACGCCCACCTTCTCCCCAAACACATCCAATCAAAATTTTGATATAGCCATTTTGCTCAACGTAATTGAAAGTTCTGGAAATTAGGTCTTTGGGGATGACACCCCTCCCCCCACAATCGTCAGGGCAAGGGTTGTTAGTTATGCCCTTGGAATATACAAGGTTTTTATAGGAATTGTTGTCATAGAAACTTCAAAATGGGCTCATTTGATTGGAAATTGAAATGGCTAATGCCCTTTTTAACATTCAAAACTGATTGGAAGGCAACTAACACCTCTTCCACGCCCACCATTTATCCAGTCCCATCCAATCAAAATTTTGAGATAGCCATTTTGTTCAAAGTACTTGAAAGGTCAGAAAATTATATATTTGAGGATGACGCTCCCCCCACAGCCCTCAGGGTAAGGGTCGTAAGTTATGCCTAAAGCTTTGTCGTATAAACTTTAAAAAGGGCCCATTCGATTGAAAATTCAAAGGGCTAGTGCCCTTTTTGATAGTTTGGAGTAATTGGAGGGCAACTAACCACCGTCTCACACCCTCTCATGCCGACCTTTTCCCCAAACAAATTCAATCAAACTTTTTAGATAGCCATTTTGTTCAACGTAGTTAAAAGTTTTAGAAATTAGTCCTTTGAGGATGATAGCCTCCTCAGAGCCCCTCAGGGCAGGGGTTGTAAGTTATGCCCTGGGGACATATGAGGTTTTTAAAAATAGTGATGTTTTAGAAACTTCTAAAAGGGCTCCTTCAATTGAAAATTAGAAGGGCTTGTGCCCTTTTTAATCGTCGAAAATGATTGGAGGATAACTAACACCCCTGTCACACCCACCATTTTCCCTAACATATCCAATCAAAATTTTCAGATAGCCATATGTTTTTAAGGATGACACTCCCCCACAGCCGTCACGGCAAGAGTTGGAAGTTATGCCCTGGGGGTATATATTTTTTTTTATAGAAAGCGTTGCCGTAGAAACTTCAAAAAGGGCTCATTAGATTGTAAATTGAAACGGATAGTCTCCTTTTTAATAGTCGAAAGTGATTGGAGGGCAAATAACCCCCTTCTCACGTCCACCATTTCCCCAAACACATCCAATCAAAATTTTGAGATAGCCATTTGGATCAACGTAGTTGAAAGGTCCGGAAATTATGTCTTTGAGGATGACACTCCCCCACAGCCTCAAAGCAAGGGTTGTAAGTTTTGCCCTAGGGGTATATAAGTTTTTTTTTATAGAAAGCGCTGTCGTAGATACTTCAAAAAGGGCTCATTCAGTTGGAAATTGAAAGGGCTAGTGCCCTTTCTAATAGTCGAAAGTGATTGGAGGGTAACTAACCCCCCTCTCACGCCCATCATTTCCCCAAACACATCCAATCAAAATTTTGAAATAGCCATTTTGTTCCACGTAGTTGAAATTTTTGGAATTAGGTATTTGAAGATGAAAACCCCCTCACAGCCCTCAGGGAAAGGGTTGTAAATTATGCCCTTGGAGCATAAGGGGTTTTTTATAGAAAGATTTGTCGTAGGAACTTAAAAAAAGGGCTCATTTGATTGGAAATTGAAAGTGCTAGTGCCCGTTTTAATAGTAGGAAGTGATTGGACGGCAACTATTCCCCCTCTCACGTCGATCATTTCCCCAAACACATCCAATCAAAATTTTGATAAAACAATTTTGTTAAAGGTAGTTGAAAGGTCCGGAAATTAGGTCTTTGAGGATAACAACCTCCTCCCCCCATCCCTCAGGGTAAGGATTGTAAGTTATGCCCTGGAAGCATATAAGGTTTTTATAGAAAGCGTTTGTCGTACAAACTTCAAAAAGGCTCATTCGATTGGAATTGAAAGGGCTAGTGCCTTTTAAATAGTTGAAAGTGATTGGATAGCAATTAACGCCCCTCTCACGCCCACCATTTCCCAAACACATCCAATCAAAATTTTGAGATAGCCATTTTGTTCAACGTAGTTGAAAGTTCTGGACAAAGGTATTTGAAGATGAAAACCCCCTCACAGCCCTCAGGGAAAGGGTTGTAAATTATGCCCTTGGAGCATAAGGGGTTTTTTATAGAAAGATTTGTCGTAGAAACTTAAAAAAGGGCTCATTCGTTTGGAAATTGAAAGGGCTAGTGCCCTTTTTAATAGTCGAAAGTGATTGGAAGGCTTGACATTTTTATAGTAATGAGCGATGTGGATACAATGTATTATTTTTTAATTTTTTAGACCAGGGCACATCGTATCGAAGGAGTTGTCGTAGAAACATCGAAAAGGGATCATTCGATTGAGAATAGAAAGAGCTAGTGCCCTTTTTAATAGTTGAAAGTGATTGGAAGGAACTAATCCCCCTCCCACGCCCACCCTCCCATTTGCCCATTTTGTTTAAAAACTAAATGTTGCCTTAACATTAAATCAAAATGCACTGTGTTAATGCTAATTCCCAATAAGGCATCTCAGCCGTATCCCAAGAACGACTGAGGGTATTATGTTCAAACTTTCGGGTCTATTTCTGTTCTTAAAATTTAACCAAATCAAAATAGCATAAGTGTATCAAAGCTATCTAAGAAAGTAATCACATTTTTTTGGCGAATGGTATCAATTTTTCTATTTAAGGTCAACTAGAGGAGGTATGAAACTAAATTAAAAACTACTATTTGTGTCCAGATTTTTATAAGGGTGTATATTGTTAAAAATTGTTGAAAAATTCTCCAGTATACAAATAGCAGGCCAAACTATAAAGTCTTAAAAAACGAAAAGATTTAAGCTATTATTTTCTCTCTCTCTGAAAAGACTCTGTCAAAATAAAAGAACAGGAATTATTTAAAAAAACTTTTTCGACAAAAAGTTTTTCAAAGAAAAGTTTAGAACTCCATTAAACCAAAAATGAGCAAAAATAAAATCAAACAATCTACCAAACGTGAAACTACCACAAATCAGCATCGATAAATAAATGAAACCCAAAACGAACAGAAATTACAATAAATAACTGAGTCAAACTCAAAACGAGCTGAAATTAGCATAAGTAGGGCTCAAAACCCCTCTGCCTTCCCAAGGCCAGAACATAATTTTTGCAATTTACTGAAAAAACACAAATGAATGTGCATTGTCAGTTTAATATACATATACTGATATTTATTAATCAAAATGTTAATATTATTATATTTATTAAAGTTATAAAAGAAAAAAACATTTATATTTCTTTCAGTAAGGTGCAAATTATGTTCTGGCCTTGGAAAGGCAGAGGGGTTTTGAGCCCTACTCATGTTAATTTCTGCTCGTTTTGAGTTTGACTCGGCTATTTATTGTAATTTATGTTCGTTTTTGGTTTCATTTGTTTATTGATGCTGATTTGTGGTAGTTACACTCTTGGTAGATTATTTTATTTTATTTTTGAGCATTTGTTTAATGGAGTTCTTTACTTTTCTTTGAAAAACTTTTTGTGGAAAAAGTTTTTTTAATTAATTTTGTATATAGGAGCATGAAACCTCTACAGTAGGGTTCTCTGATGTTCAGAATCCGATGGTTTGGCTGGTGTGACAGTGTGACGTTGTGATGGTGAAACTGGGTAGTAAATTTTCCCTATATTTATCAAATTCTGAAAAACTAGCACTTTACTGAAAACTAAGCTTGCTTATTTTTCTCATATTAGTACTGCTGTTGAACTGAATTCCCCTGAATCTCCGCTTTATTTATATAAAGATTATCTCCCGCCATCTGAAAATTCTAGTATGTTCCTGGCCCCTGTTACTTTCGGTGAGTTCCAGAAAATAATTATGAATTTAAAGAGTGGTATTTCCCTTGGCCTAGATGAGCTCTCCACAAATATTCTGAAACAACTTGCTTATGTAATCCATGTCCCGTTGCTTCATATTTTAAATGCATCTATATCATCAGGGATCTTTCCAGAAGTATGGAAATCTGCACGAGTTATTCCAATTCATAAGAAAGGTGATAAGACAGACATAGGCAACTATCGCCCAATAGCTATCTAGTGCCCATTTTAATAGTTGAAAGTAACTGTAAGGCAACTAACCCCCCTCTCACGTCCACCATTCCCACAAAGACTTCTGGGGGACTTCGTATCGAATTATTTTTTTTTCCATACCAGGGCACTTCACATCGAAGGAGTTGTCGTAGGAATTTCGAAAACGGGTGATTCGATTGGAAATTGGAATGGCTAGTGCCCTTTCTAATAGTCGAAAGTGATTGGAAGGCTACTAAAACCCCTTCCACGCCCACGATTTTCCCGAACGCATCCAATAAAAATTTTGAAGTACCCATTTTGTTAAGCGTAGTTGATTTTTCAGATAGAAATTATGTTTATGAGTAGGACACTCCCCCACAGCCCTCAAGGCAAGGGTTGTAAGTTATGCCCTGGGGGCATATAAGATTTTTATGAAGGGGTGTTAGTTGCCTTCCAATCACTTTCGACCATTATAAAGGGCACTAGCCATTCCAATTTCCAATCGATTGAGCCCTTTTCGAAGTTCCTGCGACAACTCCTTCGATACGAAGTGCCCTGGTATGGAAAAAAAATTCGATACGAAGTCCCCCAAAAATGTTTGGGGGAATGGTGGGCGCGAGAGGGAGTTTAGTTGCCTTACAATTACTTTCAACTATTAAAAAGGGCACTAGCCCTTTGAATTTCCAATTGAATGAGCCGTTTTTCAAGTTTTTACGACAATGCGTTCTATAAAAACCTTATATGCCCCCAGGGCATAACTTACAACCCTTACCCTGAAGACTGTGTGGGAGTGTCCAGCTCAAAGATATAATTTCCGGACCTTTCAACTACGTTGAACAAAATGGCTATCTCAAAATTTTGATTGGATGTGTTTGGGAAAATGGTGGGCGTGAGAGGGGTGTTAGTTGCCCTCCAATCACTTTCGACTATTAAAAAGGGCACTAGCCATTTCAATTTCCAATCGAATGAGCCTTTTTTGAAGTTTCTACGACAGCGCGTTCTATAAAACCTTATATGCCCCTAAGGCATAAATTACAACCCTTGCCCTGAGGGCTTGGGTGGGACGGCTGTCATCCTCAAAGACATAGTTTCCAGAACTTGCAACTACGTGAAGAAAATGACTATCTCAAAATTTTTATTGGATGTGTTTGAGGAAAAGGTGGGCTTGAGAGGGGTTTAGTTGCCCTCTAATCACTTTCGACTATTAAAAAGGGCACTAGCCTTTTGAATTTCCAATCGAATGAGCCTTTTTTGAAGTTTCTGCGACAACGCTTTCTATAAAAATTTTATATTCCCCAAGGGCATAACTTACAACCCTTGCCCTGAGGCCTGTGGGGGAGTGTCCTCCACAAAAACATAATTTATGTCTGAAAATCTACTACGCTGAACAAAATGGCTATCTCAAAATTTTGATTGGATGTGTTTGGGGAAATGGTGGGTGTGGAAATTCACTTTCCATTCACTTTCGACTATTAAAAAGGGCACTAGCTATTCCAATTTCCAATCGAATGAACCCTTTTCGAAGTTTCTATGAAAACTCGTTCGATACGAAGTGTCCTGGTATGGAAAAAAAATATAATACGTTGTCCCAACATCGTTCTTTACTTAGGCAGCGCGGTTGTGCTGCCTATGATTGTGGAATTTTGCAGTTTCTGGCAGAAGAAAGATAACGGATTTGTGTTTATTTGTTAGTTTTTTTTTTCCAAGGGTGATCTATTCGAACAAGTGATCCAACAAGATCGGCAGAGTACTTATTAGATCGGAAATCAAAAGTCCTAGTGCCCTTTTTATGCGACCGAAAGGTTGGAGGATAACTAGCCTGCTCCCAAACCGCTTTTTCCACAAAGACATTCGATCAAAATCGTAAGATAACTATTTGATTCAGCACAGTTGAAAGGTCCAATGGCTATACCTTTGAGGATAACATGACACGCTATTGTCTCTGGTTAAAGGACTGTAAATTACGCAATTTGCCCATTGTCCACGCATAGTATTTATTACTGGGAAATATAAGAATTTTCCACAGGGAGAATTTTCCATGAGGAGGGACGTTTCTGGGAGGGGGGGGATTTTCCGGGTTAATCTTACATGGGGAAGGGAGAGGGTAGGAGATTTCCTTGTAGGATTTGAAAAACAACCAGATATTACAAGTAGAAAGCTATCTAAAGGTCCGAAGAGTACACCAAATATGGGCATAGAGTCCCTAGGGAGATGGTTTTCTCACTGAGAATGAAAAAACAGGATTTTTCTCACTGAAAAAAAAACAGGATTTTTCTCACTTTTATGGATGTTTCTTGGACGGTTATGTGTGTTGGTCAATTTATTTATTGTTGACAGCAATTTATGGATGTTTTATGGTTTTTGTCAGTGAGAATGAAAAAACAGGATTTTTCTCACTTTGATGTATTTCCAAGGAGAATTGTCTCCGGGTGAAGTTTATTAATGTCTTTGGAGTTCGTCCAGGAGAATTGTTTCCGGGCGAAGTTTATTAATGTCTGACAGGTGATGGCAAGGTTGATCAAATTGTTTTCGGGCGAAGTTTATTAATTTCTGACAGGTGATGTCAAGGTTGATTGATTTGTCACGAAAGGGGAATTGTTTTCGGGCGAATGTTTTGATCTTAGAGATGAAGAGATTAACGCAGGAAAGGGTTTCCTAGAAATTTCAAATGTGACAGCGCAGGGATGCCAAAACAAAAGGAACTCGCAGAAATTACGTTTAGGGATTATTTGGGCGAAACCGTTTTAGATATTTTAGGGAATTATTTCGGCGAAATAGTTAGAGACATTTTAAAAGATGATTTTAGAAGATGTTTTAGAAGAGGATTTGAGAGTGAAACTCTGTGGTCGTTATAATACACAAGTTGTATTTGAACAGTGTCGTGAGGTCCCCTACCCCAACCCGAAAGGGCCCCGATCCTCATACCCCAACCCCGAAGGAACCCCCCGGTCCCCAAAGATCCCCCGGGCTCCCAAAGGACCACCCGGCCCCCAAAGGGCCCCCGGACCCCCAAAGGCCCTCCCGAGTCCCCAAAGAGCCCCCTCCCCATTTTGTTAATACTTTTTTGTGCATTTGAGACACAGAAGGGTCCCCACATTTCGAAAGGCTTTATTATATTTTTTCAGAACAATTTTTTTTCTTAATGTCCTTCATAAACCAATTTTACAAGTTGAAGTAGTTATCTTTTTCACCACAACTTTACTTTACGACTTTTTGCACACCCCAAGATCAAGCAATACTTTTCAAAAGACATTTCAGAACAAGTTCCTTTCTTAATGTCATTCCTAAGCTCATTTTACAAGTTGAAGTAGCCATCCTTTTCCCCATAACTTTACTTTACGACTTTTTGCACACCCCCAGCATCAAGCAATACTTTTCAAAGGCATTTCAGGACAAGTTCTTCTCTTAATGTCCTTCCTAAACCCATTTTACAAGTTGAAGTACTTATCTTTTTCCCCACGACTTTACTTTACGACTTTTTGCATACCCCAACATCAAGCAATACTTTCCAAAGGCTTTATTATAACCTAACTTAATCTAGTATAACCTAACCTAACCATTCACCTAACTTTTTGCCTGTCTCTCACCTAACCTAACCTAAGTAAAGCGTACGTAGGATAACCTAACCTAACTTAACCTAACCTAATCTAACCTAATTTAATCTAGCCTAACCTAACCTAATCATACTCTGTAAAATGGATTTAGGAGGGACATTAAGAAAGGAACTTGCTCTGAAATGCCTTTTAAAAAGTATTTCTTAGTGTTGAGGTATCCAAAAAGCTGTAATGTAAAGTTGTGGGTGAAAAGGATGGGTACTTCAAGTTGGAAAATGGCTTTAGAAGGGACATTAAGAAAGGAACTTGTTCTGAAATGTCTTTTGAAGAGTATTTCTTGGTGTTGAGGTATCCAAAAAGCTGTAAA
The DNA here is from genome assembly GCA_027921565.1 of Artemia sinica. NCBI lineage: Eukaryota > Metazoa > Arthropoda > Branchiopoda > Anostraca > Artemiidae > Artemia > Artemia sinica. The sequence goes on along the minus strand of CM051263.1, from coordinate 25,227,251 downwards.
GTAAAGTTGTGGGTGAAAAGGATGGGTACTTCAAGTTGGAAAATGGGTTTAGAAGGGGCATTAAGAAAGGAACTTGTTCTGAAATGCCTTTTGAAAAGTATTTCTTGGTGTTGTGGTATCCAAAAAGCTGTAAAGTAAAGTTGTGGGTGAAAAGGATGGCTACTTCAAGTTGGAAAATGGGTTTAGAAGGGACATTAAGAAAGGAACTTGTTCTGAAATGTCTTTTGAAGAGTATTTCTTGGTGTTGAGGTATCCAAAAAGCTGTAATGTAAAGTTGTGGGTGAAAAGGATGGGTACTTCAAGTTGGAAAATGGGTTTAGAAGGGGCATTAAGAAAGGAACTTGTTCTGAAATGCCTTTTGAAAAGTATTGCTTGGTGTTGAGGTATCCAAAAAGCTGTAATGTAAAGTTGTGGATGAAAAGGATGGTACTTCAAGTTGGAAAATAGGTTTAGAAGGGACATTAAGAAAGGAACTAGCTCTGAAATGTCTTTTGAAAGGTATTTCTTGGTGTTGTGGTATCCAAAAAGCTGTAAAGTAAAGTTGTGGGTGAAAAGGATGGATGCTTCAACTTGTAAAATGGGTTTAGGAGGGACATTAGGAAAGAAACTTGCTCTGAAATGTCTTTTGACAATTCTTCAAGAACGACTGCTCAAACACAAACGTCATTAAATTTGAATGGGACGTATTTTTGAAGAACTTTAAGACTTTAGCGTAAAGAGCGAGCATTGAGGAAGGGGCAGCCCCCTTCGTATACGGAATCATTTCTGTTCTTTTCAAGTTTTAATGCTGGTCCTTACTTTCAATTGAATATACCTGTTTCTCTTTTTCAATTTAGTACTATTAAGATTAATCGAAATGATAGTTACCATTCTTGAATCACCTACAAATGGCAATCTTTCTCAATAGACAGTTTTGATCAAAGCAGGTTCTAAAATTCTTTGGCAACTATGGTCATGGTCGGCTCTTTACTTGGTTTTTAGCTACCACCGCAGCCAAGAAATTAGCTTATTCGCACTTCAGCTTTTAGTGATTCTTAGTAACGAAATATTTACATTTACTGTGTCTTTCTCAATGCAGAGTCTTTCCCAATGCTTTTTTTTTGTCAATATTTATTTTATTCAGGAATTCCACTCTTTTCTCTTTTTCAAGGCCTCTTCATTTAATAGAGCATCTAATTTTCGGAGTACCCCGAACCGAAGTAAAAAATAGCCTGGGACAAAGCAATTTCTGGCTTCTTAAACTCAATATTTGAAGACACCATTGTGTCTAAATTTGCTGCTGTTTACAATGGACGGATGTTAATTTTAATTGAAGTTGCTCATTTCATTATTTGTTCTTCACATCATTCTACAACTTATCTCCCAAAGATAAAATCTGACAGAAAATCTCAATGAAAAATGTTTTGCCCGTTTCATACTGGAGGAAAATTGGCTTTCCCATCCCTTCCCACCACACATAAAGAAAAATTCATTAAAAATGCACTTGGCAAATTGCTTTCTGCAGTTATCCCCCAGATTTTATTCAGATTATCCCTAATAAATACTGAAATTCTTCCAATGCAACACTGTTTAGAAACACCAAGGTGGGTTTCTCCAACACTGTGGAAAACGCCCAGGGCTGCGGTTAAAAGTTTTATATGCATTGAATGCGAATTGGCAAGACTTATACTTAGTATTTTGTCAGTATCATGCTCATCGGGGTTCAGGTAAGCAAGTGGGTAGGTGCTTTTGGCCTGTGTTTCCTCCCTGAATTTCTAGATGTTTTCAGTTTGACATGTATTCTCTAGTTAATTCGCTTAGCCTTCGAAGCTATGCTCTCATATAAATATGATTCTCCCCAAATAAATTCCTACATATTTGCCTACCATAGCTGTAGCTCCGTTTATCCCTCTTAGCCCTCTTTCTTAAATGTAGATACATAGAGAAAAAGAGAGTCTACTTGAAAGAAAAATGTTTAGATTGAAAAACTTATCGCTCTCCTTATTGGCTTTAAGTTTCAATCTCAGAACCAAACATATTTTCAGTGTTTTTCCTTGATCAAAACATGATATACCAACAACAGCGAAATCTACAACGGAAAGGTGAGGATATTCCCTTTCTAACATGCGCTTAAGGACTATTGGGATTGGCTTACGGAAATATGTCGCAAAAATAATCCAATGGGATAAAATCACCTTTTTAACACGGAATAAAGGTCAATAATATCTATTTTTCTCTTTGGCAGGTACTACACTAGGAATAACAGTGCTGTTTTGTACGAAAGATGGTTCAATTTCAGTGACCCACAACAATTTAAACCAATACAAGATGACTTCTACTCATCTGGTGCATTCAAAACAGGTAAAACAACCATAAAGTTTTGGTTAATTTAGCTTGTGTGAAAATTTCAGACCATTGATCACTGCTATTGTCCCTAAATCACCCGAGTACTTTCAGATCGATGAAAGGGTTATACAGATTAAATGCCAACTATGACTTACAGAAGAAAAAGCAGAGGTGTTAGGATACAGAAATTAATACAACCAATGTTGTTTACAATGCAATTCTCACATCTGCGCAGTCAACTAATCAGTCGAGAATTAAGCCAATGCACGGATATATAAGGCATCTTCCATCCTAGAGAGATTCGAAAAAACTCGGGTGCAACCCTGCTGTTTACCACCTCACAAATTTGCGGATATTTAATGAATCTATATGCTCAGTCCTACTATACGGCCCAGAAACTCGACCAACAACCACCAAAGTTCTAAGGAAGCTGAAAGTAAACTCATTCCAAAAGAATACGAAATATAGAGGGACTCCAGTGGTACGACATTGTCAGCAACCCAAGCCTTCTTGCCCGTCCAATGCAGATTTATTTTCCCTGCAAATAGCATTGCATACGCTGAGATTGTACAGCCATCACCTCCGAATACCAAAGAAATCCCTGTCTGATCATCTATGATTTCAACTCCGATATCATCGAATAGAAACGACCTCGTAGTCGTCCAAGAACGACTTGGTTCGATAGCCTACATCAGTTTCTAAGTAAGGAAGGAATAAGATCTGAGGGTTGCCACCAGACCAAAAAATTTCGTAACGTCCAAACTCTTAAAAACATTACTTTTTCGTAACTTTTGATAGGAAAGTCTCATTTCAGGGCAGGGTGCCTTAATTTTGCTATCAAGAGCGGTACTTAAAGGGGGAGGGGACATTTGTTGCCTGTATAATTTGAAAAATATATTTTCATGTAGGCTAATCTCATTAAAAATCCTCCCTCCAACTTCTAAAAGGTGCCTAAAAAGTATACAATAATAACAATTCATGCTCCTTTGCCTTCAGGAAATTCCTATTTATCGACTGTAAGTGCTGCTTCCAGTTTACCTGTACACCAGAAAGACACCCCCCCCCCCCCCGATGAGTGTATATAACCTCAGGCTACTATTTTGCTTATTTTGTTGTTGTTGTTTTTAACTGCATTATTGGTGTTTTAAACCAAAAGTTGATGAGTAATACGTACAAGATAAAAAGCAAATCAATAAACACAGGACAATTTAGAGTTTTTCAGAAAAGAAGATAACCAACTAGATTTTTTTTGTTAAATTTCAATAAAAAACGATCTTAATAAATCCAGCTTCTTAAAAACACCCAAAAAATCATTTTAATCACTCGCTTCCTGTCTAATAATTTAGATTGGCTCGGTCTCAGTCTCACCTCCTCAAGCTTCAAATTTACATCGCTCCAACATGAAGATTTGAGCAATTCCGAGTGACAGAGTTTTTGTTTTGTTTTTATTTTATCGAACAAAAAATATTTCAATCGTTGTCTTTAGTTCTTATACGAAACAACAGTTATTTTACATAAAATGCCTTTTTCCGTTTGTAATTTGAATCGTAACTCCCAACCAAAAGAAAGCAAGAAATAAAAAAAGAGTTCACGCAATTCAACCCCAAGAATGTTATCCTAAAGCTGTTTTGATGTGTCTCACGAGTCCAGGCACGTACAAAGAATTTTTAGGGGAGGAGGTCAAACAATTAAAAAAAAATCTCGTTTTCAAAATGAACTAAAAAGTAGATTATTTTTTTTCTCAAGAATATATGAATATAATCGAACATGATGGGTACAAAAAACATTGGTTTTTACATAACATAAACACCAAATTTACCTAGGTTTTAAATGCATAAACGGGAAAAGTCGACGAGTTGAGGAAAACAAATAAAAAAGATCAAATTATGCAAAAACGAATCGATTTTTTGCCCCAAATTTTCACTTATATTTATAGATTCTGGAAAAAAATATTTTCAATATTTTAATTTTCCAAATAAAAAAAAAATAATGTCTCATCCAAGATTATGAAACCTAAGTTAACACAGCTTCGGGAAGTGCTCTTGACGTTGTGCTATACCGATAAAAGTGGGAAGTAACTGAACATTCGGAAGTGGTTGAAAAATAGTTCACAAATTAAAAAAAAATGGGTCACAAAGAAATAAATGGAAGATGGAACAAAAAGATCAGTGAGTTAATAAAAACGAAGTGGAAATGATTTAATTAAAAAAATTAAGGAGGGGATAATAAAAACCTAAAATTTTATAAAGAAATGCCGAGAAATTCGACGAAATTTACATTTTTCAGGGGGTTGGGGCCCCAGTCCAGCCTGCGTGGTCCTTATGAATCAGTTTTTAATTAAACTGTAAGCTTACCCTATACAGATACAAGACTGTTTATCTTCTTCCTAAAAATGGGCATTAGTCTAGTTGTCTTTTTTTAAAGCCAAATATTTAGTAATTGTCCTTTTCTGAAGAAAACATGCTAAACACACAAGCAGTACCATTAAATTCTTTATTTATACTATTTCCAAGCATCATGGCCCCTTTTCTGAAAATACACACACCCCCCTAATGGTTCGGGATATAGCCCTAGGAATATATAAAAAAAATCAACTAATAAAATTCTTACTTTAGAATGTGAATGACTTTACAACACAAAAGAATATCAAACAGTTCGTGGTAACGAACAGTAAGTAAGGAGCGACCCGGCTCAATGGCAACCGAAAGTCTAAAAAACGGAATTTTGATATCAATAGATACATCAAAAGAATCAGATTTTAATTTTGATTTAAAATATATAAGTTTCATCAAGTTTAATCTTACCCATCAAAAGTTACGCGCCTGAAAAAATTTGGCTTATTTTCGAAAAAAGGGGAAAGGATCCTCTAAAAGTTATAGAACCTTAATGAAAATCACACCATCATATTCAGCGTATAAGAGAACCCTACTGTAGAGGTTTCAAGCTCCTATCTACAAAAATGTGGAATTTTTGATTTTTTGCCAGAAGAAAGATCACGGATGCTTGTTTATTTGTTTTTTTTTTTGTTTTTTTTTGTTTTTTTCTTCTTTTCCCCAGGGGTAATCGTATTGACCCAATGGTTCTAGAATATCGTAGGAGGGCTCATTGGAACGGAAATTAAAAGTTCTAGTGCCCTTTTTAAGTGACCAAAAAATGGAGGGCAACTAGGCCCCCTCCCACGCTCATTTTTTTCTCAAAGTCACCTGATCAAAATTTTGAGATAGCCATTCTGTTCAGCATAGTCGAAAATCTAATAAATATGTCTTTTAGGATGACTTAATCCCCCACAGTTCCCAGGGGAAGAGCTGCAAGTTATGAACTTTGCCCATTGCTTACATTGGTATTGGTTATTGGGAAGTATACAGACATTTTCAGGGAGGATTTTTTCTGGTGGGGCGGGGGGGCCTGGAGGAGGGGGTTATTCGGGAGAATCTTTCCGTGGAGGATGTTTCTTTGGGTAAGGGACATTTTTATGAGGGGGGCGCCGGATTTCCAAGCATTATTTAAAAAACGATCAGAAATTAAATTAAAAAAAAAAATCAACTGAAAGTAAGAAGCAACATTAGAACTTAAAAAGAAAATAAATTATTACGTATATGAGGGGGTTCGCCCCCAAGTCAATACCTCGCTTTTTACATTACAGTTTTTTATAGTGCTTTCAAAAGAGCTATCTATTCTAATTAAACGGCCTTTGTGATTCAGGGGTTTGTGAATTAAACAAAATTTTAACTTTTAAAGTTAAGAGCGTGGTATTGACTAAGGAGAGAACCCCCTCATATACGTAATAACATATACGTAATAAAAAAAACAATAAAAAACAAGCGATACGGCTCAATAGTAATCGAAACTTTTAAAAACGGAATTTTGATGTCAATAAATGTATCAAAAGAATGGGCTTATAATGCTGATTCTAAATATATAAATTTTATTAAGTTTAGTATTACTCATCAAAGGCTACGAGCCTGAGAAAATTTACCTGATTATTTGAAGAGGGGGGAAACATCCCCAACAAGTGAAAGAATTTTAATGAAAATCACACCGTCAGATTCAGCGTATCAGAAAACCCTATTACATAGGTTTCAAGCTCATATCTGCAAAAATCTGCAACTTTGTATTTTTTCGCCAGAAGAAAAATATACGAATATAGAATTTGGTTACGTAAGTTAATTTGTAAATTACGTCAGAACCAAATTTAGAGACAGCCATTTAGCAAAAGAAAAGTAAAATTTTTATGCAAATTTTGTTTACTTATTCAATGACAGTGAGCCAAAATATAAGCTGCATTAACTAAAAAACGATCGGAAATTAAATTAAAAAAACAAGTTTTTTAAACTGAAAGTAAGGAGCGACATTAAAACTTAAAACGAACAGAAATTATTCCGTATATGAAAGGGGCTGTCCCTTCCTCAACGCCTTGCTCTTTACGCTAAAGTTTGACTTTCTCACACCTCAATTTTTGTTAAACAATACAAAAACTTTAGCGTAAAGAGCGAGGCGTTGAGGAGGGGAAAACCCCTTTCATATACGGAATAATTTCTGTTCGTTTTAAGTTTTAATGTCGCTCCTTACTTTCAGTTTAAAAAACTTGTTTTTTTATAACAAGAAAGAATGTCATCACAAGATTCGACACAACGATGGAATGTATTTATGTAGTTATATACGGGATCTCAGATGAGAGGGGGCTATAATATCAAAAGAGTTATCATGATATTTGGAAAAAGTCTGTCATATAATCAAAGATTCTGGCTCAACTAACTCACCCCACCCCTCACCCCCTCAATGCTTAGATATAACCAAAAAATGGTAGCTCATTTTTACAGTTTCATATATTTTTCATATAATCAGCTGTTCATAATCCCATATAAAAAGAGCGAGTTTTGTAGATAACCTGATATTATGTCCAACCAATCAGAAGGGGGGGGGGGGGGGTGAGGTTGTCACGCAAAGAATAATATATATATATATATATAATATATATATATATATATATATATATATATATATATATATATATATATATATATATATATATATATATATATATATATATATATATATATATATATATATATTATATATATATATATATATATATATATATATATATATATATATATATATATATATATATATATATATATATATATATAATATATATATACATATATATATATATATATATATATATATATATATATATATATATATATATATATATATATATATATATATATATATATATATATATATATATATATATATATATATATATATATATATATATATATATATATATATATATATATATATATATGTATATATATATATATATATATATATATATAGTATATATATATATATATATATATATATATATATATATATATATATATATATATATATATATATATATATATATATATATCATCGGTACTTGTCAATTAGCTGATACACACGCAAGATAGATGCTAAAGAAAACTAGTCAAACGGGTATCAGTCAATAGAGAATTGGATGGTAAAGCGTGGTCTGTCATTGCGTTTACAATATTTAAACTTTTGTTTTTTGGGGTTTAGGGGGAAAAAGTACCTAGGTTAGGTTACGTATTTAATATATACTATGCTTTACCCCCCCCCCCCCCCTAATGTGCAAATATGTAGCCCAAATTTGTTTCTAAACCATTATATTTTCATCATATTTTGTTTTATTTCATTAGTACTAACCAAAATTGACTTCTCGCGTATGTACCAGTTAATTGACAAGTACTATATCATCTTATAATCACTTATTTAAAAAGAAATTATAAAGAAAATAGTTTTTATCATTATGTACTTGTTTTTATTATACATTTTCCTTCCTGACTTCAGCTAGCTCCTTCTCTATATAATTTCAGTAAGACTTTTGTCGGAACAAGATTCAAACTCGACACCGATGAAATTGAAAGTTGGTGAGGTAACTAAATGACTATTGTCACTTGTCACTAAACAAATGATAATCTATGCTCATGAGAGAGAATGTTATCTTAACTTATTATACGAGTAAGCGAAGTGGATATTTTCTCATCCTAATAACTGAGTGACTGCATGATAAGATTAAATGACCGCGATGTGAAAGAATGTCGATACTCGTGTCAGTGTAATTAAAATGGGAACAGCGGATTTTTTCATGGGAAAAAAAAATAGATTACTCAGAAAATGCAAAACTAACTCATTATTCAAAAGCGTAACATAATTGTAACATAAATTCAAAAACGTAACAAAAATGTAACGTCAAACGTACCGTTTTATTTGAAACGTACCAAAAAGGGTACGAACGTAACCTTGGTGGCAACCCAGCTGAAGATGCAACTGCAGCTGTCCAAGACCGAGTGTCCTGGAGGAGGATGGAATCTGCTGTCTCTACGCTGTTGCTGAGTCGGCAGGAGAATTAAGTCAAGTAACTTAATAGTACGGGCGCCAACACCTACAAATGTGACACCTCCATAACACATCTTTTTCATGCAATCTGATAGCAGTTTCCAGTCAATTGCAACCCGCTGATTACGATTATACCCGGGAATAGGTACCTCCGAGGGGTGCTTGACCCTTAAAAATGACCTGAAATATTAAATAGTACTATCTAGCGAGTTTCACCTGCAGTCCATTACATTTTGGTTTTCTGTAACAGAGACAATCATGCTTGAAAACTTAGAAGCTCTTCTCATGAATTCTAAGTGTAAAGCAAAGATAATCGAATTAGTGTTTGCAGAACGGAAGAACTAGTGCATTCCCAGAAGTGATTTCAACATTTTTCTGGAAGGAGGCTTTTCAGAGAGAAAGAGCGCGGTGAGGCTCTAGATGGATGAAGTTCCTGTCGCTATTCCAGAGCTTGAAATCACCCAAGAGGAGACCGACACTCACATAGTGCTTCATGTTGCATCTTGCTTACGGATTGGGTGTTCGGAAGTTATTGTTCGTGCTAATGACACAGACATTATTGTGATTTTGCTTCAACATTACCAACAGCTGGCTTTACTATCTAAGCACCAAAATCCCGAGCTGTTTGTACAGTTTCCTGAAAAAATAATTCCAGTTCATTGTGTGGCAAAATCGGCACCAACTTCATCGTTATCCTCTTTGGCTCTTTTGCATTGTTTGAGTGGTTGCTATACGAACAGTTTTTTTTTTACTGCAAAGGAAAAAAGACATTTCTGAGTGCAAATGTGAAGAGTGGATTATTGGAAGCTACGACTGATTTTAGTAAGAAGATTGAAAGTGACATTTCAAACTTAGCTTCATTTGAACAAGAAATGACGCAGGTATGCAGGAAGTTGGTTGTTGCCACGTACAGTAAGAAGCCTGGTGACTTTAAGTCATTCAATGATCATCGGGTCCATCTATTCCATAGGAAGAAAGGTCTAAAAAATATTTCGCCGACCGACAACACTTTTCGGTTCCATATAAAGTGTGTCCTTTTTCAACTCCATATACTGCTTCAGGCTCTAAAATCACTTCCAATTATCCAAAACCCCTCGAACTTCGGATTGGTATTCAGCGAAGCCCAAGGTGTGATACCATTAACTAGCTCCTTGCCTCAGTGGCCACTTTCAATCCAGAGAATTTCGCCATATTGCACTTGTACAAATGGTTGCAGGTCGCGTTGTGAAGGAATAAAAAATTGTAGCTTGCTATGTCGTTGTGGAGGTGCATGTGTGTCGGATTCTGATGATGATAACTATTTTTGATTTTATTATCTATTAATATATTTTAGTTTTGTGATCTATAGCAAATGTTGTACGGTTCTTTGACTGGATAGCCGCTATTTTAGAGGCTATCTAGACTGAATAAGTGTTGCATTTTCTTTCTTCTTTTTTTTATTATCGAAACCTCTCCCGGCAAAGTTTCCACTATCTACTTTTCTTGAAAATTTTAAATTTGAATATTTTATTTTTAACCTTGACCGGGACTGTTCCTGTTCAGTTGCTAATGTTCATTTGTGGGTTATAAATGGGTAAACATTGTAACGATTACAAACGATTTCTCAATGCAATAATTGCGACACTTTATTCATTTATCGAATAAAAATAACGTTCAGGCGATAAGTTTGTTTTTTTTAATCGCTAACTTGCTTACATTTTTGCCCAGTTACGTTGAGTTGCAGCTAAAAGGACCAAAATGTAATCGGCTGGCACTATAATGAAATGTCGCTTGAGGTTACTTTTGGAAGATACGGAGAAGTTAAAATTAATTAACAACAGCACCAACGTTACGACCTTTTGTCAGTTTTGACCAACTATCACTAAATAAAGGAAAATTCCCTATTCATCCAAGTTCACCGCATGATTTTCCACAGTGGAAGGAATTTTCCACTTTCTCACACCTCAATTTTTGTTAAACAATACAAAAACTTTAGCGTAAAGAGCGAGGCGTTGAGGAGGGGAAAACCCCTTTCATATACGGAATAATTTCTGTTCGTTTTAAGTTTTAATGTCGCTCCTTACTTTCAGTTTAAAAAACTTGTTTTTTTATAACAAGAAAGAATGTCATCACAAGATTCGACACAACGATGGAATGTATTTATGTAGTTATATACGGGATCTCAGATGAGAGGGGGCTATAATATCAAAAGAGTTATCATGATATTTGGAAAAAGTCTGTCATATAATCAAAGATTCTGGCTCAACTAACTCACCCCACCCCTCACCCCCTCAATGCTTAGATATAACCAAAAAATGGTAGCTCATTTTTACAGTTTCATATATTTTTCATATAATCAGCTGTTCATAATCCCATATAAAAAGAGCGAGTTTGTAGATAACCTGATATTATGTCCAACCAATCAGAAGGGGGGGGGGGGTGAGGTTGTCACGCAAAGAATAATATATATATATATATATATATATAATATATATATATATATAATATATATATATATATATATATATATATATATATATATATATATAGTATATATATATATATATATATATATATATAATATATATATATTATATATATATATATATATATAATATATATATATATATATATATATATATAATATATATATATATATAATATATATATACATATATATATATATATATATATATATATATATATATATATAATATATATATATATATATATATATAGATATATATATATATATATATATATATATATATATATATATATATATATATATATATATATATATATATATATATATATTATATTATATATATATATATATATATATATATATATATATATATATATATATTGATATATATATATAATATATATATATATATATATATATATATATATATATATATATATATATATATATATCATCGGTACTTGTCAATTAGCTGATACACACGCAAGATAGATGCTAAAGAAAACTAGTCAAACGGGTATCAGTCAATAGAGAATGGATGGTAAAGCGTGGTCTGTCATTGCGTTTACAATATTTAAACTTTTGTTTTTTGGGGTTTAGGGGGAAAAAAGTACCTAGGTTAGGTTACGTATTTAATATATACTATGCTTTACCCCCCCCCCCCCCCCCTAATGTGCAAATATGTAGCCCAAATTTGTTTCTAAACCATTATATTTTCATCATATTTTTGTTTTATTTCATTAGTACTAACCAAAATTGACTTCTCGCGTATGTACCAGTTAATTGACAAGTACTATATCATCTTATAATCACTTATTTAAAAAGAAATTATAAAGAAAATAGTTTTTATCATTATGTACTTGTTTTTATTATACATTTTCCTTCCTGACTTCAGCTAGCTCCTTCTCTATATAATTTTCAGTAAGACTTTTGTCGGAACAAGATTCAAACTCGACACCGATGAAATTGAAAGTTGGTGAGGTAACTAAATGACTATTGTCACTTGTCACTAAACAAATGATAATCTATGCTCATGAGAGAGAATGTTATCTTAACTTATTATACGAGTAAGCGAAGTGGATATTTTCTCATCCTAATAACTGAGTGACTGCATGATAAGATTAAATGACCGCGATGTGAAAGAATGTCGATACTCGTGTCAGTGTAATTAAAATGGGAACAGCGGATTTTTTCATGGGAAAAAAAAAATAGATTACTCAGAAAATGCAAAACTAACTCATTATTCAAAAGCGTAACATAATTGTAACATAAATTCAAAAAACGTAACAAAAATGTAACGTCAAACGTACCGTTTTATTTGAAACGTACCAAAAAGGGTACGAACGTAACCTTGGTGGCAACCCAGCTGAAGATGCAACTGCAGCTGTCCAAGACGAGTGTCCTGGAGGGAGGATGGAATCTGCTGTCTCTACGCTGTTGCTGAGTCGGCAGGAGAATTAAGTCAAGTAACTTAATAGTACGGGCGCCAACACCTACAAATGTGACACCTCCATAACACATCTTTTTCATGCAATCTGATAGCAGTTTCCAGTCAATTGCAACCCGCTGATTACGATTATACCGGGAATAGGTACCTCCGAGGGGTGCTTGACCCTTAAAAATGACCTGAAATATTAAATAGTACTATCTAGCGAGTTTCACCTGCAGTCCATTACATTTTGGTTTTCTGTAACAGAGACAATCATGCTTGAAAACTTAGAAGCTCTTCTCATGAATTCTAAGTGTAAAGCAAAGATAATCGAATTAGTGTTTGCAGAACGGAAGAACTAGTGCATTCCCAGAAGTGATTTCAACATTTTTCTGGAAGGAGGCTTTTCAGAGAGAAAGAGCGCGGTGAGGCTCTAGATGGATGAAGTTCCTGTCGCTATTCCAGAGCTTGAAATCACCCAAGAGGAGACCGACACTCACATAGTGCTTCATGTTGCATCTTGCTTACGGATTGGGTGTTCGGAAGTTATTGTTCGTGCTAATGACACAGACATTATTGTGATTTTGCTTCAACATTACCAACAGCTGGCTTTACTATCTAAGCACCAAAATCCCGAGCTGTTTGTACAGTTTCCTGAAAAAATAATTCCAGTTCATTGTGTGGGCAAAATCGGCACCAACTTCATCGTTATCCTCTTTGGCTCTTTTGCATTGTTTGAGTGGTTGCTATACGAACAGTTTTTTTTTTACTGCAAAGGAAAAAAGACATTTCTGAGTGCAAATGTGAAGAGTGGATTATTGGAAGCTACGACTGATTTTAGTAAGAAGATTGAAAGTGACATTTCAAACTTAGCTTCATTTGAACAAGAAATGACGCAGGTATGCAGGAAGTTGGTTGTTGCCACGTACAGTAAGAAGCCTGGTGACTTTAAGTCATTCAATGATCATCGGGTCCATCTATTCCATAGGAAGAAAGGTCTAAAAAATATTTCGCCGACCGACAACACTTTTCGGTTCCATATAAAGTGTGTCCTTTTTCAACTCCATATACTGCTTCAGGCTCTAAAATCACTTCCAATTATCCAAAACCCCTCGAACTTCGGATTGGTATTCAGCGAAGCCCAAGGTGTGATACACATTAACTAGCTCCTTGCCTCAGTGGCCACTTTCAATCCAGAGAATTTCGCCATATTGCACTTGTACAAATGGTTGCAGGTCGCGTTGTGAAGGAATAAAAAATTGTAGCTTGCTATGTCGTTGTGGAGGTGCATGTGTGTCGGATTCTGATGATGATAACTATTTTTGATTTTATTATCTATTAATATATTTTATTTTGTGATCTATAGCAAATGTTGTACGGTTCTTTGACTGGATAGCCGCTATTTTAGAGGCTATCTAGACTGAATAAGTGTTTGCATTTTCTTTCTTCTTTTTTTTATTATCGAAACCTCTCCCGGCAAAGTTTCCACTATCTACTTTTCTTGAAAATTTTAAATTTGAATATTTTATTTTTAACCTTGACCGGGACTGTTCCTGTTCAGTTGCTAATGTTCATTTGTGGGTTATAATGGGTAAACATTGTAACGATTACAAACGATTTCTCAATGCAATAATTGCGACACTTTATTCATTTATCGAATAAAAATAACGTTCAGGCGATAAGTTTGTTTTTTTTAATCGCTAACTTGCTTACATTTTTGCCCAGTTACGTTGAGTTGCAGCTAAAAGGACCAAAATGTAATCGGCTGCACTATAATGAAATGTCGCTTGAGGTTACTTTGGAAGATACGGAGAAGTTAAAATTAATTAACAACAGCACCAACGTTACGACCTTTTGTCAGTTTTGACCAACTATCACTAAATAAAGGAAAATTCCCTATTCATCCAAGTTCACCGCATGATTTTCCACTGTTTTTCGAGTTATTAATAATAGTTAAATTTAATATATTTAAATTTTTTGAATATTCATAAAAGTTGTTGATGTATCATACTTTCGATTTATTGGGCGGCCACAAATTAATTAGCAGCAGCACCAAAGTTTCGAGTTGTTTTCAGTTTGACCAGTTTTCACTAAACCAAGGAAAATTCCATAATTTAAGTATCAATGTCCATCCAAAGGTTCTCCCAATGTATTATGAATTAATTAAAAAAAAAATTCCGAAAAAGAAGTTTTTCAACGAAAAGTAAATGCCATTTTAAACTTAAGATCAGCAGATAAAAATACCCGTTGAAATTCAAACTCAAAACGATCAGAAATTACTATTAAAGAATAAATGAAACCAAAACCAAACAGAAATTAAATAAACAATCATAGCAAAAAACATACAACAAGTAATAATATAAATGAATAAATTAATCTTAAAGCGAGTAGTGCTTTAATTAAATATGCAAATCAAGCTTGGAACGAACAAAAATCACTGGAAACAAAAGTTTGGATATCGCCTCCTTTTCTCACTGTAAAAGTCTAAATCCTACTGCGTCATTGGTGCTTTACTGAAAACGAGTTGCATTACAAATATTTTCTTTTTTACTTGATATTGAAAATAAACATTAAAATTACAGTAAAATTTTGAACTGATGAGCTTTCAGCAATTAATATCATTATGCATCAAATATTCAGTTTAATTTATTAGTTCTTTCTAAAATTGTTCAAGACGAATATAGTTTCACTACAAACAAGAGTTTTGATACTGTCCCCTTCCTTAACTGTAAAAACCAAAAGCTTACTGCGTCATTGGCGCCTCACTGAAAATGAATTATATTATAAATATTTTTTTTCCAGTTCTTACAGAATTGAAAATGAAAATAAAATTACAGTGAAATAAAATGTTGAACTGATGGATCTTTCAACAATTAATATAATTATATAACAAATATTCAATTTAATTTTGTTTATACTTTCCAAGACTTTTCAAGGCATATATAGTAAAGTTTCAGTAAAGTGCCAATGACGCATTAGGTGTTACACTTTTACAGTGAGACAAGGAGACGATACCCAAACTTTTGTTGGTAGTGATTTTTGGTCGTTTCAAGCTTTATTTGCATATTCAATTTAAATTTCGCTCGTTTTAAGATTTATTTATTCATTTACTTTAGTATCTATTGTATTGTGTTTGCATTGATTGTTTATTTAATTTCTGTTCGTTTTGGGTTTCATTTATACTTCATTAGCAAAATACTCTTTTTTCGTTTTGAGCTTCATTTTCATATTCAATTTAATCATTACTCGCTTTAAGCTTTGTTTATTCATTTATAGTATTACCAGTTGTATGTTTCTTTGCTATGATGTTTATTTAATTTCTGCTCGTCTTGGGTTTCATTTATTCTTTAATAGTAATTCCTGGTCGTTTTGAGTTTGAATTTTAACAGGTATTTTTACCTGGTGATCTTAAGTTTAAAATGACCTTTAATTTTCTTTCAAAAACTTCATTTTCGGAGAGTTATTTTTAAAATTAATTTTTGTTCGTTTTTAATTGCAAAAAGTCTCAAGTTTTAAAAAATTCCTTATTACAAAATCAATTTTCTTTTCAAAATCAAATGTTCATCAAAATATCAAAACTAGTATCAAAGTAACAATATTAAAGTAAAAAAATGGGCTTGTGTCAACCTCGGAGTTTTATTATCTGATGTTTAAACTATTTTTAACAAAAAGGCTATCTCAAAATTTTTATTGGGTTGGGTTTGGAGGAAAAGGGCGTGATGGAGGGGGACAATTGCCCTTCGATCTCTTTTGACTCTTTAAAAGTGAAATAGACACTTTCCATTTTTAATCAAATGAACCCTATCTGAAGTTTATACGAGTATCCCTTCTATAAGAACCACATATGCCCCCCGGACATAACTTACAGCGCCCGTCCCCGGCCCAGGGGTCGTATCAACCACGGAGTTTTAATATCTGATGTTGAATTATTTTAAAAAAATGGCCACCTCAAGGTTTTTATCAGATGGGTTTGCGAAAGAAAAAGGCGTGGAGGGGGGGGGGGCTAGTTGCCCTCTGATATATTTTGACTCTGAGAAATTGAACTAGAACTTTTAATTTCCAATTAAATGAGCCCTCTCTGAAGTTTATACGTGCATCCTTTTCATAAAAACCATATACGGACCCAGGAAATAACTTACAACGTCTGCCCCCGGGCCCTGGGGGGTTTTGTCGACACCGGAGATTGGGATATCTGACCTGTGAACTATTTTAAAAACGACTATCTCAAAATTTGTATCGGATGAGTTTGTGGAAAAAAGGGCATGGGGGGACTAGTTGCCCTCCTATCTCATTTGATCTTAAAAATTGAACGAGAACTTTCAATTTCCATTCAAATGAGCCCTCTCTGAAGTTTATACGAGCATTTCTTCCATCAGAACTATATGTGTCCCCAGGACATAATTTGCAACGCCTGCCCCAGGCCCTGGGGGGTTGTGTCGACACTATAGTTTTTTGCTATCTGACCTTTGAACTATTTTTAACAAAATAGTTATCCAAAAATTTTATCAGATGCATTTTGGGGAAATTGCGTCGTGGGGGGGATAGTTGCCCTCTGATCTATTTTGACTCTTAAAATTAAAATAGAACTTCCCATTTCCAATCAAATAAGTCCTCTCTCAAGTTTATACGAGCATCCCTTCTATAATGGTTATATATGTTCCCCAGGCATAACTTACAACGTCTACCCCGGACTCTGAAGGGTTGTGTCGACCCCGGAGACTCCGTTATATGATATTTGAACCACTTTGAAAAAAATGGATCTCTCAAAGTTCTTATCGGATGAGTTTTGTGGAAAATAGGGCGTGGATGGGGGGGGGGCTAGTTACCCTAGGATACCTTTTGACTCTTAAAAAGTGAACTAGAACTTTCAATTTCCAATCAAAGGAGCCCTCTCAGTAGTTTATACGAGCATCCCTTACATAAGAAC
Organism: Artemia sinica; assembly: GCA_027921565.1. Classification (NCBI taxonomy): domain Eukaryota; kingdom Metazoa; phylum Arthropoda; class Branchiopoda; order Anostraca; family Artemiidae; genus Artemia; species Artemia sinica. The sequence goes on along the minus strand of CM051263.1, from coordinate 25,209,689 downwards.
CATATACGCCTTCAAGACAACACTTACAACGCCTACCCCCCAGGCCGTGGGGGGTTGTGTCGACACCGGAGCTTTTGTTATCTAATTTTTGAACTATTTTTTAAAAATTGCTATCGCAAAAACTGTAGCGGATGGGTTTGGGAAAAAAGGGCGTGGGGAAAGGGGCTAGTTGCCCTCCGATATCTTGACTCTTAAAAGTGAACTAGAACTTTCAATTTCCAATGAATGGAGCCCTCTATGAAGTTTATACCAGCATCCCTTTCATAAGAACCATACATGCCCTCAGGGCATAACTTAGAACACCTGCCCCCAAGCCCTGGGGAGTTTTGTTGGCACTAGAGTTTTTCTTATTCGATCTTTGAACTATTTTTAACAAAATAGTTATCTCAAAATTTTCATCGGATGGGTTTGGAAACAAAAGGCGTATGGGGGGGGGGGATTGGCTAGTTGCCCTCAGATCTATTTTGACTCTTAAAAAATGACTCGAACTTTCAATTTCCAATCAATTTAGCCCTCTCTGAAGTTTATATGAGTATCCCTTTCATAAGAACCATATATACTTCCAGGCACAACTTACAACGCCTGCCCCAGGCCCTGGGGGTTGTATCGACACCAGAGTTTTTGTTATCTAACTTTTGGACTATAATTAACAAATAGTCATCTCAAAATTTTTATCGGATGCATTTGGGTAAAGAAGAGTGGGGGGGATAGTTGCTCTCCAATCCCTTTTGACTCTCAAAAACTGAACTAGAACTTTCAATTTCCAATCAAATGAGCCCTCTCTCAAGTTTTTACGAGCATCACTTCCATAAGAACCACATGTTCCCCCAGGGCATAACTTACAACGCCTGCCTCGCCCCTGGGGGTTGTGTTGACCCCAGAGTTTTCGTTAAATGATCTTTGAACTATTTTTAAAAAATGGCTATCTCGAAGTTCTTATCGGATGGGTTTGAGGAAAACAGGACGTGGAGGGGGGGCTAGCTACCCTCCGATCTCTTTTGACTCTTAAAAAGTAAACTAGAGCTTTAATTTCCCGTCAAAGAGCCCTTTTTGAAGTTTATAACGAGCATCCCTTCCATAAGAGCCATATATGCCCCCAGGACATAACTTACAACACCTGCCCCCGGGCCCTGGGAGATTGAGTCGACACTGAAGTTTTTGTTATATGATCTTTGAACTATTGTTAACAAAATGGCTATCTCAAAATTTTTATCGGTTGCGTTTGGGAAAAAAGGGCGTGGGGGCTAGTTGTCCACCGATCACTTTTGATTCTTAAAAATGGCACTAGAACTCTGGGTTTACAATCGAATGAGCCCCCTCCAAAGTTTATGTGACGACCCCTTCCATGTGAAGTGCCTCTGGGAAAAAAAATAATAAAACATTGGAGCCGTATGGCCTTTACTATAAGCAACTCTATAGCGTTGCCTCTGATTACTCATAATATAGAAAACACTTCAAATGATTTGCAGTTATTGAACTATTTGATCGTTTTTGCCGTTAGTGATTAGTTATTAGTATCGTTAGTCAGTTAGTGATTTTTGTCGATGTTTATTGTTATGCCAGCTCCAGGTTATAGTTAAACTTGTCAGTAAAACCGAAATTACGCACGGCAATAGCGCAACTTGTGTACGCCGGTCATAATTTCCTGAACTGAACATTGTTCACCCTTCAAACATAAAATTCTTGATTGAGCAATCAGAATCAAGAGTTGGGGCATGATTTTTTGAAACTAGAAGAGTTAAACTTAAAACAAGAGTTTGTCTACCTGTAAGAGGGATCTGGCAAAAGATAAGAAGACGTATTATAGGTAGAGAATAGTTGGGGACAAATCAGTGTTGTCAAAACTTTTTAAACCGACTTTTTGTCACTTCAATTGTTTGCTTCTGAAATCAAAGTGTTACTTTGAAATCAAGAAAAACTCCATGTCAGTCATAAAAATTATTTTCTTAATCGACGGATGTGACCATAGTGTGACTCAGGCATTAGAAAAATAGCTAACAATTTTGCTAGACTTATTAAAGCGGTCCTTATTTTCTTAAAAAAAAAATTATTTAAATCTGATATATAACATAAACCTATTATACTTATTTAGTTTTTCTGTATCGGAAACAATACTGTATTTTTAATTTGAATAAACTTGTCTACCAGACCGTTAAATAGCACTAGGTAAGTTTTCCACTATTGTAACCAAGCCTTGTGTCTAGCCGGCGTCTATTTAAAGAGTTATTATACATGTACTTTTTACAGTTCAGCTATTAACAAGTCAAATCCATTATCTCGAATTTGAAATTGCTTTAGACGCTAACGTCGGAATGCATTGGTGTTTGGCTTCGTATGTTCATAGTTAATTACCATAAAATTAAGAATCAATGTGCCAAAATGACAAATAAATTTGTATTGTTATTAGTAGTTGACAACTAAGCATCTCAACTAAGAGTTAGCGTCCGTATAGGGGGCTCAAGTTTTTATGCAGACAATAACAGTGTTCATTGGTCCAAACCCAGCTAAATAATTACTTTACTAAAATTCGCTTCTACCACCTTGTTTTTTTTATTATTATTATTGAATTGATTTAAGACACTAAGCATTTCAAAAGTTGTGTACAAAAAGTTTGACGCTGGCAAGGCCTTAATAAGGTTCCTTTAGTCCTTCGACAAGGTAGTAGTCCTTAGAGCCCTGTCAAAGAGGAGTCCGTACGTGTCATGGACAGGAGTAATTCATATAAATTTTAGTATGAATGCACTCACCAATAAAATGAAATTAAATAGTTCGTGGTAAAGAACTGTAAATAGGAAACGACTCGGCCCAATAGTAACCAGAACTCTACAAAACAGAATTTTGGTAAAAATAGATGGCCTACATCCAAAGAATTAGCTTTTCATGCCGATTCCAAATAAAAAATATTCTTATGTTTAATGTTGCTTATCAAAACCTACGAGCATGATAATATTTACTTGATTTTTGGAAATGAGGAATAACCCACAAAAAGTCATGTGATCTTAATGAGATTTTCACCATCAGATTCAGCACACCAGAAAACTATACTGCAGAGTTTTGAAGCTCCATCTAAGAAATATCAAATTTTGTATTTTTGCCGGAAGAAAAATCACGGCTGTGTGTTTATTTTTTGTTTTTTTTTGTTTGGTTTTTTTTTTTCCCAGGGGTGATCGTATCAAATCAATGGCCATAAAAGATCGTGAGAAGGCTCATTCAAGCGCAAATCAAAAGTTTTAGTGCCTTTTTTAAGTGCCCAAAAGGATTGGAGGACATTTATCCCTTTCCCACGCCTGTTTTTCCTAAGGACAACCGATAAAAAAATTTGACATAGCCATTTGATTCAACATAGTTGAAAGATCCAATAATTATGCCTTTTAGTATGACATGACCCCCCCCCCCCCCCACCCATAGTCAATAGAGAACGGGCTATAAGCTAGGAAATTTGCCGATTATTCAAATATACTATTTGTCATTGGGAAATATACGGAAAGTTTTTTCGGATTTGATCAAATTCAGTTGACTTTTATTTATGGTAAAGGTTATGTTCTGTCGTGGATTGCTTACGCAGATGATTTACTCCTTTTGAGTCGATCGCTTCAGTCACTTCAACAAAATGTAGATTTTTTAGCAAAGGTTTTTAGTGAGCATGGACTTCGTTTTCGCCCTGAAAAGTGTCAGTTTTTAATTCTTGGTCCTAAGGCTAATAATCTCGTTAATTCAGAAATTTCTGTCCGTATTTATGATAGTATTTTAAAACCTTTGGAATCTTTTTTATATCTTGGTGGGCCTTATGGACCAACTTTAGCTCTATGCCGTGCTTCTATTTCTAAAGCAGTTAAAAGTAGAATAGCGTCTAGTTTCGGGGCAGTATTTTGTCTTCGCGATCTTCTTTCTCGGAAATCACTGGCTCGGGTATATAATACAGTCGCTTGCCTCAAATTTTAGTATTTTCAATCGCTTCTCCCGTTTTTTAGAATTAGTAATATTGCGCATGTAAAAACCACAATTTTTAATTTTTCTAAGTTCCTTTGCCGCTTTTCTAAATCTGAATCAAATACTTTTTTAATGAATGCATATAAAATAAAAAACCCTGTTGATGTTTTGGAGAAAAAGCAAAAGAATTTTTTATCCAAATTAAATGTTTTTTTCTCATAATTTATATAGAGCTGCGCACGAAGCTTAATTTATTTTATTTGATTTAATTTTTGAATGAAGTGTTAATTTGTGAAGTGTTAATTTATTATCTATTGAATGAAGTGTTAATTTGTGTGGTAATTTGATTGAAGGCCTTTGCGTATTTGTTGTTATATAGTTTAAAATAATTTTATGGCCTGTTGATTAGCGGTTATTATTATTTTTATTTATTTATTTTTACTCTTCGTATTCGGAGGAAATAAAAGTTTGAATTGAATTGAATTGAATTGGATATTTTCTTGCGGGGGAGGTGGCTGTTTCACGGAGAGAATTTCTCGTCAGGAGAAAATTTTTCTAGGGAAATTTTCCAAGGGGAATTTTTAAACGGGGGGGGGGGCATACCTTGGCAGAAGGAACAACATTAAAGCTGTAAACGAACAGAAATTATTCCGTATATGAAGTTGACAGCCCCTTCCTCAACCCTCACTCTTTACGCTAAAGTTTGCCTTCCTGTAACAATTCTTTAAGAAACAACCGCTGAAACACCACTGGTTGAATTTGAATGGGCAGTATTCTTAAAGAACTTTAAGATTTTAGCGTAAAGAGCAAGCGTTGAGGAAAAGGCAGCGTCCTTATATATGAAATAGTTTCCGGTCGTTCTAAGTCTTGATATTACCCCTTACTTTCAGTTGATTTTTTTTAATTTAATTGGATTACCAAATCTAGGTGCAACCAGCAAATAATGGGGGGCACTTAACCTCCCCCTCCAAACGTCCTGATGAATTTAAAAGTTTTCTACGTTATTTTTGTTTCAAATTTAGCTTTCGTTGTCTTGAAAAATCCCCCCCCCCCCTTCAAAAGAAGTTCCAACGCGCCTACATGTTGGAATAGAAGACAATAAACCGATGTATTTCTAACAAAATGATATTAGACCAGAAAAATAATGTTGGTTTCAAGTAATTATGTATCTCTGTTTACCCAAACCCCCTCACCCTATCTCTCAGTCTATCCTTCACTCTCTTTCTTATTCTCTCCGTATAACTATCTCTCCTCCTCTCTGTCCTTCTCTCTCTCACTCGTTCTTCTCAGAAGAAATTTTAGATATAGAGCTTCTTTTTAGGCACTCCATCTAAAGATTCCAAGTTATTGTAGCCCCATATGAGCCAGACGTGAAGGCAATTGTAGAAGAGCCCTTTTCTCTAGATCATTGGCTAGAGCGTAACAATCAAGGCCTTAGCAACGGAAAACTTAATTTATTTGAAGGCGATTACAAAGCTCACATCATTGTCTATGGACCTGGTGAAGATGAAGTTGTTAACGAGGATGCAGACACATTCGTTTGGGCCCTTGTAAGCATTCCCATGAACAATCCTTCAAAAATGCAATAACTGCGATATCTTTCGGTATCTAATATCAAAAGAACAATAGGAAGGAGAGAGGTAGAGGTCTTAATTTCCGAAAATTACTATTCACTGGATTTTGGACGCTTCAGTTTAATTCAATTCAGTTGAATGCAATAATTGCAATATCTTTCGGTATTTAATATCAAAATAATATTGGGAAGGTAAGGGGTAAAGGTCTAGTTTGTATCTTCTTCTGCAGCAAGCACTATAAGTACACAGTTTTTACTCCATTAACTTCAGAAAATGTCTATTTACTGGACTTTCAGAGGCGCTTCACTTTAATTCAATTCAATTGAATACAATAATTGCGATATCTTTCGGTATTTAATATCAAAAGAATATTGGGAAGGTAAGGGGTAAAGGTCTAGTTTGTATGTTCTTCTGCAGCAAGCACTATAATAACACAGTTTTTACTCCATTAACTTCAGAAAACGTCTATTTTCTGGACTTTCAGAGGCGCTTCAGTTTAATTCAATTCAATTGAATGCAATAATTGCGATATCTTTTGGTATTTAATATTAAAAGAATATTGGGAAGGTAAAGGGTAAAGGTATAGTTTTGTATCTTCTTCTGCAGCAAAGCACTATAAGTACACAGTTTTTACTCCATTAACTTCAGAAAATGTCTATTTACTGGACTTTCAGAGCGCTTCACTTTAATTCAATTCAATTGAATGCAATAATTGCGATATCTTTCGGTATTTAATATCAAAAGAATATTGGGAATGGTAAGGGTAAAGGTCTAGTTTGTATCTTCTTCTGCAGCAAGCACTATAATAACACAGTTTTTACTCCATTAACTTCAGAAAATGTCAAGGCCGTATCCAGGGGGGGGGGTTACCCGTTTGAAAACCCCCCCCCCCCCCCTCCCCCCCTGAAATTTTTGACCGAGTCGAAAATTGGTAAAATCTTAGTAAAAATTAGTAAGATTAGTCGAAAACCGAGTCGAAAATTAGTACCCCCCCCCCCCCCCCGAACAAAAATCCTGGATCCGCTCTTGGAAAATGTATATTTTACTGAACTTTCAGAGGCCCTTCAATTTAATTAAATTCAATTGAATGCAATAATTGCGGTATCTTTCGGTACTTAATATCAAAAGAATATTGGGAAGGTAAGGGGTAAAGGTCTAGTTTGTATCTTCTTCTGCAGTATGCAATATAATAACACAGTTTCTACTTCATTAACTTCAGAAATGTCTATTTACTGGATTTTCAGAGGCGCTTCAGTTTAATTCAATTCAATTGAATACAATAATTGCGATATCTTTCGGTATTTAATATTAAAAGAATATTGGGAAGGTAAGGGGTAAAGGTCTAGTTTGTATCTTCTTCTGCAGCAAGCACTATAATTACACAGTTTTTACTCCATTAACTTCAGAAAATGTCTATTTAATGGACTTTCAGAGGCGCTTCAGTTTAATTAAGTCGTAGCCATACCTCCCTCATGCTTGGATGCGTTTGAACTAAGCTCTTGCGACAGGGAACATAATTGTTAAGAAAAGCATATCTTTTTATATTGGGAGTCTTATTGTTAATTTGAAACATTTAATTTTGTGTTTTTGGAGGTAAAAAAAGAGGGGATTCTTCCCAAGAAAATTTATTCTGTATCTCGAAAAATGAGAAGAACCCAGATGGCGGGTTAAAGTCTAGAGTTTTAAGGATTGTCTTTTCTTTTTTGAAGCCACAAAGATTACTTCTGTAATAACCTGTAAAAGGTATAATGAAAAGGGAGGGGGACATATCGACGGTGGATAGAGAATATCTCATGTCTGCGTTTCTTTTCCTTCAACAGTGCAGGAAAACGGAACTCCTTTGAAGACCGACGCATATACTTTGTCTTAGGGGATTTTAGAACTATATGAGTCTCGATAATTGTTTGACCAATATACGACTGTCAAAGCCGTATGTCAGAACTCAAAAAAGAGACTTAACCTGAATTATAATGAAAAATTCGTTAAATTTTTCTTAGTAATAACTATTAAGAGAAGAAAAAAGAAAATAATCGTAATTTTCTTCGTTCTGGTGTATTAAGCAACATTTTGCACAGTATATATCGACCAAGACATTATTCGGCACAATATATACGTAATTGTAGAAACGATCAAATGAAAAAGAAAAAAACACACTAAAACTACAGAAAACAAAATAAAAAACTCTAATAGACAGTTTAGCATAACGAATTCACGACTGTTGTTGCACCCTCAGACCTCCGCATATTTATGGCACTGCAAGTGCGTACCTCTTCCCTGCGGACAGCGTATTTTTGTTAATAATAAATACCTTCCCCAGAACATGAGAAAGATGGAGATTTAATTCTGACATTATTCGAAAAAGCTACACATGGGACACACTTTGGCCTAAAGTTGTTTTGCTTTTTTTGTGAAAGGGACTTGAAAAAATATAAAATTCTCCATGATTTTCATACTTTCTACGGTATGAGTTGCAAATAAATTATTGTTCTCATTATTAATATTAGTAAACATTTCTTGAAAATTCAGTATATATATCATAACACTTTTAAAGTCTTATTTGATATTAAAAGCTCCTTGCTGCCACCCAAAAAAGGTTATGAAAAAAGCACATTTTTGTTTCAGCAATGTTTAAGAAAAATCTATGAAAAATGTATAAGTAGTGCATATACACCACATTCTGATTGTTTTTTTTTTTTTTTTTTTTTTTTTTTTTAATAAGCCAAACCAAAATGCCGCAATTAATAAACCAAAGCATGAAGAAACAGTATGTTTTTGATTATCATGCTGTGATGAATCTACTGTCAAATTCATCTTCTTTTTAGCGTGGAACAACGATCTTAGACGTTGCAGGAGAAGCGACGCGAACTCTTGGGATCAACGATACTGATTACATTCGAAAAGGCCGACGGTATAAGATCACAAGAGGAGATGGCGCCAGAGTGATACAAGTAGTCATGGCCCATTACTGAGGCAGAACTTAAAAGAATATGTACCTATTTGCCTGCATTCATTTTTTGTTCTTTTTTTCAAAATTTTGGTGTAGGATTTTGAAGCTCAAGTTTATTTTTATCCTGTAATACAAAGTTACGTTTAGCAGGTAGCATACGTCAATATACCTAGATATATACAAGGCTCTCCGTTTTTCCGACTCCTTGGCAACCACGTACACAGGAAGGGGCAATAAGACCTGAGTCTCTGTATTGGGTGCCAACTGTCCAAAGCACGGTCACCTCTAGTCAACTCCCCAAAAAAAGTGAAGGCTGATAGACGATGCGTCAAACTTCTCCGTGCTGGAGGGTATTAACTTCAAAGGTGGATGTACCAGCTATTAATTTACAGCAGATGTTCTCTAGGTATTTTCGGGGAAAAGATACACATATATAACTATAAAAAACTCACTTGTCTATTCACCAAACGCTTACAGGAGAAATGAAAATATACTTCACAGAAAAGATAGATCACGCTACCTTAAAGGAAGCTGACGTGCTTAACAGAGTTGCCAGTCCTTTGGAAGTTAGCCCATTTGGCTTCTGACCTCAGTCAAAACAGGCTTATAAACTAATTACACAGGCAACCTGCTAGGGATGGACAATTAGAACAAGAAGGTTGACATCCACCAGTAGGGAGAGGTTAGAGCCTTTACTCATATTGGAGAACTAGAGGGATATTTTCCCTAGAATTTAATTTAAGTTCAATTTAATTTTACCTCTCTGAGCATCCCCTTCTCTCAGAATTGGTGCCAAACGGAGCTCCTAATCCATAGCACACTCTCTCATGGAGTTAAAGATTTTTTTTTTATTTCTCTCAAATGATGTAAATCTTCTTTTTTTATTCCTAAATTTGACGCGCCAAGTACTATTAAGTACCTGATATGCCGCCAGTCTTTTACAGACGTAAAAGACTGTTTTTTCTCCTTCATGACGTTTCAAATGACTATTAAATCTTCTTTTGAAGGAGTCGACAGAAAAACTTTTAGAGAAAACTCGCCCGGGAAGACTGTTCCAAAGCGAAGTGCAAAGTCAAATGAGACGATCCTTCAACTGCTCTGTTCTTAAATAGTCCCGTAATAATGTTTTTTTAGGCCCCATCAAAATGAACTCTTGTGTACGTGCCTGGTTTCTTGTTATCAAGAGACATCAGCTAGAGTAGTAACAGAGGTATTGCTATGTCACGAGAAAGCTCCTCTAGATGGGGCTTTTGCATCTACTGTTTTATTGATATCCCGTCACTTAAGCCGATTTTAGGCAATTTCATGGGAGATACTTGGTTTTGTCAAGTTTAGGCTAGCCATAGCTAGGTAATAAGGGGAATCAAAAGAAGTAATATTGACTTTTAAAGTTTAGATAGCATATAATAGCATGAAATGCGAGAAATATTTAAAATCTTCAGAAAAATGGACATACAGGTAAAACATGGGCTTGCACTTCAGTTTTTTACATTTTTTTTTTTTAATGGTAGAGCGACTGATAATATTTTTAGACTTTATTTTCTTTTTAAAAACAATAAAAATCGAGCTTTTTATTCTACATCTTTATATTAAATTTAAATATGACAATTTCGAAAGGGTTCATACAATGTGTTTTAAATGCGAACACCCCTTACAAAATAATATCAAAAGAAGTTATTTTTCCACATTTGAACCTAAGCGCAAATCTAGCCTCGATTCCTCAGTGACGTAGCCAGGAGGTAGCCTTTCCGTGGTATAGCCAGACCCTTTTTACGTTAGACACTCCCCAGAAGTGGTTTTGAACCCCTCTTGCAATAAAACCTGGCTACTTCTAATGTCACCTATGTAAGAGAAAATGAACTTATGTCCCCCTGTAGGATTTTATAATTTTTTTTTTATTTAACTGTAATAAGACGAAACACGTAAAAGTTCCAAGTAGAGACAGGTCCTTTTATTCGACAGTGAAACAAAAATTTATACAAAGGCTCTAGATATTTCGATGTCACAGTCGGTCATCATCATCAGTAGAGTTATATTCATCACCAGTTGTCTTATTTGTTTCGTCATAGAAAAGGCAGTGTGGTTTTGGAAAGAAAAATACCAACTGTAATAAGGATTTCATATAGCTTAATATTTTATATTCCGAAAAAAATATATTATGCTATATATATATCTGGGAGCAGTGAAGATATTAAAGCAGAATAGTCAAAGTTGAAAAAAGTTTGAAAGAAAGGGAAGATAACTCTGCGAATCAAAGATTAGAAGATTGGATGCTTCAGTCATGATATTGGTCAAGTATGGTGCTGAAGCGTGGACGCTCCAAAAACGAAAGCAGATTTGTTAGGTGTTTTCCAAAGAAATTACCAACGGATTGTTTTGTGTTCTCGAACGACTGACCGTATCTCAAATAGTAAGCTGTACAAAAATGTGGTTCAATCTCGCTTTCTAGGGCTATACTGAGAGAAAGGATGAGATGGCTAGGACACGTTCTGTGGATGAAGGATGACGAAATGAAACGAAAAGCAGATTGGCCCAGAATGAGAATGGGAGTATTTCGCCAGGGAAGATTTAAGGGAAATAGGAACTTCTTGGGAGGGTTTAAAGAGGGGGGGGGGAGGGTTGAATAAATTGGGATGGAGGAGGAGCGTGCTTAGCTGCGTTGGCCTAAGGCGGCTTGGTTTATGGCGTTAATCCTTATCTTCACGTTTGTCCATTACCTTCCGTTACAATCAAAAACAACATGTAAAAACATTATTTAATTAATTGGGCTTCGTAACAAGTGAAATAAGGAAAATTTAAATCCTTTACATCCAAGATTATCATTTTTGTAATACAAAATGCGAAAAATAGCTATTTTCATCAATTAGCAAAATTAGAGGTTCCCCCGAAAAGGCCTGGGGATGAATTCCCCTCATGTTGATATGGAACCTCCAATGAGGTGTTTGAAAATTTGAGGAGGAGGGGATGTATGTTTAAAGCACCACAATGCGTGCTTTGTAGCACACTCGTTCACAAAATTTACTGGAACAATTCTGATGGCGTTTAACACAGTACCCAAGGTCGAATTGTCCCTAAATGCTGGAATTAATTATTAACTGTAAGCAATTTTGTCAACTAGATTTAAAATTTAAGTTAATTAAATTTAGATTTAGTACAGTTTGATTTTGGACTAGACATGGCAGTTGGTTTTCTTCAAAAATTGTCACTGTGTCTTCAGATTACTATTTTATTTACTTGTCCTTTTGTGGCTTTGTTCGTATAAAAAAAAACTTTCCGAACCAAAATAACTATCGGCAACATCATAATGACTTCATTTAGACTAAAATTATCAAATGCGTAACATATATTAGACTAAAGAAGAATAAAATTCTTGTATATATTAGAATAAAAGTAACTCAAAAGGCAGCACTAGAAAGGGTTTAGAAAAACAAGTGTAACAAAGCCTCCCATAAACTTCTATAATGCTTATAATAATATTTTCTTTTATCAAAATAAAATGCTTCAACTTAACGAGACTAGAAGTCTACCACAGCGATTTACTAGATAAAAACCTTGAGAGCAAAGTTATGAGCCAACTATTTTCCCACGAAAACAGCAACCAAAATCCATTAAGGATGTTTGATTTCACACAGTTCACCACTTAAATCTGGTTCATCAAGAGTATGTAACCAATTAAATATCATTATATTTCTGTCATATCGAGATAAAGGTTTACCACGATCTCGCTCCACATCCTTCACCGTCAGCGCCAGTTTTGGATCTTTCACACCTTTTCTGGTAACTAAAGGCGATTCAGGTTTAAAAGTTTTTTAAAAGTCTACTTGGTGCACTTGCGAGGCGGATTGCATAGCTGCTATGCTTTCTAATCTGTCTAAATCAAATTGGCTCTGAGCCATCCTTTCTAAGCTCTGTAAGTAGTAAACAGCCTTCTGCGAATATAATTTGTGTCTTACTGTTTTGTTAACGGATCGTACTAAATCTGCGGTTGTGAACATAGGTAATAATCGTGCTCATGTGACACTAAACCTGGTGGACGCCCTGTGGTGAGGGTAACTGAGACGTAGCTGTTCCCATATCACCAACAGCAACCCAAGTAGAACACGATCTAGACGCAGCATCAAGTCTTCCAGGCGGAAGGTTCATACCGACAGCTATTTGATAACAAAGTCTGAACGGAAGGTCTTAATGCACTTGCTGCTGCTGAAAATTTCCCATTGCAGCAAGCTGGGTCACGTCACTAGTGCTGAAACTTTTCTGAAGTCCTAAAGCTGAGCTTAAGGCCCCACAACTTTTAATTAAATCATTTTCTTTTCAAACCAAAGCTCAGGGATAGCTTTTGAGATATTTCTCCGAAACTCGAAGAAATCGTGCCTTCCTGCATTAGGACTTGGCCCTCTGTGTGGGGTATCTGTCTCGGACCGGAGACTTGATTTTTTGGCATCGGTTTCCAACGCAGAGAGATTCAAAAGGGAAAATTCTGTTACAATAGATTCACGGCTTGGGGACCGCAAGACCCGTTGATTTACACTAGGTGCCGATACGCTCACCGTTGGACGAGATTCACATTTAGAGCTCATAATCTGAAAGGAAAGAGAGAATTAGATTGACAGCTATGAAGTTACTAATATAGTTATGTGACTAATATAGTTATATCCATTATGCTTTATTCATCTTATACATCTTAAAAGCCACACACACGCGAAACCAAAGCTATAGTAAGAATTTTACGTAAATGTTTAAAAAATTGTCTGGTGATTACTGATGAACTTCCAACACCCAAAAGATGCCTTAGCCATATATCTATATATATATATATAGATATAGATTGATATATTATATAGTATAGATATAATATATATATAATATAGTATTATATCTATATATATATTATATATATATATATATATATATGATATATATATACAATATATATATATATATATATAATAGATAGATATATATATATATATATATTATATCACTATATATAGATATATCTATATCTAGATATATATACTATATCATATAATATAAATATCTCTATAACCATGTATATATATGATTATCTATGATACTAATATATATATATATAATCTATATCATACTCTCTAATATCATATCTATATCTACTCGTCATATCATCCTCGATATCATATCATATTATCTATCTATATAGTATATATATACTATATATATATATATATACTCTATATATCTATCTATAGATATCTCTCATATATATATATATCTCTATAATATATATATGATATATATATAAATACATATATTATATATATATTATATATACATATATATAATATTATAATATATTATATTATTATATATATATAATATATATATTTATAATATAATATATATAATATAGTATTATATTATATATATTATATATATATAAGTATTATATATATATATTATATATTATAATATATATATATATTATATATATAATATATATATATATTATATATATATTAAATAATATATTATAATTTATATATTATATATATATATATAATATATATTAAATATTATTATATATATATATATATTAATATATAATTTATATATATATAATATATATTATATATATATATATATATATATATATTAGATTATAATATATATATATAATATATTATATATTAATATATATAGATATATTATAAATATATGTATATATATATATATATATAAATATATATTTTAATATATATATATATAATTATTATATATAATTATATATAAATTATAATATATTATATATATATATATATATAATATATATATAATATAAATATATTAATATATATAATATATATAAATTATATATATATTATAATATAAATTATAATATATATATTATAATTATGATTATAATATATATAATATATATAATTAATATATAAATATTATATATTATAATATATATAATTATATATAATTATATATTATATTATAAAATATATATATAATAATATTAATATATATATAAATATATTATATATATAAATATATATATAAATATAATATTATATTATATAATATAATATATAATATAATTATATATATATTATATAATATTAATTATAATATATATATATATTAATATATAATTATATATAATATATTAATTAAATATATATATAATATATAATATATATTATATATATAATTATATAATATATATATAATTATAATGTAATAATAATATATTATAATATATATAATATATTATATATTAATATTATAATATATATAATATATAAATATAATATTAATATATAATAATGAATATATCATATATATTATATATAATATTATATAATTATA